>JALIRH010000045.1:2772140-3015162 GCA_023055505.1 Callipepla californica brunnescens
ACTGTTTTTTTTTTTAATGCTCCGAGAAGCGAGGGAAGGAGGGCTGCTTTTTTATTTATAAGGGGGAACAGAGAGAGGCTCAGCTCCAACAAAGCAGAGCCATGCTGCTGTGCCCCTCTTCCATTAGAAGGAGGCTGTAGATAGTAGTTTTCAGATTTGGCTAAGATGGATCCTTGTTTCATCTTTAATCACGCCAAGCTCTGCCCCATTTGTCATGTTTACTCTCCCGTACAAAGGATGGACCTTATGTCTGCTATTACCTCGACAACCAGCGTTCACTTTAATAAATGAGGCTCAGTTTCTTCAAGACGAACTGGATTTCCCCCCCCAGACCCCTTTTTTTGTTCCCTTTTTCTTTTTTTTTTCTCTTTTTTCCTCCCCCCCCCCCCCCCCACTTCTCTCTCCTGCCGAACGTTTTTAATCCAGACATCCCAAAGATCCACGGTGGAGAAAACCAACAGAACCAACAGCAAAATTCCCCGGAGCTCAGACGGGGACGGAGCTCTCGGATATGGGGGGTGGGGGGGGACCCCCTGGAAAAAGAAAAAAAGCTAAAATCAGGTCAAGTGAGTGGTGGACAAAGAAACCAAGAGAATGGCCACTTCTGCCGGACCCCCTCCCCCCCCACCCCCGCGCTATTTTTGAGTCCAGCAGGTTAATTGCTTCGCTTGTAAGACTGAGGAAAGGAGGGGGTGGGGGTTGGGGGGGGAGATGGAAAGGCAAGGAATTTAGGTTAGGAACGTGACGATACGCGGCAGCACCTGAACTCGGCCCTGCAGCCAGGCTGGTGGAGGGGGGGGGGGGGGAGGGGGATTTGGGGGAAAAGCCCCTCTCCCCCTCTCAGCCCATTTTTTGTATTGAGAATGTGAATTTCAGACCCCCGGTGGAGGAGGGAGGAGGGGGGGGGGGGGTTCGTCTCTTTTGAGGTGAGCGGGGGGAGACGGGGGCTCTGCTGAGGCCCCCCCCCCACCCCCCCCGCCCGACCGCCTCCATTACCTCCTTTTGTCCTTCGCGATGTCCACGATTAAGTGTAAATAGCCGAGAAAAGGCAAAAAGAAGTTAAAAACAAACAGACAAAAAAAAAAAAAAGCGCAGTTGGAAATAAATTTATGTTTTCTTTTTTCTTTGTGAATCCGATCCCGTGTGGTCTGTTCGGTTGTTTGGGGATGTTCTTATTTTTAGAGGAGGGGGGCGGCGGGGGGGGGTGGGGGGGTGGGGGGGGATCTTTTTGTTCAGGCGAGAAGAAAAAATATATATCTATTAAAGAAATTAATTAAAAAGCACATCGCTTTTATTTTATTTGTTTGTTTGTTTGCTTGTTGCTATTATTATTTTGCAGGGATTTCTGTTGTCAGTGGCACTCCCTAATGAAAACAAAGGATGTTTGACGATGGGGTATATCAGCCTAAGTACTGCTAAGCCTTACATATGATGATTTATTTATTCGAAGCATATATTAATACGCTCTTCCCAAACTGGTCCCAGACAAAACAGAGGCAGTCATTAGCGCTTTGCTTTGCTGGAAGGAATGGATGCAGCGTTGTATTTCTCCAGAGACCCTCCTGGAGTTAAAAAAAGAAAAAAAAAATGAAATTAAAAAAAAAAAAGCCTTTCTCCGAGGTAGTTAATGCATTAATGAGTCTAATTTTTGCACAGATGTTTCTCGGTGTTTGCAGGTTTTCTGTGTATTTTTATATTACAAAGGAGCTGGCTCCTGCGATAGCTCACAGCCTGACAAGCAAATAGATAATCAAGAAGACAAATGGCTCCTTTTGTGCGCCGCAGCTCTTGTATTAATTTTCATTTTCTTTCTCATAGAAAGTATCGAAAATACTGTTCAGGACGAAATAACATTCCGGTTCAAAGTTAAAAGAAAAAAAAAAGAGAGAGGGAAAGAAAGAAAGGAAGGAAGGAAGAAAAGAGAGAAAGAAAAGAGAGAAAGAGAGAGAGAGAAGGAAAGAGAGAGAGAGAAAAAGAAAGAAAGAAAGAAAGAAAGAAAGAAAGAAAGAAAGAAAGAAAGAAAGAAAGAAAGAAAGAAAGAAAGAAAGAAAGAAAGAAAGAAAGAAAGAAAGAAAGAAAGAAAGAAAGAAAGAAAGAAAGAAAGAAAGAAAGAAAGAAAGAAAGAAAGAGAAAGAAAGAAAGAAAGAAAAGAAAGAAAGAAAGAAAAGAAAGAGAAAGAAAAAAGAGAAATCCTATTTTGTGTGTGTGTTGGGGGGGGGGGGTAAGGGATGCGGTAGCTGAAGAAATCAATAATTTTTCTTTAAAAATAAAATGGTTTGAAGTTTATTTGTTTCTGTGATTCTCCGGGACCCCCCGGCAAGAATGAAGTACCCCCCCCCCCCCATCATTCCCGAACAAAGGATAGAGCTGAAATGTTTAAAGGCAGACGGTGTCTGTGCGCTGTTCCTTATTTGTAGTAATCCGCTGCTCGGACAGCAAATAAATGTATATCCACCCCCGCCCTCCCCCCTAAAAAAAAAAAAAGAACCCGAAAAAAAAAGAACCCGAAAAACAAAGGGTCGTTATATTTCTCCTTTTATTGACATTTTCAAACGTTAAAATAATATTAACGCCGTGGCACGGGTCAGGTCTGCGACACATTCAGACCGAGAAGAAATGGATTTATGGGCGTTTTTGGGGTCGACTGTGGCAATTTCAGAGATAGCGGCAGCGAGCGCACAGAGTTTCTTTATTTTCATATTTATTTTCTTTTATTATTATTATTCTTTCTTTATTTTTTTCCCAGGGTGGATTTCAGGGCCCGTGTCGTTATCGCAGTGCCGGAGGTGGGGGGGTGAATTTTTGCTGCTGGTGCGTTTGATTTGACCGTTTTCTCTCTTTGATGTGTTGTGGGAACAAAATATATATATATATAAATAAAGGGTGTTATGTTCGGAATAGCAAAGAGATCGAAGGGATCGTTCTTTAAGGAAAAAAAAAAAAAGCATATGCTTCCAGGAATGCGGGGTCTATAGAAGCAAATCAAAGCTGGAAAGTATGAATAGAATAGAAGGGGGAGAAAAGAAGATTTCTATAGGACCCAAAAGTTCACAGCCATTATAAGCAGACAGAAGCCAAGAAAAATGCGAGAATTATACAGAAAATCATTAATCACTTCTTTTCTTTAAATACTTATCCTTTTCCCATTGTTATTCAACAGCAAATCTCCGCAGACCGTCTGTTGGGGAAAAAGCACCCGGGAGTTCGACAAGAATCTTCAGGGGAAATAATAATACTAATAATAAAATCTGGATCGTAAAGGTGAAAGCTTTATATCTGGGGAGAAAACCCAAACCCTCACCCAAGCCCCCCCTTCCCCCAGACCTCTCACTTTGGAAGAAACCACCCAAACCATGAGGGCCGTCTCTGGGGCGTTGGAAAAAGGATGTGGGAGCGAACCAGGGTAACAGAGCTGCTCTCTTGGCATGCATTTCTGATCGTTTTATTGCCTCCTTTCACGAGAAAGTTCGGGGAAAGCAAAAGGACGACAACAGAAAAAAAAAAAAAAAAAAGAGAGAGAGAAAGAGAGAAAGAAGGGGGGAAAATGGGCAGAGAGAAAACCAACACGTGCGGGGTTTTCCTTCTGTTTTCGCTTTTTATTGCGAACAAGCAGGCAGCGCTGTCGAGGGAGGGTTTTCCTCCCCGAGTTTCCCCTTCGGCCCCGCGGGGCTGCGCGTTTCCCCCCCCCCCCTTCCTCTGCTCTTTGGGGCAATTCCCTCATTTTTCCTCTTTTTGTTTTTATCCCCTCTTTTCTTTTCTTTTTATATCGTCTCCCTCTCTCTCTCTCTCTCTTTTTTTTTTTCATTTGATTTTATTTATTATAGATATGGTTTTTTTCTCCCCCGCTCATATCCTCCCCGTTCGCGTCCCGGGGGCCGCGCAGGGGAGCGCGGAAATAAAAGGTCCCAAGGAATCGGGGTTGTGCGGAGCGTCGGGGGTGCAGATGCTATCGAGCGATGGGGGGATTGGGGGGGGGGACTTCGGGCATCCCTGGTTTGCCCCATGGTCCAGCCGCATCTCTGCCACGGGGCACTGATGGCTGCAGAGCAGGGGAGGCAAAACTCAGCGCCTGCAGCAGCGTTCGGGGGAGTGGGTTCACGCAGAGGACACGTTTTCTGGGCGATTAGCTGTGTATTACGGGCAGGGGCTGACCTCGCAAACCCCTTGACCTCCCCGAGGCCGGACATTGTGCGGGCAGCGGCTGCAGCCCGGGCTGCGGGAAAATCCGCGTGTGCGGAGCGGCCCTGTGCCCCCGAGCAGCGGCGGGGAAGGTGGGCAGGGACCGGGAGCAACGTCGTTCTGCTCAGCGTGGGGGAATGTCTCGGTTTTGGGGGTTGCTGGTTTTATTTTTTACTATATATATATATTTTTTTTAATCCTAACACCCCCCTTTTCCCTGCCCCCCCTTCAAAAAAAAAAAAAAAAAAATAACCGCTTTCCCCTCTTTTCTCGCCACTTCACTTGAAAGGGCCGAGAGCCCTCAGTGGTGTTGGCTTGTTTGCTTCTTTGTACGGGAGACAAGAGGCAGAGAAAGGCGTTTGGGGGTCTGGAGCGAGGCTGTGGTTTAGCTCTGCACAGTTGACTGTTTGCTGTACCAAAACAAAAACGAAAAACTGGGGCTGGGGTGGGGGGGAGGGGGGGGGGAGAGGGGGAATATAACAACAACCAAACAAACAAATCCCGACAAAGCCGAGCTCCCCCGCCCCCCCCCACAACCCACCGCGGCCACTTTCCTCGCACGTCGCCTCTCGTCTCCCGTTTTCAGAAATTCCTTTGTTTCCGAGCCTATCCCCCCCCCCCCCCCCACCTCCCCCCCGCACATCCCCCTCCTCCCACGGCGCTCCGGAGCCGCCCGACAGCGGGGGGGGGGTCCCCGGGTCCTGCCCCGCACCCCGGGTAGGGACCCCCCAGCTCCGGTGCCTGACCCCCCTTTGTCTCCTCCTCGTCCCAACACCGGACAAAAAGGGGAGAGAAATCGCAGTAACCCAATGCAAGCGAGAACGGGCTACGGGCAGAGGAGGGAAATAGGGGAAATCATTGGAAATCGTCCTAAATATATAGGTGTGCGTGGGTCTGTCCGCCTGTATGGGAAGCGCGGGGTGGGAGGGGGGTCCTATAGCCCAGGTATGGGGTCGGGGCTCTTTAAAAGCGACTCCGCTCCGACTTTAGGAGTTTCTCAGCCCCTGTGACAGATTTATGATCCGCAATAAGACCGGCGTGTTTAAATCCGTAAATCAATCTCGCTTTCTCACTATATAAACGTTCATTTTATCTTTAGAAAGGGAACGGCTTTGATCACAGCACCTCGGAGGGTGAAGCCGCTGTTTATGGCCGCGTTTCCGACCCTTTGAACTGGGGGCTTGAAAAAGCGAAATGTGTGCTTCTTTTGCATGAAACAAACCCAAAAATGCCGGAGGTGCAGGAGGGGGATCTGCCCCGTTTGCTGCTTTGGCCGATCTGTTGTGTTGGGGATGGGCGTTGTTTGGGTTTTTGGTGGTGGTGGTGGTTTATAACCGGACTGCAGCCACAGGGACACTTCGTTTTATGACCAAGAAAAACAACAACAACAAAAAAGAAGGGGTTGTGTGAAGTGAAAGTCGCGGCTTCTGAATCGCCCTGAAGTTCTCATACCCCCCCTCCTCCCCCTTCTCGTTCCCTCGAAGTTTTCTTCCCTCGTGGGACCCCTCCAACCCCTTTTAATCAGATTTTTTTGCATCACATACCTTGAGCCAAATCTTTCCTTTCCAACAACTCCTTTTCTCTCCCCAAAACAAATCAATTTCCGAATAATCGCGGCCTTTTGGAAACGAAGCCCTTCCCCACTCGCCCCCTTAAGGGCCGGGGTGGAGTCAGGACCTTCGTCCTGCTCTCCCTATCCTCGTCTTAAAGGAGAAAATAATAATAATAATAATAGCGATAATAAAAGCTCTTGGTGACTTTCAAACGCGTTTTAACGAGCTTTATCCGGTCAGAGAGATGTGGAAGTACGGCGGTTCTCCTTGTAGGCACCCCAGCTCGGGGTGGGGTTGGGGGGGGGCGGGCTTTGCCCCGTGTTTGGGGCACGGTGAGGGGGATCCCCGCTCCCTGGGGCCGCCCCGTGTAGGGGCCGGTGCCAGAGCTCGGCGGCTGCCGCCTTTGTTACGGATTCCCTTTGCAGAATGCCGTGAGTTGGCAGCTCTCTTCAGTGCCGGGATGTGATTTATTTCGAGGCTTATTTATTTATTTGTTCGTTCGTTTGAAGGCGGTGAGCGCTGGCCAAGCAGTAAGAGCGGTGGGGAGAGAAGGGCCTGGTAGGGAGGGAAAGGGAACTGTGGGAGAGGAGAGGGAGAGGGAGAGGGAGAGGAGAGGGAGAGGGAGAGGAGAGGGAGAGGAGGGGAGAGGAGAGGAGAGGAGAGGAGAGGAGAGGAGAGGAGAGGAGAGGAGAGGAGAGGAGAGGAGAGGGAGAGGGAGAGGGAGAGGGAGAGGGAGAGGGAGAGGGAGAGGGAGAGGGAGAGGGAGAGGAGAGGAGAGGAGAGGAGAGGAGAGGAGAGGAGAGGAGAGGAGAGGAGAGGAGAGGAGAGGAGAGGAGAGGAGAGGAGAGGAGGAGAGGAGAGGAGAGGAGAGGAGAGGAGAGGAGAGGAGAGGAGAGGAGAGGAGAGGAGAGGAGAGGAGAGGAGAGGAGAGGAGAGGAGAGGAGAGGAGAGGAGAGGGAGAGGAGAGGGAGAGGAGAGGAGAGGGAGAGGAGAGGGAGAGGAGAGGGAGAGGAGAGGGAGAGGAGACGGAGAGGAGAGGGAGAGGGCAAAGACAAAGAGCACAGCATTGCTCAGATGAGCCCAGAGAGCCAACTTCCAGAAAAGGTGTAGTGAATTGTTTAAATGCTCTCAACTTCAGGCAGGAACCACGATGGGGAATTAACCTAAAGCAGAGCCCTTTGGTAGCGAGGCAGATTCGAAGTGCTGCCCTGTGTACACACACATTACATGATACCCGGGCTGTGCCAGGCGGCCCTGCAGCTGCTATGGGGAAAGGGCATCTCCAGCTCGAGAAAAGCTTCGTTCAGTTCGAAACTTACTTAAAAAAATACTGTTCCAGTGGAAGGTCACAGTGGTCCCTTTGAGTATGAAACTGAAAGACCCCCTTCCCCCTTCCCCATCACGTGATTCATTAAATAATTAATGCAGAGGTTGCAGAATAGATATGTATTCGTCAGGAAAATCGCAGACATGGTCTCCTTGAGTCTGACGTGAAATTCAACTGTCCTTTAAAAAACAAGCCTATAGCTGAGGGAAAAAAAAAGAGAGAGAAAGAGGGGGGGGGGGGGGGGAGAGAGGAGAGAGAGAGAGAGAGAGAGAGAGAAAGAAAGGGGGAGAGGAGGAGAGAGGGAGAGGAGTCTGCAATAAAACAATTCTCAGGAACCACGAAGCCACGCCGAGGGCTGGATTATTGTAAGTAGCAGGGGCTTCCCAATTCCTAGCGTGTCTATATGTCCATGTAAATTTATTGTTTGTTATTAATGTTATTGTCGTAAAATGTGACAAATAGCCGTCTTCATTTCCTCCCATTTCTCTTCACATGGTGGTATGTGTGTTTATACCCATCGAGGCATTTCATTGATATTTTTAGGAATATTCCTCTCTCTCCCTCTCCCTCTCTCTCTCCTCACAACCTTTTTTTTTTTTTTTTCTTCCCCTTTCTTGATTTATTACAATAAACATGTCAGCAGCAGTGCGGCTGCCATTGTGTGTGTGTTTGTGAGAGAGTTGTGTTGTTTATAGTGGTGTCCAAGATAAATCATTTCTCGAGTGAAAATGATGTGCAAGCGATGATATTTTAGAGCGAAGATCTCTCTCTACCCCACTCCCTGGAGTTGATTATTTCAGACGATTTACAGTAATAGATCAGCGGCTAATATGAAAGCTCTGTAGCTGGGGGTCTTAAATTACAGCATCTGTGATTACCAATTAAGGAGAGATTTGTATAAATTTGGTAAACCGGGAACGCCTCATTGGCATGTAAACCTAGTGACAGAGTACGACCTTAATATCAAAATTACAGTGCGGAGTCCTGCGTCGGAGCATCCCTTTATCAACGATAATTCATTTTCTTCCCGGTTTCCCTTCCACCTCCCCCCCCGCAGAAGGACTCACCGGGAACGGGTTGCTCGAGCAGAGCGAGGAGGTTTGCGGGCTTGTCCCGCTTTAAATCGGACACAAAAATAGGAATTCAAAGGCGAATACGAAATTGCGTCGGGAAGGATGCAAAGCTCTGGGAGAGGCACAGCTCTAGTCCCGGGCAGGAGGTGGGGGGATGGGAGGGGGGGGGGGTTCGCCGCGATGCTCAGAACAAAGGGGACCCGCGGTAAGTGGGGCGCTGCCGAGGGACCCCACGGGGCGGATTGTCCTCGCAACCCCCCCATCCCTCCCCCATTGACAACAACTCAAAGGGGGATACGCTCGTTGAGGGTAATTCGTTGTTCTTTTGCAGCAGGAGGATAACTTTGCGTAGAGCCCCGATCTCGCTGAGGCTGTAATGGTGATGGATGGAGAAATAGAGAACAGCGTTCTTGTGATGAAAGTTGGCGAAGGTGCTCTCAGGAATCTCTTTGTATTTAGGGACCCGGGCCTGTTTTACCTAGCGAAAAGAGCAGCTACGAGCAGTAATGGCAATAGGTTGAAGTGGCAGCAGGACCTGGCTGGCAGCCGATACCTTTTAGTGATTGCTGCGCAAAACACAGCTGAATTTATGCAGGGAAATCCCTCTCAAGCTGCTGAACCACGGTAGTGAAGCTGAAGCTTTGGGGACACGGCGTGTGCCCGAGTCGGGGGCACCTCTACCTGCTTTAATGTCAGCATGGGGAGAGCATCTTCCACAGAACAGAGGTGGTGGGGGTTGTTCCCCAATCCTCCCAACCCCCTTACCACCCCCACCCCCACCCCCCCCACGAAAGCTTCGACCTGGACCAAATTGGTCCCAACCGCGAGTGTTGAAAGGGAAGGAGGAAGTGAGAGATCTCGTTTTTAAATATTTTACAAGCTCCAACATGCGAGGAGTCAATAAAACTGACAACAGGAGCAAAGATTAAATGTTCGCACCGGATTCTCAGATGAGAATTCCCCGCTTTTCCCTTCCCTTTCCTCCTCCCTGCTCACCAGCCAAGTCTAACACCACCGAGCGGGGATATTTAACTCTGTCTGCTAATGTAAACCTTTATGTAGCAAAATTAGAGTAACTCAGCGACTTTCATTAAATATTAAGGGAGAACCAGGGACGGTGACTGAGCCAGAAATGCAGCATCATTCTCTGTCAGGTTCCGAATTAGTTAAATTGTCGGCTTCAGATGGATGCAGCCACCTCGCGTCTCCCAGCCCCCGCTTTTTCTCTCACACCCCCCTGGCCCTCTTTATTTTAGTCGGTGGTGGTTTGATTAGTTTCGTTACGTTTTTTATTTTATTTCATTTTATATTTTTATTCTCTGTAGGCTCGGGATGTTGAGCGTGAGAAATGGGCACTTGGCGGGGGGCGGCTGCGAGCTCGGAGCAGGGGAGCCCCCGCAGCCCCCGCCCCGTTTTAAATCAATACCGGGGCTTTATTCAGCCCGGTCCAGACGCCATTGTGCGAATGTCGCTCTTTAATGACCAGATGTCAGGAGGAGATGAGGTGGCCGAGGGCTGGCCGGGTTTGTCCAGCCGAACCTTCATGCTGGGGACATTGGCCCGACCCCAGGGCGCTGCCATCCCGACCCGGGAGGAGAGTCCCAGACCCTAAGTAGGACCCCAGACTCTGGATAAGAGACTCAGACCCTTATTAATAGGCGCAGAGCCGGGATAGGATGCCCTAGATCCAAGAGGACGGACCATGCCAGGGATGGGACCCCAGCCTCTAACCTCGGAGGGCACCCGAGACCCAGGGTAGGACTCAAAAACCCAGAGGGAACCCTCCCGAGGGTGATATCCGAGTGGGAGGGGGGAAGGCAGAACTCCCCCAGCACTACTCCGGGGGCTGCAGAAAGGAGCTGGGGTCGGGGAGGGGGGAGAGCTGAGGGGTGTGCAGCCAAATAGAGAGATCCGGGCTTGGACCACACCGCTGCGCCCAGAACCTGCCTCGCTCCTTGTTTCTCTCTCATGTACTCTCTCCCACTGCTCCCTCCTGCTTAAAAATCATAATGGCAATAAAAAACGATCCTCTCCGAGCCGAGAAGGGGCTGGGCAACAACAGAAGCCTCGCGCAGTCGCCCAGCACCTCCTGTCCCAGCTCAGCCAGCAGCACATCCCCGAAGTCACCAGCAGATCGTTCCTCACCGCGTTAAATCTTCCCTTATCAACTCGGCTGAAGCCGAGCTTGATAGAAACTGGCTTACGCGGGTTATAGTTACAAAGGACAGAGATAACGTTCGAGAGACGGGAGCAGATAATGAGCTATTTCAAGTTGCTCGAGCAAGTGCTGTTGCTCTATTTTCTGTGCAATAAGTATTCCTTCTTGCCCGTCATCTCTCCAGAAGTTCCTGCTCCATGAGCGCTGCGAATCGGCGTTTATCTCATCTCTCCCCTAAAGAAACCTCCCTCCCTCTCGGCCAGACGTCCCCTATCTTTTCCCAGAGAGGAAACTATTAACGTTGTAAATACGAGCCTACATCACCTTGATTGGTAATTTATTGCGGGGAGGTGGGAGAGAGTTATTTCTGATCGAAGCACCGCGGAGGGGGAGAGCTGCAAAGCGCGGAGTGCAGCGAGGAAGGAGGAACCCGCGGAGGAGAGCGGAGCGGGGTGGGCAAAGCCCAGGGAGGGGAGAGGAGCGAGGGGGAACCGCTCGGTTCTCTGCTCGGATGTTCGAGAATCTGAAGCCAAAGCAAAAGCGGCATCAGCCGCAACCCAGCTGCCATACAGGCCCGAAATCCGCGGAAGAGGTTTCAGGAGCCGAAGTCAATGACATTGCTTCGTTTTAATAGTTAAAAAAGGAGGCGAGCGCACTGCACGGGCAGCCAGGACGGAGGGGAAAAGTCCGGCCGCTTTTCATTTTAAATAGGAGAAAGTCTGGAAACAGGGATAGTTTCCTTTGAAGTTGTGTTGTTGTTTTTTTTTTCCCCTTTCTTTTTTTGTCGGGACAAGGAACGGGAGAAAGGGGGGAGACGAAAGAAATAAAAGGCAATAACCACATTTCAACACTTCCCTGCGAGTAACCGACTCAGTTGAAAAGGAAGGCTATAAATCAGAGGTGATGGTGGAGATTTGACTCCTTACTTTTTTAGCATAGATATGAGGGGAGGGGTTAAAAAGAAATCCCCACTCGTTGCTATTTTGTCTCCTTTTGATGTCCGACTCAATGCGAAATATATCAGTGCTTTATTGGCAGCGGTATCTGGAGGTCAAGAGAGAAGCCTGAAAAACTTCGGGTCAAATTCTCTCCTAGCATGTCCCGGGGAAATCAATAGGGGCTGGCAAACCACAGCCCGTAGGGCTTGGGATTGGGGGGGGGTGGGAAAGGTCTGTGGACCCCCCTCGCTCCCCCCACCCCACTACCACTGCTGCACTCAGAGCCTCCGAGCTCAGACCCCTTCACCTGCCTCCAGTCTGGGGCTGCAACCACCCCAGTCTGCTCAGCTCGGGGTGGTTTTGCTCTATTATTATTACTGTTCTTACTATTACTATCATTATTATTATTATTATCATCATTGTTTTCTGTGGGGAGGGTATGACCCTCCCTTCCCCTCCCTGTTTTGGAGCTGAGGCTGTGCAATGGCACACTTCAGCCTTTCACCAGCATCCATATTTCCACATTTCCTCTCCCCGGGCTGAGGTCAGCTCCAGCAAATCGAGTCTAAAAATAACTCCAGGATCTGCTTTATTGCTACTGTTACCTCTCCCCCATCCGCGGTTCAAACTCGAGAATCAACAGTATTCCTTGAACGATATTACTTGAACGAGGGCAAGAGTTGAAGGCAAAGTGTTTCTCCGGGTGTTACTAGAAAAGATAGGAGGGAAAAAAAGGAGGAAGAAAGGGAAAGTGGGAGAAGGAAAAAAAAAAAGAGGAAAGAAAGAGGGAAAAAAAAAGAGAGAAAGAATGAGGGGAAAATAGAGAGAAAGGATGAGGGGAAAATAGAAAGAAAGAAGGGAAAGAGAAAGAGAGAGAAAGAAAGAGAAAAAGAGAGGAAAAGAAAGAGAGAGAAGGAAAGAGAAAGATGGAAAGAGAAAAAGAGAGGAAAACGACAGAAAGAAAGAGAAGGAAAAAGGAAAAAAGAGAGAGAGGGAAACAGAGACAAAGAGAGAGAAAGGAAACTCGTTGGGCTTCACACAACTTTTATTCCTCTCCCCTTTCTTTTTCCCTTTTTCCTTCTTTCTCTCTTTCCTTCGTTTCTTCCCTTTCCCAGGCTGAGACATATGGAATCAATTCTGAATCCTGACACTGAAGGCTGGCCAATTCCTACTGGCTCTAAAAACCAGAATCCATTTGGTTCCCTTCTTTCCAGCACCCCTTGTCACTCAGTATTATAACAGTCTTGCAACATTTTAAGTCTTTATAAAGAGAAACAGCTTTCCAGATAGAAACGAAGGATTCTGGAGTGGGGGAGGTTTGGGGGTTTCTTCTTTCTTTTCTTTCCTGTTTTTTTTTTTGCTCTTTTTTTTTCTTAAGGGGGGGGGGGGTGTGCGCGCAACCTCCCCCTCCCGACACCCCCACTTCATCCCCCACCGCTCAGTATCTCTCCGCAGAGGGGGCCTCATCTTTGCAATACTTTCAGCTGCTTTGGAAGCGTTTTTCTCCACGTCAAATCAGTTCCGATTGCATCGAGTGAGTCCATTAAAAAAAAATATATATATATATCAAAGCATCTTTGGGGAAAAAACCAAACCAAACCCAAACCAAAGCGACAAACCGCGGCCGAGTACACTGTCAGCGAGATCCACCGGGGTGAAACAAAGTAGTTCCTTTTCCTCTCGTTAACTTGGTCGCTTCAGCTGTGAAGTCGCACCACCCCGGTTCGGCTTCACTCCTTCTTTTTGAAGTCCCGAAGTCGGACGGTAACGCAGGTAAGAAGTTATAGAGAAAGAAATAAAATGACGACGCGGCTCTGCCCTTCCCAGCTCCGACGCTGGGAGCTGTAATTAATTGTCCTAAGGCTTTGACAGCCGCTCCCCCGCTCCTCATCTCTCCCGGTAACAAATTAAGACTGATGTTTCGGAGCAGGACGAGGGGAAGCTGAAGATGAGCAAAAAATTATCTCGTACGGTCCATAACCGGGACCGACTACAAACTGCTTCTTTCCAAACGCGTGTTTACCCGCAAAGTTTGTCCGGGCCACATTTGTTTAAAGTTTAGCACCTCTCTCGTTTGAAAAAGAAACTACAAAAGCCCATTGGAAAAGCTGAGTGTTAAGCTGAAGAATGTATGTGATGGTGATTTATGGCCCTACAGACTTTCTTGTTTACTTGAAACAGATCCTAATTACAACGGCTTAAAAAAAAAAAAAAAAAAAGAGATCCCAAGCTCTGTGTATGTCCATCGCGAGGGTTCCCTCCCCAGGTCCGGCTGTAGTGGCCAGATGTGACTTACAAACATCTGGCTCCTTGAGCTGCTTGTCCCTGTGTCGGACAGTGCGTTTGACTGAAATGGGTAAGGCTCTTAAATGTTTGGCATGAAGTCAGTGTAATTCGAAGAGTCCGAGCATGAGAGTGCCAGGCCTTTAGGAACGGTTGTGGTTTGGTTTGGTTTGGTTTGGTTTGGTTTGGTTTGATTGGTTGGGTTGGGTTGGGTTGGGTTGGGTCGGTTACTGTTGGACTGAGTTGGGTTGGTTTGAGCTGAGTTGGATTGGGTTAGTCAGGTTGATTGAGCTGGGTTGGGTTGAGGGAGACGTACTCGAAAATGATTCATTTCACTCAAATGCCACTTCTGCCAAGAGGAAATAGGAGGGAAGGTGGCTTTTTTGCATGGAAATATCGGGTGCAGTGTTTTCTATGGACTTTAGATCTTCATTTCGTGCTCAGAAATCCCCCACCTCCACCCCCTTCTCACACATCCCAAGAACTCCCGGTGTAGATTTAAAGAGTGAGGCAGGAAACTCGTTTGCATGGAGGAAAAAAAAAACACTCAGAAATTGAATTAGATCTGGAAAGTTTTTTCTAAATATATATCTATTTGTGCTCTCTGCTCTCCTCTGGTGCCTTTCCCTTTAGAACAAGAGAATAACTCTGCCCTCTGGACAAGTTCCCAGTTCTAAAAATGTCCACATACATTGTGAAACTGGAAAACTTTTGACTCAGTGTCTGATATTTCCCGAGGCAAACTGATATATTGGCAGAGAGTGCATCTCGGATATACAGGCATCTATTGGTTGTGGTGTGTGTGAGGGGGGAAGGGGGTGACTTTTTTTTATGTGTGTGTGATTTTCTTTTCTTTTTCTTTCCCCTTGAAAATTGCTTTGCATTAAATTTCCCCAGCTTCAGAATTATCTGCTCTCGCCTGCAGCTAAAGTTGATTTTTTTTTTATTTTTTTTTTTGCCGAGCACTTGATCTGTTGGCGAATGAAATCTGAGAAGGAACCGCAGGCCCTAAGTGGCCGTAATTTAATTGATTTTATCATAAATCATCAACTTCATGAAGAAGCAAAGTTTTCATTGAAGTAAATTGATATTAATGGTCACTTTCTGAAATACAGCTGTATAGATCTATACGTTGTTGGTGCTCACACTTCTCTTTTGGGACAGGAGGTTTGGAGGGGGGGAGGGAGGATATTTTTCCACCCCTCCAGTTTTCTTTTCTCCCACTCTTCCTAAAAAACGAATGATTGCAGCGTGGGGAATCCGGTCCTGGCGTGGATGGGGAGGGTGGAAGCTCAGCTCCTCTTTGCGGCGTTTTATAGCAGTGGAGATGTCTCGGAGCACTGAGAGGAGGTCTTTGGGGTGGATGTGAACCGAGCAGCCGGATTTCTTCGGGTTCTTCCCTGAGTCACGCTGCCATCTCTGCCCTGGGGGGTTGTGAGCATAGAGATGCTCTATTTCTGCCTAAAACACGTGTGTTGCCGCGAGGTGAATCCGTGCTAAAATAGGACTTAAAGTCTCCACATCCATCTACGTGTCCTCTGCTGCGTTAAACATTGCCGTTCCCAAAGCTTTCCCACCCAATTAAAAATTAACCAAGGACTCGGGATGGATTGGAGCTCTTTGATATGGTGATGAGGAAGTCAGGTCAAATGCCCTTACAGTAAGAGAGGATTTTAGCACGGGGCAGTGGCTCTGCTGTGTGCATGTCGGTGGCTGTGAGGTGGTTGCAGAGATGTGCAGTGAAGGGAGAATGCAGGACTGGCTGGAACCCACACGGTTCCCTATAGAAGACAGATATTCAGTGGGAACACCCCAAACCAGAGAAATACAGTTCCTTAATACCGCTTCTTTATCCCTCTCCTGATACTCCCTACTCAGAAATTGATAGTCTCTATGAAGTTGCGCACGGAAGCAGGTAAACTGAGCTTATTTCTTCTCCCAGGTCCTTTCTCCCCCATGCCCAGACCGTCCTCCAGCGCCCGTCGGGTCCCGGATTCAGGCGAGTATCACTGCAAAAATAACCCAAGTCCTGCTTTTTCTCACGGGAAGTAGCACGGCGGTAGGATGGGTGAGGGATGGGAGGGCGGTGGGAGAAAACTTGGAGTCCTCCTCTCTCTCTCTCTCTCTCTTTCGGAGGAAGAGAAGGCTGAGAAGCTTCCCCTCCGTTTTTCCTGCCCCTGAACACGGCTTTCCCCCCTTCATCTCCGTCGTCTCTGCCTTTCGGTGCAGCGGTTGGATGTGGGGGCTGTTGTGGTAGCTTTCCTCATGAGTGTTGGTTCATCTCCTTCGCTTTCAGGACAAAAGATAGAAAGTCTCTGGTGGATTTTTCTTTCTTTTGTTCTTTTTTTGGGTGAGGGGTATAATAATAATAATAAAAAGATAAAAATGCAGCTACAAGCCCCCAGATTCCAGGCCTTCCCCGGCTGCGATCGGAGGGAGGGAGTGGTATCGCAGTCTCGGCAAGTTTGGGATATTTGCTGATGGGGGAATTAGTGGGACTGGAGGGGAAGGGAATCGTTTCCCAATTCTGTATAAAACGGGCAAAAGATTGACGCGTCCCAATCACGTGAGCGCATAATTCAAGCCATTATTTTGGCATTTGGAAGGAGGGTGGAGGAGCGGGGATGGCGATTCCTCCCGGCTCTGCTGAGCTGCTCCCAAAGCATCGATTTGCGGCACGCTGATAGCGCAAATTGCCTCCCTTCGCTCTCAGCATCATCCCCACCCACGCACCCACCGACCCCTAAAATACCCCCCCCTAAATCCCACCCCCGTTGGGACGAAGTGGAACAGGGATGGGAGAACAGAGCTGCGCGTCCGCTCTGTTGTAGTTTCGTTTTGGGGGTTGAGTTTCGAAGGGTTTTTTGGTGGTGGTTTTTCTTTTTGGAAACGATTCAAAAGCACTTCCGCCGTGTGATCATTAACCTGGTGAGTTATCGCTCCTCCAAGCAAAGGTCACGAGGAGAAAAAGGTCTAATCTGTCAAGGAAAAAAACACTGCTCACTCTGATTCATTTTGATTTCTTATCCTGATTGGCTTCTGTTTGGGGTACCAGGAGGTCCTGGTCCCTCCATAACTCTCTCCTTCCTCGGACTGTCTGTCTGTCTCCGAGGACTGTCCTCGGAGTGAGGAAAGGCAAACTCTTTCTACTTAGTTAATAATAGTAGTAAGGATAGTCATAAAAAGGCCCCTGGAGGAGGCGGTGGGTGCTGCGGGGATCGCAGGGCTGGGCTGAGTCTGCACCGCCTGAGAGAGAAATTAATGCAAACCAAATCGAGCAAAGCCACCCAGATCAAAACAAAGAACGAGGGTTGGGATGAGGAGGGGAAGGGGTAGGGGGGGAGACGAGACAGTCGCTCCATCCATCCCTCCGCTGCCTTTATTGCAAGGGAATAAATTAAAAAACAAAGAGAAACAAGCCCCATCTCCCTCCACCCCCCCTTTCCCTGAGACGTTATTTATGCCAGATCCCCTCGGCCGGTTTGTTTGTTTGCTTGTTTGTTTCTCTTTTCCCTCCCCCCTCCCGCAAAGCTCTCCGCTCGAACGCAGTTCCCCATTTTTCCCCCCCTCCCTTCTCTCTGCCCTTCTCTTCCCCCCACCCACCCCCACCCAACACTCGGGCCCCAGCGTGGGAGGAAAGCTCCGGGATTCACATTTCGTTTGCCGACTTCTCCACGCAAAAAAAAAAGAAAGAAAAAAGAAGAAAGCGCGTTTTTCTTCTCCTCTTTATCCCCCGTCCCCCCTTGTCGTCCCCCCCCCCCACCTCCCCCTATATGTATACTCCACACAGGGAACTGGAAAGCCCCCGTTAAGCGGGCAAGGCTGCGACGAAAGCGGAATATTGCCAAAGCTGTGTATGAAAGTGTGCGCTCATGTAATAATAACCCTAATAAAAAACACAGCTCTCGGCCGCCGACGGGAGAAGGTCACGGAGCATCCGCGGGTGATTTATGGACTCGGGGATGTTGTCACACGCCGAGAAGGGGCGTGAGGGGAACGTTTTTATTTGAGATTAATAACTTCAACATCCAGAACGGAAACGGGATTATGAAAGCGGCCGAATGTTTCCCCAAACGAAAATATTTTTAAATGAGATTGTTTTGTTTCTTTTTTTTTTTTTCCCCCATTCTTCCATTCTCTGTCCCTTTTTTAAGTCCCTCCCGCGAACGTCGCGCTGATAAATCTCGGCGCGGCTCTAAAAGCGCTCCGGCTCGACCCGTCCGTCCCTCTGCCAAATCCCAAACTGAGAACCACCACGTAACCCCCCCACCCCACATTCCTAATCCCGACTCCTTCCGTGAGTTCCCTGATGTTTTATTTTTGTCGAACCCAGAGCCGAAGAACCGCGTGAACTTCATCCCTTCGACGCGTTTCACTCCGAAGTTACCAAAGCCCTTCGGTTCTTCTTTATCTATGACGTGTTTTGAATTTTCCTAAGCTCAGAACCCTTGGACTCCCCCGTTTCTTTCCCCATCGCAGACCCAGACCCGAGAGGAAGGTGGGGGGGTGGGGGGGGGGGGGAAGGGAGAGGGGTCCGCAATCTCAAATGGGCAGAAAGAAGCGCAGTGCCCACGGTCCTCGGTGCCACTTCGGTTACCGGGAGTGTGGAGAGTGCAGTAACCGCTGACAAAACCGTACTCGCTTGGATGAGAGATATACTCAGAGGAAATGCTGGGGGGAGGGTGTGTAGGGGGTGGGGGGGCTGTTATTAGACCCCGACTGCTCCCCATTTCCACCCAAACATTACTCTGTGTGACGAATTCGGTTTCCCTTGTCCACGCTTCTCTGACCCGAGTTTCACACTTTCTCTCTCTCTCTCTCTCTCTCTCTTTTTTTTTTTTTTTTTCCTCTCTTCAGTTCTTCTCCTTTCTCAAACTCCATCGCAGCCCCGTGTTTGCTGGACCAGACATCCGGGAACCGGTGAGTTTTGCTCTGTCTCCTACCTGCTCCCCCCTTCCCTGCGCCCGCCTCCCTCATTCGGAGCCATTCCTCCCCCAAAAATCACCCAACGTGACTTCATTCTTTTATTTATTTACCGTTTCCCCCACCAAACACGGCTGCTCCGGATTTTTTTTCTTTTTTTTTTTTTTTTTCATTCTCATTTCGCTACCGCCTCGTCTTTAAACTTTGTGATTTATGGCCGTAACTTCCAGGGAGTGTTTTTAAGTGGAAGAGATTTCCTGCGCTCCCTTTGAAGGGAAACCCGCTCGGGTTGCAACATTTGCTGCTGATTTGGTGCGAGGGAGTTGCATTTAAAAGGAAAAAAATAAAATCAGCTGCAACCCGAGCAGAGATGGTGATACACGGGGAGCCTAAAAAGTGCTTGCAGCAGTCCGGCTTGTAAACGTGCAACGACCTGCTGAATGCTTTGCTTTTTCGGCTGCCGGTTTAAGGTTAAAGCAACATTTTGCACTTCGGAAGAGTTACTTGCAGAGCCCGGGGTACTTCTGCTTGTCAGAATCCAGTGGAGGTCCATATTCAGAAACCTACCCAGTACTTCACCTAGAGACAAGTCCTCAAAGTCCTCGACAGTTTCTCCTCTTTTCTTGCCTGGAATCTCAACGCCGTAGCTCCAAACTAATAACAGTCTTGCAGCAGAAAAGTTGTTTTCGAGCAGATCACAGTCAGATGGAGCGGGGGGGGGATCTCAGTAGTCACATCCCCAGTCGAAAGCTCTCATTTCTGGGGTCTGAAGGCAGAACAATAGCTGGAAACACCGTAGTCCACGGGATAAGACTTGGTCCATCACTTAGAAACCTTGTCTGTCCAGCCCAGCGTAAGTCCTCTCAAAAGTCAGAGGTACATTTGGACACCTTTGGGTTTGGTTTTTTTTTCTGTCCATAGTTATTTGTCTAAAGGTGCTCCAAAGAAAAAAAAAAGAAGAAAAAGTCGACGTACCCCCCCCCCCACCCCCCCTCTGTCGTCCCCCCACCCCCCCGGAGGGGCATACCTTCCTGCGGAGTCCTGAGAGCCTTTGTGATCACTGCTTGTCTGGCTCTGCTAAACGCAAATCCCCCCCGTCAGCACTTTTAACCCAAAGGAGCGAGCGTCAGAATTAAAGGAGAGAAGATAATTGCGATGAGAAACAAAAGTAGCACTTAAAAAAAAAAAAAAGAGGGAAAAAAAAAAAAAAAAAGTGCAGACACCTAAATTCTTTGCCCTGCCTTCCTCCCACTCGCCGGCCCCTCCTCGTCACGGACTTTCCCCAGGACGCATCTTGGCGAGTTTCTGCTTTCGGCAGCGTGTGGGAGCGGGGAGAGGCATAAATCTCCCGTGGCGACAGCGGCAGCGCCTCGCATAGCAATAACGGCGATATTAATACGGCCGCTAATAGCCCTCGCCCTGTCCCACACCTCGAGTCCTCCTCGCCCCCCCCCTCCACCCCCCCCCACCTCCATGGTCACCCGGCCCAAAACTCTCCGCTGAAGTTCCGTGGGTTCCAGCCGAGCTCGCTCCCCCCACTCCCCCACTCGGGGGGGAGTGGGGTATCCCCGCTGCCCCCCCACCCCCGGACCCCCCCCGTGCCCCACGTTTCGTGGCCGCCTCGGTGGGGCCAGCGGGAGCCGAGCACAGCCGGGGTCGGGGGGGGGGTGGGGGGGTGCAGGCAGGCAGCGGCTATTGAAAGCGGCCGCGAGAGAGGAGGGGGGGGGGGGAGGAGAACCATGACTATTTTGAAACGGTTTATTAGCATAAATTGACACCTAATTGTTAAACACGTGAATCAAAGGCGAGCTTTCCTATCTTTCTGTCTAGGCCTCTGTCCACCACGTCTGCAATTAGCATAATTTTTCACTAGTGACGCTGTTCGGGAGCCTCGCTGCCTTCGCCCAGCAATCCGAACCCAATCTGTATTTTTAAATATCCCCTCCGCTTTATTTCCCCCTCGCCCCCGTCCCTCCCCGCCGCCTGGATTCTTTTCGTTATTATTTTAATCCTAGCCAAGCATTGCATAGTTAAAAAGGTTGTGGGGGGGGGGGGGTGTTGTGTTCAGCTTTTCTTTCTTTCTTTTTTTTTTTTTTTTTTTTTTCCCTTCTCCTTTCCCTTCTTCCCCTTTGCTGTGGTAAAGCAGAGGCCATTGTTATCAGTGAGCAGAGCGTACCAGTCTATAGGGCAACCAGAACCTCGGGGTTTGTCCATTCAAAGCCCTCAGCTTTTCCGCACATCTTGGAAGCTGGAAAGCATCTTGATTTTTCCTCCCCCCCCCCCTCCCCAAACGGAGACAGAGAGACAATTTGAGCTGCCGTAACCGAAAGCTCCACTGGCTGAGCCCCCTCCCCCCTGGTTTTTTTTTTTTTTTTCCCTTTTTTTTTTCCCTTTTTTTTTTTTTTTAATACATCCATCCATCCCTATGCCGGATTTTTTTTCCCCTCTCTCTCGTATATTCCTTTAACGTTTTTAAAGGAAGGGGGTCATTCCTTGCTTATTGATTGCGTGGATGCTGGATGTGAAAATATATTATGTCTGCCCGTGCTTTGCTCGTCAGAGACTAAGGTAAGCCGGACTCAAATAGGCTATCACTTTGTGAATGGCGGAGTATATGTCCCAATGATTTATGACCATATGACTCCAATCTCGGTTCAAGAAGAGTTCACAAGCTTTAAGCTTCCTTCCACGCAGAGACTCTTTTGCAGCCCTCATCCAGGGCCCTTTTTCCCCCCCGCTTTACAACTGGGGAGTTCTGGTTGGGGTGAAGCTCGGCGGTGGGGGGAGGGAGGAGGGAAATTTTAGGAATGTGTCTCTATTTTCCAGGCAGATCCATCTCGAGGCGGTCGCTGGGATTTGAGGTCTTTTTTTTTTTTTTTTTTTTTTTTTTTTTTTTTTTTTTTTTGAGCAGCCGACTTATTCGTGGAGGGGCACGTTTAGGATCTTTATTATTAATAATAATTGCGATGAAAGCCGGGACTGCTCCTGCTCGGCCGGCTGTGGGAAACGTACCTTGGGAGGGGGCGGGGAGGGGAAAGACACCGCTCTTCTTCAGGAACAGGCAGGTTGTGAATTTAGGGTTTCCAACATGGAGGGAAGGGGTATTTTTACAGGAGAATACATCTGCCTTCCATTTCTTTTCTCCTTTTTTTCCCCCCGAGAGCCCCGTTTCTTCTCGCAGCCCTCCCCCTCCCGCACCTTTACCTTCCCTCGGTTTTTATTTTATTTTATTTTTTCGAGGAGGAGGAGGAGGAGAAGGGGGGAGATGGGGGGGGGGGGGATAAATATCTCGACACCTTCGCACTCCAAAGTTCCGGGCACGGAGTTTGTGGTTATACGTTCCCCTCTCTCCAAGCGAAAGTTGGAGCGCGACGAAAACACCCAGCGCGGATCCAGCCCGGCTTTAATTGGAACAGGAGATAATCGAATATTTATTATTCCGCCCGAGATGTTTTTTTTTTTTTTTTTAAACCAACAATCCCTCGGAGTCAATAATTAGGATTGCGGCCGTCCCCGGCGAAGATAAATGAGCGGCGTTTGAGAGATGAGGTACAAAGCGAATCTTCGGCGAAAGCCACGAGCGAAAAAGAGCCGTTGGGGTCGTAAATTTCTTTTATGGACGTTTCCAAAACAACAACAACACCAAAATCGCTGTTATTTTTAGCTGCCTTTTTTTTTTTTTTCGCTGAGCCCCTCCGCTCCGTTCTGGTTTTGATTTGGTTTCTCTTTTTCTTTTTCTTTTTCTTTTTTTTTTTTTTCCTTAAGAATCCTATGGCAGACAGGAAGGCCTTGGAGAAATTCCCACCTCTGCCCTTCCAGACGATATCAGCAAACCTATTCATAAGAAAGGCGCTGCTGTTTGCTAATTAATTCCCGGCTTCTCAGCCAGGGTAGCGGAGTTTACTTTTTAATAAGACTTATTTATCATGCCGAGGGAACCAAATGAGAATAACTCCCAGCAAGGATATCATTCTCGCCGCAGACAATAATACATCTCGGCGGAAGATGCAATACAGATCTGGGAATGCATAAAGGATTTAATCAGTGCAAAAAAAAGCAAAACAGTCCCTTCGTGGGCACTTTGTCTGCGGCCGTGTTAAAAGTAGATGGGGGTTTCGTCTGTCGTGAGAGAGGAGCGCAGCAGCCAGGGAAGGGAAGGGGGAAAAAGCTGTTATTTATTGTTGAGCTGTGGCTGCTGTCAAACCCCAACGCTCGGATCTATCGCATGAGACTTTTTATCTCCGCCGAGTTTATTTTATTTTATTTTGGAGAAACAGAGAGCCCAGATGCAATTAAATAGACGGTAGATACGATTACATATACAATGGATATCTCTCTCTTTTTTTTTTAAGTACGGTGGCTCTTTGCCAACTCCGAGCTGCAGAGAGGAGACTCTGCCTTCCCTAAAGATGTTTAGCGCCTGATTCATCCTCACCCATCAGATTATTTTCCGCTCAAGACGGTTTTCATATTTCTAAGGGTATTTCTTCCCTCTCTCCATTCCTGAGAAAGTTTACACTTCGAGAGAAAGGAATAAAAATGTCAGAGAGAGGGAGAGATTAATAAACAGAAGGAAAAAAAAAAAGAGGGGGGGAGGGGGGAAAGACACGGAGGGGAGAAAGAAAAGAGAAAGGTTTCATTTTGTAATTAGAGGGTTTGTAGTGGGTTTTTAGATTTTCGGAGCTTGGACAGAGGGAGGGAGGAATGCTAAAATACCAAAGGGCTGCAAAGTTAGGAGCAAATGGCCCTGGTGATGCGTTTGTTTTCTGAGGGCAAAAACAACAGCAGTCAAAGTGGTTTTGGAATTACATCTCAGCAGCGGTAGTTCCAGATTCAGTACGGACGAGAACGAAGCAGAGCTGTGAAAGGGTATGTTTTCCAAATGCAACCTGTGCTGCCAGAGAGAGAGAGGGAGAGAGGCAGAGAGAGGCAAAAGAACAGGCCAAAGGAAGCACATTCTTGAATTCGTGCCCTTGCTTCAATCTGCTTAAAATATTTGCACCGAATTCCAAAGGCGTTGTGAGTCTCTGAGTAAACAGCAAATTGAGCCAAGTGTGTCAGGACACTGCTACCTGCTTAAGGCATAGCAAGGCCGTACTGTTTTCAGATTGAAAACAAACAGAGCAGAGAATGGCCCTACTCTCAACTTAGTGCACTTTTCTGACTCCGCTAACATCCTGCTGGTTTTTATGCCTGATTTGAATAGGTCGGGGAAAGGAAGGCCAGTCTCACTCCTCTCATGCTCATAGTTAGCAATTATCCATTCTGTAGACTTATATTTACATTAATGTGTGTGTTTGCTGAGCATGAATCTGCACGTGAATCCATACGCCCGCATCAATGGGTGTATGTGTGAATGCATGTGTGTATATACTTAAACACAGAGGGAAATATAGATATAAACAGATGATTTTAGATATAGCCATGTATACTTACAGAGAATATTATGTAGCTCTACAACCTTGCTGCTAAGCTCTAAGGGAAAGAAAGGGGCAAATAAACAACAGCCAGGAAAACTACCCCCCAAAATCAGCCCAACACTTTTGCACTGCAACATTTGATGAGCCTTCTGAGGCTGCACACAGGACAAAATCTGCTCAAAGCATCTGTTCACCCTGTTCTGCGGGACCCTATTCATGTCATGTGCCTTTCAGGCCCCAAGATGGATTCATAGGCTGGGTACTATTATTGTGTGTTTTCTCCTAACCTTTCAGGTCAGCTTCCAATAGACAGCTGGAAACGGGCTGTCACGTGGCCTTGGGGTGCCAATGTTCTGCCATAGGGGTGTCAAGACCCTGGTAGCTGGAAAAATCATTTTGGGGAATCCTGGAGATGCAGAAGACAACGTACTACGAAAGCTCCACGCTCTTTGGGGGCTATTCCTATGGGAGCACCAACGGGTTTGGCTACGAGGGCCCTCAGCAGCCCTTCCAGCCAGGCTCCCATGTGGAGAACGACTTCCAGAGGTCTGCCTGCTCCCTCCAGTCCCTTGGCAACACGACCCCGCACGCAAAAAGTAAAGACCTGAACGGGAGCTGTATGCGGCCAAGTTTGCCCCAGGAGCACCATCCGCCTCCGACTGTCTCACCACCCCCAAACCCCACCACCAACAGCACCAGTAGCAACAGCAATAACCAGTCAGGGAGCAGCAAAAGTGCCCCGAGTAAAGCCAACCTCAGTGCAAACGCCAGTCTCACCAAGCAGATTTTCCCCTGGATGAAAGAATCGAGGCAAAACTCGAAACAGAAAAGCAGCTCCCCTAGCACAGGTACACTGTTCTTCTTTTGTGAGCATCTGTTTTCCTAAATCACCAGGTAACAAAGCCATTGGCTGGAGGGGTCTTGTTTAGAGGAAGGATGGGGGGAAAGGATGCAGCGAGGATGCAGGTACTGGGCACAACCCACAGCTGCCAGCCACGTGCACCCGATGGCTTTGGCCCATCTTGCAGTGCTGGCTGAGAACACTTGGCTTGTTCTACAATAACCAGAGCACAGCAGGGAAGCACAGCCAGGCAGCTGTACATGGCTGCTGCCTGACTGCGCAGATACACATACCCCAAAATGTACACCCACCGACAGCCTGGTGATGCTGAAGCTGAGTGCTTGTTCTCTTCCTTCCCCTGGCCTCAGACGCAGCAGTAAACATGGTGCTCTGAGTGTACGTGTGCATATAGGGAGCATGTGCATAAGTAGATGGATATTTTTGCATGCACACACACATCTCTAACGCAATGGGAAAAAAAATCAATATGGAAATAGCACTTTTGAGGCAAATGGATTTGTATGAACTCTGCAGCGCATACTTCGGTGTATTAATATCGTGTATCTGTTAAACACATGCTTACAGTACAAAAATACGGGTACAAGTGGAATTTGGTATTTAACAGTGTGCGTGCAAATAATTCTGTTATGCAACTACGAGGCACAAACAAGACATGCATGCGTGTGTGTTCATACCTCTGCAAACAAAGTACCTCCCAATGCTGCCCCACGTTAATATTAATTGGCTTTGCAGTGACTGCCCCCCTGCCAAATATTATTTTCTCAAAATTATCTGTTGAAAATAATCGACTCCTAAATAAATGGCCCTGGAATCCTTTTCTACATGACATGATCAAATTTTCATAAACCAGGGGCAGCTTTGGAGAACAGAACTCTTAATAAATGACATGATTATGGAGTGCAGGCTAATGCAGAGGGGTGAGGAAAGGGGGGAGGGGGGTCGAGCTCTTGTGCCTGTTCCAGGATTTATTAAGAAACGATGCATTCAATTTCTGCATGTAAGTAATTATCTTTTATTTCATTTCACGGCCAGCAGAAACCTGCAGTGGCGAGAAAAGCCCTCCAGGCTCCTCGGCCTCCAAGAGAGCCCGCACAGCCTACACCAGTGCGCAGCTGGTGGAGCTGGAGAAGGAATTCCACTTCAACCGCTACCTGTGCCGGCCCCGGCGCGTGGAGATGGCCAACCTGCTGAACCTCAGCGAGAGGCAGATCAAGATCTGGTTCCAGAACAGGAGGATGAAGTATAAGAAAGATCAGAAGTCCAAAGGGATGGGCTCTTCCTCTGGAGGGCCTTCCCCCACCGGCAGCCCGCCCCAACCCATGCAATCCTCCGCCGGGTTTATGAACGCCTTGCACACCATGAGCAGTAACTATGATGCCCCTTCCCCACCTTCCTTCAATAAGCCCCACCAAAATGCCTACGCCATGTCAACTAACTACCAAAACCCCATCAAAGGCTGCCCCTCCCAACAGAAGTACACCAACACGGCCCCCGAGTACGACCCCCACGTGTTACAAGGGAACGGGGTGACCTATGGGACTCCCAGCATGCAGGGAAGTCCCGTCTACGTTGGAGGTAACTATGTGGACTCTCTGCCCACCTCTGGCCCTTCCCTTTATGGCCTCAATCACCTGCCACATCACCAGGCGGCCAACATGGACTACAGCGGGCCCCCGCAGATGCCTCCAAGCCAGCACCACGGACCATGTGAGCCCCACCCCACCTACACAGACCTTTCCTCGCACCACGCTTCTTCTCAGGGCAGAATCCAGGAGGCCCCCAAGCTGACCCACCTGTGATCGGGAGCGGGGATGGGCTCAAGCGAACCGGATGGCAACTGACACTCGACTCAGAGGGGGCACGGGGCAGGACGGCCTTCAGAAACATTTGTGTTGAGCTGTTTTCTTCTTTTCTTCACTTAGGCAAGATCTACCAAGCAGTCGAGCTTGCCAGTATTATTTTCTGGGTTCTGTTTGGCACGATTTCTGAGGATTTCAGTATTTACTGTCAAAAGCAGCTCTCTCTCTGAAAAGATATACCTCCTGCGTGTCAACACAAATGTTTCTGAAGTGGCTTTGGGGTAGTTTTATGGGAACCTAGCAGATTTTTAGCAGCAACATCCAGAATTTCCAAGCCCAGGGTAGATTATCTCTAACAGTTCTTGTCCAATGGGAAGCAGATAGCCAGCCAAACTTTTGCAGTTGGTGTCTGTGCATCTACACCTGGCTACCTGGCTAGCACAAGGGGTGCACAAGAAAACTGCCCTCCTCTTCAATCCTTCTCAAGAGCTTTGTGCTTTCCTCCCCAGCCTCCAGAGGCAGGGCACCCTTTTTCGCTGAGTTACTTCCCACCAATCCCCACACAAAAGGCAAATATAATATACACACCTGCCAACGCGTGGGATCCACTCTCTTCCCCTCCCACCCATGCCTCCCCTCTCAAAAATAATAATTAAAAAAAGAAATAGAAAACAAGAGAGGTCTAAGAACTGCAAAAAGGTTTAGGGAACAAGTTTCTGAATTGCCTAAAACCCCACCAACGGTGACAGTAGTCCAAAGAGAGGAAGAAAATGTTGACAGGTCTGAATATTTTTCCACCTTTGCCACCGATGATGTGAAGTTTCCATTTGATGACGCCAGGGTTTTTGTTTTTTGGGGGGGATTTTTCTTAGGGTTCATTAATAGAAAAGCAATCTTAAGACTTAGAAGTCCTATGCTTCTTTCCTCCTCTTCTCTTGACCTTACGTGAAAACAGGGTATTTTTGAACAAATGGAATGTCCTCCAATTGAAGCAGAAGTGAATGGATCTCTAGTATTTGCTAATGCTTTATTGTCTGGACATATTTGTTGCACTTAGAGTTTACATATAATGGGTATAAAAACAACTTTGAAGGGTGTTCGTCCAACTCAGTCGAGATGCCCTTCAATAGGTGTGTGTTCTGGTGAACATTCATATATATTTATTGGTTATAGCCAGTTTAAAATATTTTCCTTTTTGTATTATTTATCCCCAATATTATGTATTTATATGAGGAAAAAAAAAAAGAATCAAATTGTACTTTTTTAGTATTTACTTGTTATAAAGGACATTGTGTTTCCTTGTCATTGTACAACAAGCTTATTTTAGTTACTGTAATTTAGAAAGACGAGTAGTTTTATGTTACCTTCGTACTTATGAATAATGTCATTAGTTCTACTGGAGGCATGAGAGCAGAACCAGACTGTAATTGTATAGTCCTGAATTAGAAGAACTATAGCTAATCCCTCCCTCCCACCTCGCCCCTCCTCTTTGGAGATCTTTCTTTGTTCTTATAGTAGTTATTTTATTTCCTTGCTGAAGGGTTGTCTGTCGAACAATTCTTGAATAAACTTTCTGTTATCAATTTCATCTCGTCCTATCAGTTGGATTTAAAAGCAGGAAGAGGAAAGGGATAAAGGAAAGAGGAAAAACGGGAAAAGGGAAAAGGAAAAGGAAACAGGAAAGAGTGAAAGGGGAAAAAAGGGGAAAAGAAAAGGAAAAAGGAAGAAGAAGGAAAAGAAAAAGAAAGAAGAAAGAAAGGGAGAAGGAGAGAGAAGAAGAAGAGAGAAGAAGAAAAGAGGAAGAAAAGAGGAAGAAAAGAGAAAGAAGAAAAATGGAAAGAAAAAGAAGAAAAAGAAAAAAAGAAAAGGAAAAAATAGAAAGAAGAAAAAAGGAAGGGAATAAAGAGAAAAGAAGAGCACTGCGAACAAGGCCGGGGAGTGGAGCGGCCCACGCCGTTAGCAGAGAGGGGCCGAGATTTGGGGCCGGGCCCCCCCAAGGCCGCCCCCATTCCGCTCCCCCCTCCCCCCCCCCCCCACCCGTGGTCACAAAAGGGGGGGTCACGTGGCGCAGGGGCCGGGCCGCCATTGGGCCGTAAATGAAAACAAAGGAAAATGATTAATCACACAGAGAAATAATAATAATAAAAGAACAGGGCCCGAGTTTCCACGCAGGGATTTTTACAAGGGGAGACAGTGGAAACCGCCGTGTGCCCACACGCGGGCACACGCGCGGGGATGGTTAGGTATCCACACGCACCAGCACACGTATCTTCGTGGGAGCACGCTGGAAATTGTCACTGAGAGAGAGAGAAAGCTGCTGAGAAGGGCTGCACTGTAGGAGCCAGCAAAGGAGGGAGCAGCCCCTGGCAGCAGCAGCAAGGATAACACTGAGCAAAACTGGGGTTTTTATGCTCCAAAGCCTTAAGAAAAGTGATATGAAAGCAGCGAGGGGCAATACGAGCTGTATGGCTCTGGAAAGAGGGGGGAGGAGCTGATGTCGGACTCGAGATGCTCCGATGATGGGGGATGTGGAGAGAGGGACGGGCTGGGCAGCACTAACCCACCCGGGGTGTGTTAAGTGTGAGTGTGTGTGCGCTCTGTCCGTGCCCCCCATGGTTTTTTGCACACAGGTGCAACCGTAGGTGTCTGGGTAACCCCCCACCCCCTCGTAAAATTGCAGAGAGGAGAGATCTTTCCGTGAGAAATGATCTCGTGTTTCTCCCTATCTCCGATCTCGCTGAACAAATGAAGTTCCAGGTTGATAATTATAACCTTCGCGCAATAATAAATAGCGGTATAAAAAAAAGACAGGGCTTGTTTTTCTCCCAGGACTGGGGCTGGGCTCTGCCCATCCATGCAGAGAGCAATTCACCATTTGAGGATACTCTAATTTAAAAGCATAAAAGCGTGCAAGCGCTGATCGGGATCGGGGCAAATAAAAGGAGCTCAGCTCAGGCGGTGGCTTCCCCCCACCCCCCCGCTGCTGAATACCGTTTTCTCGGTCCCACATCCCAGTGGGGTTTTGTGTCAGGGGTTCCCAGGATCGAATGAAAGATCCTCAAAGAGAACCCAAGGCGATGCTCGGGGCAGGGAGCAGCTCGTGCTTCCTCCAGACTCCCTCCCCTGCAGATCTCCTCATCCTCGCGTTCCGTTTGTGCTGCTGGATGAGGGAAGCAGGCCCGGCTTTGCCCCGCACTGATCGCACCTCCCAGTCGCTCACGAGCCGTGGGAATCGCTTCCCACGATGCGATGCCCCCCCGCCCCGGAGAGCTCAGATTCTTTTCTTTTTTCTTCCTCGCGGTTGCGTGGGAAAAGAAGATCTCCCTTTCCCCAAGAGATGCTGTTGGCTCGTTTTGTTTTTACGCTTTTATCTTTGGCGACTTCGGTGTTGGCCAAAGCACCGAAACCAGCCGAGGCCGACTGGGAGGGGTTTCCTTTTTGCACCCCAAACTCTTTCTCTGCACCGCAGCGGAGCACCCCGAGATCCCCATGACAAAGCCCGAACCCCTCTAAATGCTCTTCCATCCAAAACAACAAGAAACGACCCCAAATCAAACTCGGAACTCCGTCCTGGCGACGTCCGTGGTTATTTCGGTGAGCACATACACGAAGATGAAGCACGGAGGGAAATCCAAACTCCAAAGCCCTCAATCGAACCGCGTTTTGCGTTCGTATTACGCTTTAATTTGGTTTGCCCCTTCTCCAAACTGCGCTTGGATCGCTGCTTCAGCTTCAGACCCATTATGTGGTCCTCTGAAGCCCTCACCACCCACACGGATGCTTGAAGTGACAAAAGTTTCTAGGCTTCTCCCCGTGTGAATGCAGCCTGCCAGCCCTCGCCTGCTGCAAAATGGGAGAAATGGAGCTTGAACGAACAAATCCGAGCCATCCAAACTTCCACTTTGCAGCAGGCAACTTATTCTTTCTCCATCCTCCCCATCCCTAAGAAACGGTTACTTTCTACACTCCCCGAATTCAGGCCCACGGATTAAACCTCTATTTTTTTTTTTCGTCTCCCCTCAGCTGAAGCCAAAATTCTTTGCTGAGTGTGCCGGGTTGAGCTGTCAAACACATTCGAGGAGAAAAAAAAGAAGAAAAGATTGATTGTTTCTCTCCTTTTCGGGTTGTGCGGACCCGGCCACTTTAAAAGAAAGGAACGATCTTCGTGGGAAGTGACTTTTCGTTTTATTTATTTATTTGGTAAACTCTGGAAGTGGAGCTGTTTATTGGCGGGGGGGGGGGAAACGGAGGAGGGTGGAAGATGGGAAGGAAAGAGATGTGATTTCAGAGATATCCGTGACCTTAAAAACACGTTTGGCCTTTAAGGAAAGTGCCAAGGGTCCATTAAGTGACGCTGTAGTAGCAGAAGGATTACACTGCTCCTTTGAAAGTCGTTTAAGGAGCTAAATCGGGCCGATCTGACCATACTTGACTTGAAAGCTCACTTGATTCCCTAAGTGCTCACAGCCGGGCTCAGACAGACCTTCCTTCAGATCCGAACTTCCCGAGCTCGGCAACGTATTTATGGCATGCAAATACCCCCAGGCCGGGCAGAGCCGCTTTTCCCACACAGGGCAGGGCTGGCAGTGCCAGGATGCAGCACGCAGCACCCAGCAATGCAGGCAGAACTGAGCAGCAATGGGCAGCAACACGGAGCACCCGGCAGTGCTGGCAGCACCCAGCAGCACCCAGCAATACAAGCAGCGTCAAGAAGCCCCAGACAGCACCCAGCAGCACCCAGCAGTGCAGGCAGCACCCAGCAGCACCCAGCAATACAAGCAGCGTCAAGAAGCCCCAGACAGCACCCAGCAGCACCCAGCAGTGCAGGCAGCACCCAGCAGCACCCAGCAGCATCACACCCAGCAGCATCACACCCAGCAGCACCCAGCAGTGCAGGCAGCACCCAGCAGCACCCAGCAATACAAGCAGCGTCAAGAAGCCCCAGACAGCACCCAGCAGCACCCAGCAGTGCAGGCAGCACCCAGCAGCACCCAGCAGCATCACACCCAGCAGCATCACACCCAGCAGCACCCAGCAGTGCAGGCAGCACACAGCAGCACCCAGCAATACAAGCAGAGTCAAGAAGCCCCAGACAGCACCCAGCAGCACCCAGCAGTGCAGGCAGCATCAAGCAGCACCCAGCAGCATCACACCCAGCAGCACCCAGCAGTGCAGGCAGCACCCAACAGCCCTAGGCAGCCTTCCCCAGCCCGGCAGCCCTCAGCTTGCTGAGGATCAACGCCGGGGATCCTTTCCTGGGGATCTTCTCTCTCGTCTTTTCTTTCTTTCTTTCTTTTTTTTTTTTTTTAAGCAATTAAAGAAAATAATGCTTTCTGTTTGCCACCAGGCCCCGCCTGCCATTGGCCAGGGTTGGCCACGTGACCAGGAATTGGCTGCAATTTCGCCCCAGTCTCGAGTTTAATAGAGCAAGGTCCCCATACGCCTGTATTATCAGCAATATAACAATTATAAAAAGCCCGAGAACCGTCATCATCACTGCCATAAAAACTGAGGGCCTTAGATTTCTTCCTTTCTTCCCCTCCTCCTTCCTCCCCCTCCCGCTTTTTAAACCCTGGGCCCTGGAAAAGCCATGAATTTTGAATTTGAGAGGGAGATCGGGTTTATAAATAGCCAGCCTTCGCTCGCAGAGTGCCTGACGTCTCTTCCCGCTGTCCTGGAGACATTTCAAACTTCATCAATCAAGGACTCGACATTAATTCCTCCTCCTTTTGAGCAAACCGTCCTCAGCCTGAATCCTTGTTCCAGCAGCCAGGCAAGACCGAGGAGCCAAAAAAGAGCATCCCATGGCCTGCTCCAGCCCCAACCTCCGGCACAGCCCGGCCCCTTAGCAGCGGAATTCCCCTGGATGAAGGAGAAGAAATCGTCCAAGAAAGCTACCCAGGCTCCATCCTCGTCTTCCTCTTCTTTCCCCCCATCATCTTCCTCGGTGCCGATCCCTGCCGCAGGATCTCCTGCAGGTTCGTATAATGAGGGGGTTGAGGGGGTGTTGGCTGAAATCGGAGAGGATCCGAATCGTAAACAGTCCCCGTCCCACCAGCAGCCCTACCCGGCCCCCCAGCAGACTTTGCCCCGCACCTCTCCGAAACTGTGTCACGCAATAAAATACACTGCAGCAATGCACACAGCCGGGGAACGGGGAGGGGGGGGATGGAGGAGAGGGGGGGGGGAAATTTATACTGCCTCCTCCCCCCCGCAAATAAAAGAGCAATTTGCTCCAACTTCTGCGAAAGCGAAGAGGGAGAGATTTCCGGAGAAGTCGGGCTTTTTATTAGCTACAGAGGGAGGATTTGGCAGCTGAGCCACGGCTCCATTTTCTTGACTTCCCCCGCCAGCCTTGAATTCTTTTACAACCAGAGGGGGAATGAAAAAAAAAAAAACAAAAAAACGAAAGAAGAGCAGAGAGGGAAAAGAAAGACGGGTGGGTAACGCGGAGATTGCTGCGAGCAAGATGAGGAGGCAGAAGGAGGGAGAGCAGAACTCCCCGAGCATCCACGGCCGTGGGAAGAGCCAGCTCCCTGTTGCAAAAATAAACGAACGGAGAGATAGGAACTCCCAACCCCCCCCAAGCTCCAGGATAAACTGATATCTTCCCTCCGAGGCGCCCTTTGGCCAGGGAGCTCGGCAGCCCTGACCAGGGACCCTCTTTCCCCCGGGGACAAAACGTTTGGGGTACAATTTACTGTTCGGGTATTTTCGTAGCATCATAGGAAAAAAAAAAAAAAGGATGCTCAGGCAGAAGGGCGGATACTGGAGCTCATTGATCGGATTACACAGGAATAATGAAATCAAAGCTCGGCAGCGGCAGTCCGCAACCCACTGGCTTTAAATATATATATATATAAATTACGTTAATTTTAAAATTATTAATAATAATAATAATAAAAGCAGACAACAAGAAGGAACGGGTCGAAATTCCCCGCTTGTGAGAAGGCAAGGAAGGAATGTGTCTAAATGGAGAGGCCAGGGAGCAAAATCCTTCCTCCTCCTTCGGACAAGGGTACAGGAGAGCGGTTTCCAACCCTCTTCCCCGTGGGAAGGGGGCCATTAAACGTTTGTTTTCTTTCGTACCGGCTCCCCAACACCACCTCCCCCCTTTGGCTACAGTGGGGGGCACTCTGTGCTCTGCCCGTGGTGAGGGGGGGACGGCTCCATCCCCTCCATCAGCACCCCGGCCCCGCTCCCTCCCCGCAACGTGCGGTTTTGTGTGTTTAAGACACGCAGGGGCTGGCAGATAGCAGCGGATCTAGGCGACTCCGGACAGCGTACACCAACACGCAGCTCCTGGAGCTGGAGAAGGAATTCCACTTCAACAAATACCTCTGCAGGCCCCGTCGGGTGGAGATAGCGGCTCTGCTCGACCTGACCGAGCGGCAAGTCAAGGTGTGGTTTCAGAACCGCCGGATGAAGCACAAAAGGCAAACCCAGTACAAAGAGCCCCTCGAAGGGGACATCGCCTTCCCCGGCCTGGACGAGGGGAGCGACCCCACGGACGAGGCCGAGGAGAGCCCCGCGTTGGGGTCGTGCCCGGGGCCGTGCCGGGGTGCACAGCCCGAGCATCCCCGCAGCCCGAGGGGCACAGAGCGGCCCGGAGCCCCCTCCTCGGAGCTCAGCTTTCCCGAGAGCCAGGGCTCGCCTTGGCTGCCCGAACTCAGCATCCTCTCGGCAGAGTCCTGCCTGCAGCTCTCCCCCACTCTGCAGGACTCCTTGGAGAGCCCCCTCCATTTCTCGGAGGAAGATCTGGACTTTTTTACCAGCGCACTTTGTACTATAGATCTGCAACACTTCAATTTCCAATAGCGGTACCCCGCTTGGCTCTTTTTCTGCCCCTTCCTGTCCCACTCCGAGCAGCTTCAGCTCTCCGAACGAGAGGAGCTCACCCCAAAAATAAACCCAAGACATCCCCCATCCCGTTCCTCGGACACTTGCTTTTAAAGCTCTTCACGTTGAGGGACCCGAATCACAACCGCAGTATTTATTTCAGAAGGCTCATAGAAAAAAGAGCGTTTTATTTAATTAAGCACCTGGATTTAATTTATACGTGATAGGATTTCTCTTTATTTATTTTAAAGAAAGCACCCAATGGTTTCCATGAGCATCAGAGGTGAGAGCCCTCGAGAGAAAACAATTGTAAATCCTTCAAGTGACTTTCTCAGGAATCAGAACGAGACTTCTAGATTTATTAATAAAATAATAATAAGCGGAAAAAAAAAAACAGAGGAATTTTCATTCCTCTTTTTAAGTTTTAGACGTAGATTATTTATTCAGATCCTTTAATAGCAAATGGCAAATTATTTATTGTACATTATTTTCATAGAGTAAATAAATGTCTTTATAAAACCAAGGCAAGGGTGTTGCTGCGTGCTTCCTTCGAGACGGTTCTCCGTTTGTTCGCCTGAATCAATCTCCTTCCTCTTCCCTGACCTGCAGTAATGTGATGTCCGTTTGTGTGCATTGAAAGAGAAGACAAAGGAAATCGCTCGCAGCCAGCAACAGAGGCTTCGCGAGTCGGAGATGTCCCCCGCGTTTCATTCTGCCCGCATTTTCTTTCAGCGTTGGCTTTTTATCGTTATTATTAATAAGACTTAATACCGTGGCGATGCGGGGAAAGAAATCGAAGCGGAGCATCGGTTTTCAGCGTTTTCTCGTTGGCTTTTTGGCTCTGGGAGAGGTGCAGAGGAGGAGGATGAGGGCAGGCACAAAGGCAGCGAGCGGAGCCCCCGCACATTCCGCTCCCCGCAGCTCAGCCCTCGTTTCCAACGTCCTGGTCAGGCAAAAAAAAAAAACCCTAGCAAACAAATAATAAAAACCAGTATAAAAAGGAATAGGTGCAAAACGTGGGTGCCAGCGTTTTGGTCTACCCAGAAATGCCACAGGGGTTGGGGTGAGATGAGCCCGAAAGAGGCCTTCCTTTATTTCTTTATTTTTCCCTCTCCTTTTTTTTTTTTTTTTTTGTTTATTCTCCTTTTCTCCACGAAAAATCAAAACCCACAGAAAAAAAACCCGGCCTGGTAAATCTGTTATCTCCTTCCGTAGAGATTTGTGCTGCTCTCTCGCGGTTCGCGGCTCTCTTTCCGAAAGCTTCCTCGCAACGTGCGATTTTAAACACAAAACTCATATATCAAGGAGGGAGGGTGAGGCAGAGGGGGGTGGGGAGGCTCGTGAATGAAAAGGGGTCAGCGCAGGAATCAATCGCGGTGACACCCAAAATAAATCATATTACGTCTCTGCTAAGTCACCGGTGTTTCCTCACACACGGCAGAAATTCGGAGGCCGTGGTGGAGCGATGGGAGAGAGGAGAGAAGAGGAGGACCCGGGGTCGGTGTGGGGCGGGGGGGCTGCCCTGGGGTGACCGGAGCGGAGCAGCGGGGCTCGGCCATTTGCTGTACCGAGGGGCTTTGCCTGAGGTCGCAAAGCTCTGGGCCGGCTGCTGTCATCCCCCCCCACACCTTTTCCCCCTCCCCCTCCCCCCAGTAGGAGTGTGGGAAACTCGCGTGCTCGCCCCGTGTTTTATTTCGGATTGAGAGCATCACACCCAGGCTCGCTTCCTGCTTGGAGCAGTAAAAAGAAATGAAAAGAAAGAAGGAAAGGATGGAAAAAAAATAAAAAAAAAAAAGCCCTCGACAGATGTTTGCGAAATTGCTCTTCCAAGAGCTGGATGATCGCTTCCCTCCGGAACAAAGGGAGGTTGGTTTTACGGCCACCTCCTCGTTCCTACCAACATCGCTGTCTTCTTTCCCAACCGAACGAGCGGACGTTTCCACCCTGCTAGCATTTCTCCTCGGGAAGGAGTACGTAGATATTGAAAATCGAAGTAGGTTGCAATTAAAATATGCAAGAGGACGTTACTGGGCACAATCTCATAACAAAAGGCAGTGCCCGGTGCTGCTGGGGCCGCCTCCCCCCCAACTCCCACCCCCACGATCCGGAGCCACGAGGAGAGGGGGGAAAAAGCGCAGGCAGAGCCCGAGCCCTACAGAAGGCTATTCATTATCTTTAAGTTTATTTAATATCTCCAGCTTCTGGAACGTACTCAGCGGCAGCGTTGGCACTGCCAGACGTTGTCTATCAAAGCGCCATTTGTTCCAGTGCTTTACATATTTCCCCTCTCGCCTCCCCCGCCCCCCCGCAGCCCTGAATACAGGCTTGTTGAGGAGCGGAGAGAGCCGGCCATCAGATGCTCTGGGCCCCGCAGACAGCCCCACGCAGCCCCCGCTGCGGCCCCAGGGTGGGAGCCGTGCTTTATTTTGGCACATCCCCATGAAGCTCCCAAGAGAAGGGAGCTCCTCGTTCGACTCAAACACACGCGCATCCATCTATCACTCGGCGAATCAATTTTGCAGCGGATTTCCACGAACGCACCCGCCCTTCCCGTGTGGAAGGGAGGAGGGGAAGCGAGAGGCGAAGGGGAGGGGACAGCAGGGACACCACCTTCCCCTCCAGGATGTCCTTCGGGGGCTGCGAGGGGCCGGCCTTCCCCGCCACGTCCACGCAGGGTGGGACGGAACGGCGTGGGGGCGTCCCACGGACCCACAGACGAAACCCTGACACCTTATCAATACAAATCTCTAACGAGGTCCCTTCTGCAGATCGTAATGACTTCTCCAAGTTGCTGCAGGTCTGGAAAGCATGCCAGTCACAGCCACAGATCAATTCTACACCCACGGAAAGTGACTTAATAAATGGAACCTCGCCAGTTATTATCCTTGCTAACAGCAGGGCCCTTCTTATTTGTCCTAATTAGCAAGACTGAAATGTCGGAGGGAAGAAGGGGAATATTCAATAAAATCTAAATTATTGAATGACTGTAAGATTTCGCCATTAGTTCAGCCATTCTTTACCTTCTTCAAAATGTCAAACAAATGGGGATTGCATATTTGCAACCCTGCCCTTCTGTTCCGTGCAACTGGAGGGCATACATTAAGCATATTAAGCGTATTCAGCTCTTGATCGTTGTCAAAACACTGCAATTGCCTCACGATTATTAAGCTAGAAATATGCAAATGAGATGTGCTCGCACGTGTTGTAGGGACGCTAAAGTAATATTTATCTTGCGCTGGGCTAGTCTGGGGATGCGTTTGCTAAAGAGCTACTTGAGGCCCTGAAGATGTTGTGCTGAGCCATTAGAGCCATGGGAAGGCTCAAGGTGGAAAACCTTCTGTGCAAGGAAAGAGTGGCAGGAGCAGAACCTCTGATGCACGAGAAGGGAAGAGTTAACCTCTGCGGGGGAATCGTTCCGGGCTCCCTCCTCAGCAGACGATGCCAGACTCTTCCTCTCCGGGAATATCCCCACAGTGACTGTTTTCCCACCTGAGAGGTAACACACTTTTCCAGCATCCTCGTACTGTCTAGGCGGAGCTTTAGAGCGTTCCCAGTGCTCCATCCCTATCAAAGGAAGGAGCTGGCAGAGGGGACGTTCTGCTCGTCGTTTTGGCATCCATCGCACCTTTGCCTTTGTTTCCCTCCCCTCCTCTGCCTGCCATGATGGGGAAAGCGAACGTAGGATCCTGAGGAAACTGCTTTAGGAAACGTGGTCAGCCCAGGCGAAGCCAGATATCAAGGCTAGGGGAGTGTTGCTGGATGATATTAATAATACTGACCGACGTATACTACAGTGTTGACAAATATGCGAATAAAATCAGGAGGTTTTTAAGAGACGGGCTCAGGAGGAGCTACCCCACGTCGAGTCTCCGCGGTGCTGATAAACAGCACAGATTTAAGTGGAACTCATAGAATCCGGAGCTCACCGGGCTGTATTTAGGGGCCACGGGTACACACCTCTTCCAGTCACTGTCACCGTCTTGAAGGCTGAAACGAAGCTCATTAGCCGGACGGATGGACTTAGACACACACACCTCTGCCCCGGGGACCACATAGGCACAACTGGTGCAATTCCCAGGCAATCAGGATCGGTTCCTTAAGCCCTCGGAGGAGGAGCTCGATCTGTGTGAGCACACGGAGGTGGGATTACACGGGGTTGTGCCACACTCAGAAGGAGGATCGCAGAAATAGGAGATTCAGGGGACCGAGAACACAAAGCATATTCCTCTTCCCGGTTAAGAGGGTTCCTGTCCCGGTGCTGCTCTCTCCCGGCCCCTGGGCGGGGCAGATAAGAGCTATCTTATCTTAATTGTCCCGAGCTCATTCTTCAGCTGGGTGATAGCCCCGTGCTTGTAGTTCATCCCAATGATTCCTTCAGCGTTTCCTTGGTCTCCCAAACTTTGAAGCAGTTTTCCTTGTCCATACAATTTTCCCTCCATTTTTAGTGTGCACGCTTAGCAGGCTATGATTTAGCCAGGGCTCACGCCGAGATAAGAGCGAATCCTTCTTGGTGATAACGAAGTCAGAGACGAACTCAAGCTTATAAATCACGTGGCGAGGAGCCACCAGTGGCATTTGTCATGCAAAACACTAACTTTCTCCGCTGAGTTGTATTTATATTTAACTCAAAAGCGAAGCATCTGAAGGCTCTAAACGCTCTCGAGCCTTTTGAAGTGCTTAACTCATGTGTTACCTGCACAGAACTCCCCCTCCCCCCCCAAACCCCAACACACAATCTCTCTCACATCTCTTACAAGGAAAAAAGACATAGGCGCCCTCAGAAGGTCCTTTTCCTTGGTCTCAGGCTCAAAGCAAGCAAAGCATCTCATAAGAAAGAGCAAAAGGCCCCCAGACCACTGCAGCCTCGAGCTCCGTGGACTTGTTCTACATCTCCAAAAGGCAGCGCTCTCTAAAAAAGGTTCCTTTTAAGATGAAATCTTCATCGGGTGGAAAGAAAAGGCGTGGTTTTCACCGGGGGGGTCGGAACTCACATCCTTGCTGGCAGAGAGAGCTGGCTGTGCTCGCATCTGGGGCAGGAAACCCATGGGCTGCCCCAGGATGTGACGCCCCACATCCCGTGCACGAGAAGTTCCCTGACACTGACAGCTCCGGGGAAAAACCCGCACTATTCTGCTGGTGACGCTCCCGTTCCTTATCAAATAAAGGTCCTGCAGTCCCGCACACATCTGCGAGGCACCTGCACGCAGCCAGCCAGCTGCCAACCAAAGGATTTCCTCGTTCTCCCATCGACTGACCGAGCATCCTCCTTGACAACACGGTTTTCTTTCCCGGGAATCAAAGAGCTGAATCCTTCCCACTCGCTCTCCGTCCTCATCCAGCTCGAGAAGTTTTATTTTAACCCTGCTGGGTGAAAGACAGCAGCACCTCCAGGACGCTGCCTTCCTCTCTTCCTCAACACGAGTGAAAATCAAGCAGTGGACATAATGAAAGGCTAATTAACTCCTTTCGGGGGGGAGGGAGACAGAGTTCTGGCAATCTGAGAATTTCCACTTACGCAATCTGGATGTTCGGACCACCTCCCCTCTCTCAGTTTGCCACAAAGGGCGTTTCAATGGAATAAACACAGAAATAACACCATTAAGTTCACCAGGCGATTCATTGCTACCCATAATCGGTTATTTCTTTCACCTGGGTTTTACGAAGGGATGTTTTCGAGAGTGAAATGGTCTCGCACCTCTATAGGGAGAATTTAACCCACTAATAATAACGACAGCGATTTGCTGTCAGACCCAGGGCAAGGAGCTAAGAGGGAAATTTGGAAAAGCGATTCCTGTTGCGTTCACGTGTTCACAGCATCCGCAGGCTGTGCGTTTTGGGGAAGCCCGTGTTACCTTGGGGGAGTAGGGCCCCTGTAGGGCTGTGTCAGGATCCGGAGTGGCTCCAGGGAGTCCAGGGACCCCATTTCACCCCTGCTCGGTTAGGATGGTTTGGTGTATTTCATGGCTATAATTTCGATCCCATCCTATAGGATTTTCCTATCTGTAAAAGGAACCGCCTCTGGTCTAACCTCTGGTTTAGTCTTCGCTGAGAGGATTCTTATAACAAAACTTTTTCCTCCGTATGTCCCCAGTAGGGAACACTCCTGGAGCTCACCTTGAAACTCCAGGCGCCAGATGTGTTTTGATGTCATAGAGCATCCCCCTGTATTGAAACAGCAGAGAGAGATCGCGATGCGAAATTATCAGGCAATGCGAAACAATTGCTTCAAGGATGAAATAAACATCTATCCTTATCCTTTTTCATTTTGCATCCATAAATCATCGTTGTAAGCATTGCTTAAATGTAATGTCTTCAATTTAAGCGCGAGCGCAATGTAATATAGAAAGCACTCCTGGAATCAAATTGGAAACCGATTTCTCTTACAAAGGAAATCACATGATAGTTGCTTTGGATCTTTGTAATCACTTTCTGCGCTTTCTCTTCGTTTTATGGGAAATAAATAAATAAATAGTACGCATCCAGCTCGAGAGAACATTTGTAACCTAAAATATTTTCTTCTTAAATTGCTCAGCATCAGCAAAGTCCGAAGAATACATGAATAAAGAGCAACACGGCAGTGGAAAGAGACGAGAGATGCAGTCGGCCAAAGCTCACGTTTTCTCTCGGGGACGTTTGAAGATGGGAGGAGGGCTGATGCTATTGCAGTTGCTTAACAAATGCCATCCCAACGGGTTGCATCAGCCAAACCAAACCTCTGCATTAAAGGACGTGCTTATGCCTGTGAACTTTTGGCCCGATTTAAGGGGAGGAAAAAAAAAAAGAGCCCTCCTGGCTCTTCCTAGAGGCTGAATAACCAGTAAATATCCTGACAAGTAACAAATGACTGTGGGCGTTATATTGTTGGGTGCTCTTGTCTTCCCTCTGCTAACAAGTAAATAAATGTTGCCTACCTATGTTTCCATTCTCTGAGCAGTGGAGTGGCCGGACTGAAGTCAATGCCTTTCCACCTACTCATCAGACGGGCTCTGCAAGAGGGAAAAAAACTCCAGGCTCACCACAGACTCAGGGAAAGGTCAGTGCAGGTTCGACATAGGAAAGCAGAGCTTTAAGTTGCAGCCCTAATACCCGTCGGTTACAAAAATATCTTGTGTTCTCAGAAGTGAATGTGTAGGCAGGTAGATACACGGGATAATGGATGCATAGAAAGGCTGGTGGGGTTTGTAAACAGACAGACAGAGTTTTCAGTCCCTCTCCTCCAATTGCTAAGCTGGGCATGGTGTCTCTCCAACAAAAGACATGCTGTCTTCCTAACTTTATTTCACCCCCTCATTAGAATACAGATTTAATTACGTTGCTTTTACCCACACTGGCCCTAGACACAAAGCCGGAGTGACAAAATTAAGGCACGTAGAACGAATTTTCCATAGGAGCTTTCAGTCCAGAAAGTTCCAAACCTGTTCAAGCCACTTTTCAAGGGGAAGTTTCAAGACGAATTAAATAGCATCCTTTTGTACTTGGGGCGGTGGATGGAGGAAGCAGCCAGACCTCCCTACCTCTTTTTCCCCTTGCCTTCCTTTCAGATGAAACTAGGATCGGAGAAGACCTTTTTAAGTTGGGGAAGGGGAAATTCTGCTGAAATTGGCTAATCACATAACTCGGGAGCCTTTTTAGCACTTAAAACAGCCGTAGATCATTCTAATTCTTCCCCCAGTCCCCCTCTTCCCCATCACTTCCCCGCACCCCACCTCCCTCCTCTCTTTTAAAGTCTTTGAGGAAAGATTTTGACGTATTCGTGTTGTTATCAGATTGATGGGCAGGGTTTGATTGAAACCCCTTTGTCATGTAAATGTCATCTCCTTGATGGATGAGCTCAGAGATGTGACAAACTTCAGGAGCCCCTCGCTCATTGGGCTGGGGGAGGACCACGTGGCCCCCTGCCCCCACCCCGGCCCCGCCGAAGGCTCCGGGGTTCGAGGGCCAGCGATGCATGGAAGGAAGTTTTACAGCTTTGACATACTATCTAAAGGTTGTAGGGCAGGCGGAATCCCCCCCAAAACAGGCTGACCCTCCTCCATCAGTGGCAGATGGACAATACTAGGATGAACTCCTTCTTAGAGTATGCAATTTGTAACCGTGGGACGGGCGCCTACCACCATTTAGAGCAAAGCTCCCCTTCCTTCCCCTCTTGCTCAGGTAGCCCCTCCAGTGACACTTTTCATGGAGACGGGCGCTTCGGAGCTGGGGGCAGCGGGGCTGCAGCCGCCCACCTTCCCTCGCAGAGCCCCGGCTTCTTCCCCTCCACCTCCGGGCGCTCCGTGCCCTTCGCGACCGCTGCCCCGAGCGCCGGGTACCCAACCCAAAGCTGCAGCCCCGGCTACGGGCACCACCAGCTCTACCTCGGCCAGCAGGACGCGGACGGCGTGTACTTCCAGACAGCAGGGTACTCCTCCAGCACCGGACCTCACCTCGGCTCCCTGGCAGAGGGCTACTGCGGGGCAATAGGGCAGTACCAGCAGCAGCACCTTTACGGGCAGGAGCAGCCCGGCTACTTGCCCGGGGTTTACGGCAATCTCTCGCCTTCCCTAAACGAGGACAAAGACCCCGCGTGCCCCTCCGAGCCGTGCCCCAACGCCAGCGCGGCGCGGACCTTCGACTGGATGAAAGTGAAGAGGAATCCCCCCAAGACAGGTGAGTTTGGGGCGCGAGTGGCTCGGCGGGGAGGTTCCCATCAGGGATGAGGAGAAGAGCGGGGGGGGGTTGGGTTGGGGGTGGGGGGCAGCTCTGCAGCCCCGCTATGAAATGTTGCCTTCCCCGGGGGTTTCTGCTCGAGATCATTCTCTGTCAGAGGAAGACACGTTTTAATTCTTATTTTTAAGCACCGGTTCAGCTCTATAGAAAAAACAGCTAGAGATTTTCTGGGGACACCTGACAGAGGGTCCTTGAGCTCGCTTGCCCTCAGGCCCAAAGCAGTTTAAGCCAAGCTCGGAGTAGGAAACACTCCCAGTTTCCTGCTTCCTCCACAAAGGTGGCTTCCATCTCCCTCATTGTTCAACTTCCTTCTCTAAAACCTTCCCTAAATCTTGGACTTCCCTCCTCCCCCACCACCGCCCTCCCCTTCCTCTCCTTCCCTCGCACGTTCAAGTTTCAAGGCCCCTTGCATGGAGCTGGGATAAACCGTTTGCGAGAGAAAGGAGCAGCTCTGCAGATCCCGGGGCAGCGTTTCCCTTCGGGTTACGTCCCTGGAAAGCCAGGGGGTGTCTTAGGAGGAGTTGCGAGAGGTGGGGTCCAACACGCAGCAGAAGGTGGGCACAGGGGATGCCCACTCGTTCAGACCACCCTAGAGCCCCCAGGCCCATTTAGGGCACTGCTTCTGCCGCTTCTGCCCTGTTGTTTTTTGCTCCTTACAGCCAAGGTGTCGGAGTACGGGCTGCTGGGCCAGCCCAACACCATTCGCACCAACTTCACCACCAAACAGCTGACGGAGCTGGAGAAGGAGTTTCACTTTAACAAGTACCTCACCCGGGCCCGGAGGGTGGAGATCGCCGCTACTCTGGAGCTCAACGAAACCCAAGTCAAGATCTGGTTCCAGAACAGGCGGATGAAACAGAAGAAGAGAGAAAAGGAAGGTCTTGCCCCTCCCGCTGCCTCCAGGTCCGCCAAGGAAGCGAGTGAAGCCTCGGATCAATCCAACTGCACCTCACCTGAGGCTTCCCCCAGCTCCGTGTCCTCCTGAGCCGCTGCCCCGAGGGGCCCAGGGCTGCCTTCGAGGGGAGCCGCTGCCCGCAGCCCCATCGCACGGCCCCGGCCGCACACGCATCCCTCCGAGCCGCCCCTTCGGCTCCAGCCTCCTCCACGCGTGCGATGCTCGTTCCCCCCCCTCTTGCCTCCCTCTCTTAATTTATAGACCCTCCGTAAAACGTCGGACTCCAAAGGAGCGGCCGCGTCCTCGTTTATCCTTAGCAATAGGCGTTTGTCTCAGGGACGTTTCTCCCTTCCCAACAGGAGCTGCACTTTCAACGACGGAAACTTTAAAACGAATTCAGTCCTCTCCCGTTCTAAAAACGCGCACAACGACTTTTGGCCGCCAGCATCCTACGTTTGATGCATCCTTCCTCCCCTCGAGGTGGCATAAAAAAAAGTTCGGGGTGCTTTTTTGTTTCCCTTTTATTTACCCTGTGTATCTTGGCAAGAGATCTGACGCGCCCAAGACGCTAGAGGCCTCTGGGATGACCCGAAAAAAACCCAACAAAAAACAAAAAAAAAAAGACAAACAAAGCAAAAAATGCAACTCCTCTGCTGCCATTTTGCACTATCGCCGCTTTACAGGGTTTCCTACACGCTCTCCGCTTCATCCTGGGGGAGGGAGCGTTGTGCTATCAGAGAAAACGAGATAAGGCGAAGGCTGAGCCCGGGGTGCTTTGGGCAGCGGTCATTGCCGCACCAAGTGTGAACGTGCACGGGGACCAAGGCTGGGGGGGTCCGCTCTGCTCTCCCCCAACCGCGATGCACTGACTGCTATTTATTGTACGTCTCGGTAGCCTCACGTCTTGGGGCGAAGCTCCTCGTATCCCCACCCCCACCCCCCCCCAGGCTTATCGGAGTCCGATAAAAACATTATTTAACCGTGGCCAGTTGTTAGCCTTTTTTCCACCACAAACTTCAGCGCAGGGCGAACCAAAAAGCACGGCAAGGTTCGCGAAAAGTCGTGGTAAAAGAGAAAAAAAGTCACCTTGAAAGTACTAGTGGTTTCTTAATCGGAATCTCTTCTCCCTCCACTCCCTTCCCCGCGCTCTGTTTTTCGGAATGAAACTACCTCAGTCTAATAAAGTTTACTTTTTTTCCACCTTTGAATCCTCTCGGCTCGAAGGGGCGATCTCCTCCGCCCGGGGAAATGAGAGACACGGGGAGGGGAGCCGGGGCCAGAGGGAGGAGAAGGAAGGAAAAGGTCTCTGGTTGTTGCCAAAGCTCCCAAGCCAAGAGCTCCATCTTGCTTCCTGGGGGGACCCTAAGCCCCCCACCCCCACCACGGCCCCATAAGCTGCGCGATCGGGACGGGGCAGAAACGCGTTGCTCCCCACGGGGAGTTATTTTACCACCCGAAGTGCAAAAAGGGCCCGATGAGAACAGAAAGTTATCATCACCCTCATCATCCTCATTACCAGCATCCTGGCAAGGAGGCAGATCTGCATTACTAAAGCAGCGACATTAACTGGAACGAAGCTGAGGTCGGGGGGGTGGGGGGCGAGGCGAGTTGCACAGTTATATCAGACAATTCTGCAAAGCTGACCCAATCCCAAAGCGAAACGAAGTGTCAGTTTAGTTTTATGCCTTCGGTTTCCAAAGGCGGCCCCCGAAAGCAGAAGGGGAGTTTTGCAGAGCACACACGGGACCGGGCGGAGAGCCCGAGCATCCCTCTGCCGGGTGGGGAGGGAGGGGGCCGAGGCCCGGATATAGCTCTGACCTTTTTACCTCGAAACGCCTCTGGGATTTCTAAACAAGTAAACAGAGGGGCTGCCAGGAGGAACTATTGTTCTGGCTTCGTCAGATTTGCAAACCTTTTCGGTGGGGGCAGGAATGAACCGGGTACCTGCGGCAAGCCAGGCCCGTCCGCAGGCGATGAGCATCGCTCTGTCCCTGCAGCGCAATCCTGCCCTGGGTAATTCACCTCTCTGGCTCGGAAGAAAAGATCTTGAGTGTCCAATTAGCTCAGAGATAAGGGGGATAAAAAGGAGGAAAAGGTGAAAAGGGGGTTTTGTTACACTAGAGGTTTGCAAAACAACAGGAGAGAGGTCCAGGACTAAAAACGCGGTCGGCCACGAGCTCAGCTTGCTTTAACCTTTTCGTTGAACCAGCTCGAATGAATCCGTGCGGTTTAAACTTTCTCGTGGAAACGGGATTGCGCTTCGGAAAGCTCATGGGTATGAGCTGGGATAATTTTGTCCCCTGCTGTCCCTTCCCCTCCGGGCTGGGAAGGGGACGGAGCTCCCCTCGCCCCCAGGTGAAGGGGGAACAGTGCACAGCGAAGGGCCGGGGACGAGAGGAGAGGTCGGGCCGAGAGGAGGTGCCCGAAGTGCTTGGTGTCGGGCACAACAAAAGCTCCCGGTTCCCATTTGAAACTCAAAGGGAATCTCCGGAAGAGTCCGCAGAGACGGTGCCGCTGCTCCTTACATATGTAACCCCCTCCGGGTTTCCCCCTCACCCCATTCCCTTTGCCTCCCTCGTTGCCAAGCCGGGTTCCTTTCACAGCGATCATCTCACGCAACTTATCTCCTTCCTCGAGCTCTCCCTCTAAGTTTCTCACGCTCCCTTTTGTCTCAAAAGCCCCAAACTCTCTGCTGGAAAGCGGGAGCCGGCTGGAAAGGCCACGCCGGGACAGCCCCGGGTGGGATCCGCGGTAACAGCCGCTCTGGGGAAGCAGCGAGGGACACGCGTGTCCATCCCACGCTCGGAGAAAGGAGAAAAGACAGAGGAGTGGTCCGTATGGGACACGATCTCCTGCTCTCACTAAAGTACGTGGCTACAAAGACAGAGGTACCCTCAAGCATCCCCGGCCCCGAGTGCAAAATTCACAGTCGATATTCAGCCCTGTCCCCACAGCTTGATTTCATCGCGTGTAATTGACACGAGACGACGCGGCTGTTCGCACATCTCCACGTGCGTCTGTCCGTCCGTGGGTCCGTGGCATCGTATTTTATTTTATTTTTTTCTGGGCAGGAAAATTAGCCAAATCCCCCTATACGGCTCCACACAAAGCCGCGTCTTAATGGAGATTAATGCCTTTAATATCCCAAAGGAAAGGGAAAACCCCAGTTAAAGCGGAGTAACCTTGTGAATTATTAACGGCAGCCTCTGTGTTAGAGCTGTTGTCCCCCTGCGGGAGGAGGGGACAGAGGAGGGACACCGAGAGCCCCTCTCCCATGGCTGGCCGGCGGATACCCCGGGGCCATCTGTTCCTTACCCCTCGGTGTGAAATGTTTCTCTTAAAGCATTTGTTCTCACAACCCGAGGCCCTTTTGATCTCAGAAGAGTACGTTCTACCAAAAAATAATAACAATAATACCCCGAAGACTTCCTTACTTTCAACTCCACTTTGCTGGCTGCTATGAACTCTGTTTCCAAAGCCTCTTTGCACTTAAGGTGTGAAGCTTTCCCGAGGGTCTCCGTCCGAGAAAAAAAACCCTCCTTCAGTGGATTCTGGCTGGGCCGGGCTACTGCCGACCCCTAAAAACCTTTCATGCCTTGAAACGAGGGACAACAGGTCTCGAAGCCTTCCGGGCTTTTTCCAAACTTGTTTCGAGCAACGGAATTATTAAAGAAGCCTCCCCCTCCCTGGATATCAGCAAAATCAGAGCGAGAGCGAGTTTGATGCACCTCCTGCAAGCAGCACCAGGGCAGCAAGGTGTCCACCATACTCAATTACACCTGAACGTCGCCAAAAGATCGGGTAAACCGAAAGGGATTTCGATGCCTCGTGGGTTTTCTCAATACTTGAGAGGCAAGAAGGATTTTAGGCGTCACTGGCATGCAGGGACGACCGGGAAGAAGAGCTGTGGTCATCTTCCTCAGCCCCCCAACCACACATCCCAGCAGCACGGCCAGGCTGCACTCAGGGAGCTGTGCATACATATATTTATCCGGGTGACAGATGCTTAGAGATGGCATAATTCAGTTGTATTTCTATCCAACGGACAGCATATTCGTTTTTTGAGAGCTGAGGCTGCCTAGGTCACCTGGGTTGAAGCCCGTGCACCTCTGTCCTTCTAATTCATGTCGGATCTCAGCTGTGAACCCACCTCCCACCCTTCCCTGCTCATTAACACTGAGTCGACCACTCCACAGCGCGGTCCTCTCTTCCTTCTTTCATTCCCCTCTTCCCCCCAGCTATTCTCTTCCACCAACACAGGTATTTCAGTGCAGAGCAGCCCCAGGGTTGCATTAGCCTCTTGGGCAGGTGAAATGAGGTCTGGGGCAAAGGGCCGGGGTGGAAGGAACAATCGCAGAAGTGAGTGTACAAAATGTTTCCTTGCTCTTCAGAGGGCTCACCTATCCTTTCAGTTTACTCTGGTCTGACAGCTCCGTTTCAATCCCAGCCTTCACGTGGATTTGTTCAATATTTACTCAGGCTGATGGGTTTGCTCAGAACTTGCCTCTGTCAGCCTTGCTCTGTCGGGTTCCCTTCCCCTCGGGCTCAGGTTCACGCAAAGTTCAGACTGAAATGAATTCACCCAAAGATGGGCCCAGCTTGGCCTAAGGACCAGAGATGGGGTCAAGCCTCGGTCTCTGTGTCCCAGCCAGCCCTCATGAAGGCAACACTCAGCACTCCCGGCCAGGAGGCTGCTTTGAAAAATTATTTGGGGTTAAAAAAGAAAAAGCATCGGGCCAGGGAGGACACACCAAGAAAGGCAGGAGCTGCTTTTCAGCGCAGGGAGCACAGGTCAACCCTTCCGGGAGGGTGGAGAGTTCACGGACTTTAACTTTGTCCAGGGGGGTGTGCGACAGGGAAGGTACAACCACAGTGCAGCAGGAAAAACTGCGACAGGGAGGGAAACAGAGGTGTGCATCTGTATGCACATGAATATGAGGGTGTGTGTATGCATGTATGTGCACTGCATATATCATTCATTAACACGCTGCTTACAGTTAAGTAAGAGATATTATATTCACCCATATTTATATGTGGCTAAGCAAACCCGGTGGCAAGGGATTTAACGATAAAATGAGTGAGGTTAAAGCTGATTAGTTTCTGTCTGAAGCCACGGCAAGGCAGTTGGTTTTAGGTAACCAGCTGAAATCTGCCCCAGCAACAACAAAAATTACTTCTCGGAAAGCCTTCCTTCACAAAAACGAATCGAAATTTGATGCGGGATGGGAAAGGAAGAGAGAATATCTATAGAAAACCGACTCCAGACAGAACCACGAGGTAAATCCAAAACGGCTCCTGAGGAAATAACGACTGAGTGGAAACCCGGAGCAGCTCAGGGCCCACTCCGTGACGTGACCGAGGGAACAGTGGGTGCCTAAAAAGGGTCTCCATGCTCTTAGCACACACCCTGTGCTCCGGACAGGGGCAGCATCTCTGAGATCCTCCCTCGGTCACATCACAGATTCTGCCTTCTTAATGTGAACATAAGATACCTTCTGTACTCCTGCCTCACACTTTAAATATACGCTGGAACCACATTCTCCCACGGCACCGCTTTAGGACTTGTCCTTGATAGTGTTAATTTGATGATGACTTATAAATTCTCGCTCGTGGATGCTCTGCTCGGAGCTCCCAGGTGCCGCGTCCCAGCCATGCCAGCTCTCCTCGTCCCATAAAGTCTAAGAAAGAGGGGTCAAAACCTGAAAACTGGGAGAAGAAAGCGTACCAAAGGCTCTTACCCAGCAGGCAACATCCTCTGCTTGAGGATCTAAAGCCCTGCGGAATATCTGCGCCCTTTGATAACGAGGACTTGAGGTCCCTATTGTGAGTTTACAGCCCTTTCGCACACGACTGATGGGCACTGGGTGTCACTTCAAATCCGACGCGAGGAAGTGCCGCTCTCTATCCGTGGCCATAAAGTTAATCCGGTGAGATTTAACGGATTTGTGAACGGCTATAAAGTCCTGAGGGTTATCGCAGGGTCCACGGATGGAACAGTCCTGTGCGATTGGAGAATGCAGGAAAACGGAGGGGAGGGGGGCAAGGGGAGTGGAGGGGGAGAATCTCCACCATCCTCCCCATCTTCTCCCCTCGAGGAAACCCAGTGGGAGCATTACCTAGAGGAGATCTCAATCTATTTTCATTCAGTGTCTTTCTTCACCCATCAGCTCTGCCCGATTCGTTTTCTTGGCGTTCCCTTCTCTCAGACCAGCACCGGACATCCCCGTGACTTTTTGCCCACGTCCTTTTCTCTCGGGACGGCGGCACACGGAGCTCCACGTGGGAAGGTAGCAAGAAAAGTGTCCGCAGAAAGAAAGAGAGATTTCAAAGAGGAAAGCTGGCACCGCGAAAAGACGGCAAAGCAAGCTGGTCCTCGTCTGAAAACAAAGTCTCTCTGACTTCTGCTAAGCATTCAAAAAGTCCAAGTTTTTTTTTGTCAAGCTAAAAGATCAAAACCAGCCCCCAAAAATTCCCCTTTCCCGAATAATTTCTGTGATTTAGGGGAGGCTTTCCCTCAAACAAACAAACAGCGGCTCTTAAACTCTGTTATGTTATTAATACATCACGGAGAGAGGAAGGAAATAACGTGCGCAGTTTTTGGAGTTAATACTACAAAGCATTTCTCTGTGAGAGTTATCGGAACGTGACGTAGCTGAGGATGCTGGCACTGCAGGAGTGAAAAGGAGCAGGACCTGAGATCTGGGTCCCGATTTGAATCCCTTTCGGCTGCAATTAACGCGCTAAATAGGCACGGATTTACCGTGCGTTTCAACGCCCCACGCAGCGCGGATACACCGAGCCTGACTCGTTCATTACAGAAAGCGAGGCGAAGAAAATGCTTCCTTAACGACGCTTTAATTGCATTTCCTAGGTGAGGAGTCGAGATGGCTCATCTTTAAGGGGAGAAAATGCCGCTCCCTCCAGCAGCCGAAGATGTTCGCATTCCAAACGCAGTGTGGACCGCTCTGATCCAAAACAAAAGTGCAAACGGGTTGATGTTCTAATGCGGTGGGCACAGAGCCCAGGGTAAGGAGCAGAGAGGTGCAGGTGAGCGGTTGCTGGTGGCTGGAGGAAGAGAGAGAGCTTTCCCGGAGCTGGGAAAGGCAGCTCAGCGATGGGATGGAAGGGATGCGAAGTTCTCCCCCTGCCCTTCTGCACCGTTCATATCAATTACTTGCACCCTTCCCAAAGGGAAATGATCCCGGGGCTAAACAGTGCCACCGGTGGGTTCACTGCCTTCCCATGTTTTGTTTTCGAGCCACTCTTCCCTTTAAAACATTACCCCTACGTGAACCGAATGGCACAAATAAAATACGGTACTTCCGTGCGTTCAAAATTGCCCTAAATTATTCCCCAATAAAAGACCAAATGTCATGAAGGCCTCTGTCTCCTACGATTATTTTTGGAGGAAATTTCTGAAGAAAAAGCAGCCTCTTGGAATCATTCCCCGATTTCCCATTGTCTGATTTCTCCACGAAGGTTCTCTTCTTTTTATTATTAATGGACTTGGCAAAGCTTCTCCTGCAGTTTGTAGCAATACGCTATAGCCAACGAAAGCATCTCGCTGATGGATGAGGAGCTGGGCTTTAAATCAGTCCCTACTGATACAAATTATTTTAATATGCCCCTCCTATGATTTATTTCGATTTTATGAAGTAGTGAGCTATGTTGTAAGACTTGATTATGGAGGCTGGTTGCCTACAAAGTTATGAAGTCTTCTAGGGGAGCCTTTTTGAAAGGCTTGCTACAAATTCAGCGCAGTAACAACTGTGCTGTCAAGGCTGTGCCTATCAAGGAAAGTAAATCTTTTTTCCTTGACCCACACCCTGCCTCTCCTCTGCACTGAAGAGGAAATTGATAGTGCCGTGAGAAGCAGCAGGCACTCCTCGTGCATTTAATATGGCTTCTGCTGCTCCAAGAGCAAAACCCAAACCCAGCATGTGAAACAACGCAAATAATTCTGTCTAAACTCAAAATCTCTGCTTCACACCCCCCCGAGGATAATAAAAGGAAGGAGGCAGGGAAAGCCTGATACCTGGTTTTGTACTATTCATAGTATTTCCCAGGAGGGTGAGGCTCTTGCTCTGCCAGGTACTGTGTGGAAGAGATGCTTTCTGATTCATGCAGCTTAGAGTCACAGGTACCAGAGAGATCACAGTCAGCTGGGCTGTCTGAAACAGCCTCTGCCCTTTGCTGTAACCCCAGCAGCAGGGACAGGTGGGATGTCACCTGGCTGAGACTGGAGCAGACAGAGCCCAAGGGCAGGGATTTGCAGCTTGCAGGCTGTGCCAGCTTTGTAAAGGTGATGCCCTCTGCAAGCTTTGAGTGAGACACAGTAGAGGGAATTTGTGAGGGACCTGAGTTTTTGCATTGCTTTTGACTCACTGTGCTCAGCTTTGTCCAGTCATACATGAAATATACCAGGAGTGCTGTTTTAACTGTGCTGCACTTTTCTGTCATCATCAGCACTGGACATAAATCAATTGCACAGTCTTGGCTCTATGGAAAGTATGAGTGGAACCTCATCTGGCTTGGTTAACCACCTGTGCCAAGGCCTCGGTGCTCTGCTGTGTTGGACTGTATTCCAGCTGAAGCACAGTATATGAACTGCCTCCAGTGGTCATCAGTTAGGAGAAACCTTCACGAAAGCACGAGATGAGGATACTTGTCACTCAGTCAATGTCTCTGACACATGCAAAATATTCACTCAGCATCCAAGTGCCTTTTGGACTCTATCTCTGCAGGATCAGAGTAATTCAGGGCAGTATCAGCATCATTTCAACAGCTTAACAGTTTTGACTTTATTCCCTCTGAAGACCTGCATACAAGCTGGAAATTCAGTTCATAAAACCAGGCTTGTACCAGCTACTTGAACATAAAAACTTAATGCAGCGGTCAGAGGTCAACAGCACTGAGTTGAAACTGACAACATTTCTGCCAGTAAATTCAGAGCTGTGAATAAAGCTGTGGTTTTCTCCTTTTTCACTTAAAGGAAGGAAGAGATTATGAAAGGTGGCAGGCCAGGGAGAATGGGTCCTTGTGTAAAGGAACAAGTTTAGGAACAGTAGGGGAAGTTTCACTTCATCAAGGATCCTTCCCTTCCAGGTCTTGAAGAATGAGAATCCAGTTATGGTAAATCACTTAGCATCTTGTTTGTGCTGGAGAGTAACAGTTCCAATGTTGCTTTTAACTCCATTTATCTATCTGTTTGTCTGTCTGTCTGTTTGTCTGTCTGTCTGTTTATCTATCTATCTATCTATCTATCTATCTATCTATCTATCTATCTATCAATTTTATTTAACTGAAAAACCACATTCCTGCTTCCTGTTAGACATGCTGAACTCATTTTGTATATTATCAGAGAAAGTTTATTCCTAATGGCTGTCATTTCTGGCCAAAGTCACGCAATGCCATGAGCTTCCCCTGCTCTCCTGTTCTCAGATCTTGCTAGATTTCTCTTTTTTTTTGTCTCAGTCTTTTCCTATGGCGCGACCATCTTACTGCACAGAAGGGGGGGAAATGCATTCCAATAACATTTGCTCACCAACTTCAAAACATCAAAAATTCGGAGTTTCTTTCTGTCTGAAAAAAACGGACAGAGATGATTGCAAAACTTCTCCTGATATTACTGTAGAAGGAGTTTAATCAGAAATAACAGCACACATGCAAAGGCTCCCAGCGAGATAAAAATTCTCCTTGATCTGCTGATTGGAAGGAATCTATGAGAGTGGCAGATCAAAGAGAGAACAAATGCCAAACCTTTGAATAACAAAAGAAGTACAATATCTCCTCTTCTCCCTCAGTGCTCTAAGTTATGTCTCCTTCCTATGTTCTTCGGGGCAAAAGATTTCCTATAGTAAATAATTTCCAGAAATTCAATGTCTCAAGCAGCACAATAACCAAAGGAACTCGGGGGATAGGAGGAGGATTGTTTTTCAGAGCTTTTCTTGGAGGCTCCACATCTTTCAATTTCTTATCGGTTTTGAAATACAAGGCACGAAGTCTCTAGCACCGCTGGGACCAAAAGGTTATCAGCATGTAAATACCTGAGCTGGAAAGACATGTTTGAGAAAGAACAGATAACATTTTAAACATACTTATAGCCCACATCCTTTCCAGCTTTTATCCCAATTTCACCTGAACTTTCACAAGAAAAGGTGTGCTTCTAATAACCCAGGAGATAAAAGAAGGATTTATCTCAGATCAAGAGCCACAGAACATCTCTGTGACCACCCCTATTATTTACTTTTTTTTTTGTTAGAAAGCGACAAGCAGCTCTTTCTTATATGGAAGAGTTTTTAAACGTGCATCTGAGAATGTGAAACTACTGGGCCAGAGGTAACAGAGCAACACTGTGCCAGAGGTTTGACTGTGTCTGTAACAAATGAGGAAACTGAGACAAAAGACATGAGTGTGTCCTCCTCTGTCCTTCACAGGGACAAAATCAGAGAGAAAATCCAGGATGTCTTGGTTTCAAAAGCAACCACTATGCAATGTCTGTTCTTAGCTCAATAATCATGGTTCTTTCCGTCTGGAAAAGAAACACATCAGCCTCAAAACCAAACTTCCCATCACAGTAGGTAAATGAAAGCTAAGGATAAAGCATATGTTCAAACAAGGTGAGGAAAGAAACCTGCTCACATGTTATTTCCCTCTGAGATGCTTGGATGTTAAAAACTGGAAGGGGTGGGCTTGCTCTGTAAAAGAGAGCAAAAGAGAAAGCTGTCCCTCTTACTTTGGGGCTGCGTAGGACCTGGAGAGCTTCAGAATACTTTTTAGAGTCATCTCTGTCTGGGCTGCCTTCCTTCCTAATGCCTGGAACTGAGAACAGAGTCCGGGCACCCTGTCTCCTTCCAGAGGGGGTCAGGTCTGGGCAGATGAATCCTGATTGCACTGAGCAGATCTCTGCTGACTAGAAGAAATTTTTGGCCAACCAACTTACATGAAGATCACTACAAACCAGGCAGTGCTCTCCCCTTGGAAACTGGGCTGCCCTGATTCTTGATATACATTGGTGCCACCTGATCAGTGGCAGACATGCAAGGAGAGAGCACAGCCTTCAGTGGGCAACCCAGAAACTGTTTTAACTCACTGTGGGGTATTGAACAGACTCAGACTGAAGGGAAATGAGACTGACTTACATCTAGTTTTTCCTCCTCTCCTTCCATACACGCACAAGTGCAAAAACTGTTACCCAGACAAGGCAGACAAACCCTGGTACTGCTCCAGAGCCTTCTGAATGTGTCATGATTTGCCCAGGCTTCTTACAAAGGCAGAGCAGAGAAGATCTGGGAGGTTACACGGTGCTGATGTCATTTAGACCAACGTAAAAGTGATCTCCATAGTAAATTCTCCATTTTTTTTTTCACAGTCAGCTTTGTGACATGTCTCATAAATCTCTGTTTAAGAAAAAAAAATAGATCACATATTAGTGCTTTATCTCTGGTATGTGCTACCCCATGTTTTCCCCACTCACAGCATATTAGCCTCACACAGGTGGGGAGAAAGCAAAATAAACACTATCAAACAAAAGCATCAAATATTTAGTGTAGAGGTTTCTGAGTGTTTCAGGATGACCAGGACTGTTTAGATATCAGATGTTCTTCTGCCAGGCCAAATGAACCATTGCTGAGTAATGGCTAAGTTCCCCCAGCCACCTTTGGCCAGCAGTGCATTATCACCTCTGCCCTTTAACTTTCTGTCCAGGCTAAGAATCACTTTCTTAATCCAGCATCTCTGCCTGAAGCTGTTTCAGCTGAGACAGGGGATTGTTTACAGAAGGTGCAGGCTCCCTCTCCTCCACCTGGTTTCTGTCTGGGCCACACTGTTAGGGATGAGGGCAATACATCATTTATCTTGGCCTCGTTTCACAGGCAGGTCCTGCTGTCACTGTGCTGGCGGTGTCTGGAGGTGCAGCATCCTGATAAGCGTGCTCTGCTCTCTGGTGGGTGAGTGGCTGCCCAGCAGATGATCTGTGCTTTGCTTGATACCCCTTGGTGTACGGAGTGCTGCAGGACATGGGATCCAGCTGGCAGGGGCTAACAGGAGTTTATGCAAAAGGGTCAAGTGGTTCTTGTGTTTTGAGGGACCAGTAGATACTAAGTAGGGGGAATTTTTTTTCTTTTCCCACCCATCCTAGCATAGGAGAAAGGCTATAGAGAGAGCGATGTAGAATTGTTCATATCTTAAGCCTGATTTGAAACTGGTGAAACCCCAATGGAAGGCGTTCTCTGCTTTTTCAGGGGCTTGGGCTTTTAAAAGCAGATAGCTGAGCTTAAGGGTCAACATTTAGTAGGTGCATTTAAGGCAATTACTGTTTGGAGCAGTCCAAGTATGACATGCCAGATGCATATGACAGTGCAGAAAAGGAAGGAAAGAGAAAGGAAATGTTCAGAGTTTTGCCAAATGTACAGACCTTCACACACATGGATAAACTAAGCCCTAACTAATGAGTATCGTGGAGAAAGCTTCCTTGTGGGTGGCTCATTTGATAATTGCATCTATGGAGGTTTCCTCCACCTCCCCTACAGCAGCAACGCAGCAGGGTGCAGGTCTCAGATGCATCTATTTTAAATGACTGGGAGTTTGCTGCTCTGGAGAGGGGACTGTGGCCCTCAGACACAATGGGTAATCATCCAAAGATATGGATATAGACAGGGATGAAAGTGGGGTGGAGGGGATGTGACATCTTTGTAGCAATAATAAAGAGATGCATCACCTTTCTACTCAGCCCTCAGCTGAGTTTTCCTCCCTGGCAGTGTTTTTGCCTGTGCAGTAATCATTCACATACAGAAGGAAAACACGGATCACGCAGGTCACATAGGAAGGACAAAGGCAACAGAGAACTAGGCCCTGTGACTTTCAAGCAGACCATTTGAAATCACACACTCCTGCTGCTCTCATCATATCGATCTCCCTTTTTTCAACCAGTGCTGCTGGCTGCTGAGAAGCTGGCCGAGGCTTTGAAATCTGGGAGTAACTAATATATTGTGTCAGCTTGCGGTGCTTCAGAGAGAGAGAAATGGCAAACGAGGAAAGCAAGCTCAGACTGCTTAGACTGGGGAAAAAAAGGAGCTGTGTCAGTAGGATAACAAACAGGGCCACCTTTCTATCCCAAAAATGCAGGCTCATCTTGTTCATAAAGATGAATGGGGCCAGCCAGCTGCTGGGTCACTTTGCCTAGCATGGAACAGTTGGGCACAGCCTATTGGGCTTTGGTTGTGTGAAGAGGCAGAGTAGGGTTTACTAGAGTTAAGAGGTGGAAAGAAGAAGGGCAGGATCAGAAGAGTTAGCTGTGTGAAGTAGAATAGCTGATAGAAACAGCCAGCCTCAGGGTTTGGGTGAGCACCTCTGAACACCTACCCCTTTCCACACCACCATGACAGCATGCTGACAACACTGACAATTTGTTTTTGGAGCACCTGATTTTGCAGACAAGATGCAGATAAACAGCAACAACCCCTCTTAATGAACCCAGCAGCATCTCCAGATAAACTGTCACCACTTATGTTGTGCCCAGCTTCAGTATCACCAGAAGAGGAAATGCCTCAAAGCTTGTGAAAACACGTTCCCATTGCCTTCCTCTTCCAAAAGTCAGAAATAAGACAATTCATTCCCTATTTTGTTGGGTTTTTTTGGATGAAAAACTAGAGATTAAAAGCTTGCTTCCACCAAATGTGCCCATGTGCTGTAAAGGAGTTCTGCACCCACTCCCCATCAAGTGTTTAATGCCTTTATGGATGTTCTCAATTTCGTTTTGTCCCAAACTCTGATCTTACATCTAGATCAGTGAACCAAATGGTGACATACATGATCCAGAAAGTGAGATACTTAGCATCAGCTCATTCATTTTTCATGGAAAGAATAAAGAATTGGATGTTCAGACAGGACTTCTTCCCTTGTCTGCACACAGACTATCAGCCTGAGCTTGAGTCGCAAGGAAAGATGAGATGGGGTTGAAAATATCATGTATCCTACACCAGACCATGTTTTCCTGCTTCCTGAGGCTCAGATGGAAGCTGTTGCTGTCATTGCGGCTGTTTCAATGTAGATCAAAGCAAAGGAAGAGATTCCCAAACATAGTCTTTGTCTGTCAAGGTTGTATTACCTTGCAAAAATAGGGAACAGCCTGAACTAAACATCTTTTTCTATTCTGTCCTTGAAAACAAGGTCCTGACTCAGGAAAACAGTCTCTAGATGCTGTTACAGTATGATCAGGATGACCAGAAAGTGACATTTGTAAGAGACTAACAGAGATAAGATCAGGGGGTTTGGACTAGAGTCAGGAAAGCCAAGTTAACTATATTTACAATCCTCATCTGGCTGGGGAGAATAGCAGTCTGATTTTCATTTCTGCTCATGTCCCTCTACATGAATTGCTTTCACACACATTGTAGAGGCATTTTTTTTTCTTCCCAGCCAGAGAAGTGTAAAGGGAGTTTCATGTAAATGAGAATCAGACCATCAGGATGAACATTATCCATGTCTGCAAATGTTTGCAAAGCTTCGGTCCCCCCCTAACATCTGCTGGGGAGAAAAAATTCGTGAGCCTCAGCAGTTAAAGGTTTGGGGTTTTTTAAAAGCCACATCAAGGTCCTGCTAAGCTTTGTGGTGACTGTTCAGCTTATTGCCAGTGAGTGCATTTATTTGGACGACATCACAAGGAAATGTGAAATGGAGCAGAGATTAAAGCACGGGTGGATTTTGAAAAATGTAGAGAGTGGTTTAATGCAACCAGGTGGAGACTGTCCAGCTCTTGGAGCTTTCGAGGCCCCTTTGTTAAACACTTCAGTCTTTCCACTTCTTATTTGAAAAGAAACTTTTCCACATTTTTCTTTGTGGTTTACAAGAGGTTCGTGGAGCTGGGCCAGTTTTCATGAGCTCAGGATTGAGCTAATTGAAGCGCAGCTTTCTCAGCAATATTGTGGCACACGCTTGAGATGCACGTAGTTCTGCAACCTCCAATGATCTGCCTAATGCTATGTGTTCGTTAGTCCTTTATCACTAATTTACGTGATTTCCTACTCATTTTGTTTCTTCCTTTTCTCTCTATCGCGTTTACGTTGGTATTCAGCCAGGGTTCCTGGCTCCCCTATGCAGAGCTAAGCCCAGGAAAGTACTCAAAACAGGACGAACATGTCTCAGCCATAGCAGGTTTACCACCCATCTAGAAAGAAACCTGCAGTCTAATTAAGCAGAGACTGCCACAGGCAGATTGCTCATTCTTCCTCCTTGCTTTCATCCAAAATGTTCTTTGGATTAAACTGCGGCCCTTCCCCCCTTTGGTGTTCCCCTGCAGAGAGTATTTGGAGACGAGGGGACAGGAATACACTGTTAATGCTGTAGCCAACAGTCCCATTACCTGATCATGTAGCACAGACCCATGGGTGATCTCCCACCCCAACTCTCCTGTCCATCCTGGAGACCTTGGTTCCATCAGACAGCTGCCAAGTGTGGACTGCTGTATGTTTTCAGTATTTACAGTCACCTGCACATGTGCCATCGTTGTGGTGATGATAGAAAGGGACTACTGGAAGCAGATTTTTAAGGTAGAACACCATTCAGGCCATCTTCTGCAACTACTGTATGCAAAACCACCCTCCTTCCTGCTCCAATAACTAGGACTAGTGACCAGACTGTTGTGTCCCTCGGGTTGTCTGAGTATGTGACACCCACTGGGACAGAATCCATGTTTCAGTTCTGTGCTCAGATGCCCACAGAAAGCAGGGTTACATTGGCTATGTTGTCATCCTGTGCTGTAAGAATGATGTTTAGTCTGTAGCCTCCAACTCCAAAATGAAAAACAACTCCACTTCTTTGTCCGCACAGACCTATCTGGGATCCTAAAACTCAACCAGCACAGATTTGGTCAGGATTTTTCTGAGAATCCAAAGGCCTCACACCCTTTTGCATAGACAAAACGTGATTCCAGGCTTAGGAAAACAGTCCAGAGCCTTTCTAAGTGTTTATGGCTCAAATGCTTTTTGCCTCTGCCCATTGAGACTGCGTAGCTGTCAACAATCTCTTGGTAGGAATCTTGCCTCACCCCGGAGAAAGGGGATGTTGAGTCCTTGGCACAAATAATCCCATGAGCTGTGCAGGAATCAAAGCAACCCTGCTAACGAAAAAGAACACCAGTAAATCTCTGGATGTGCTGAGTGAGACGGCAAAGAGAGGCACGAAATGAAATCAGAACAATGTCTGCCATGGCAGCAGAGGATGTCAGTCCTTTCCCTGGGCGTCTCTGCCCTTTGCAGATTCACTACGAGGGTTCCTTGTGATGGTTTGAATCCAGAAATCGCAGTGAGTCCACGAGGTAGGATTTCAAACACCTCGAGCTTTTCAAGGATGAAGTCATTTCCCCTTCCCCCCTCAAATGCACATAATGCTTCCCTGGAAGATTTTTTTTTCCTTTGGGTAGGCCATCTTCCCAAAGTTGGGAGGCAAAAAAAAAAAAAAAAAAAAAGGCAAAGAAAAAAACCAGGAGACATTTCAGAAGTGAAACTGGCCAGCTGGCAGTTGATTTATGAAGTGCTGAAAAGCATCTTCGAAGCTGTCATTTATCTTAAAGCTCTCAGCCTAAATAAACAAAGAGCCCCCCTTCCTAATTATAGTTACAGTAGAAATAACCCCAAAGCCTAATAGCTGGCATCTGAAAGCAGCACCCTCCGGACATCCAGCCCACAGATGCACCCTAGTGGATCAATGCTTCTAGCCCTTCCTGGATCCAGATAACCTGGCCCTTCTCTCCCTTGCCTTCTGAAAGGGAAACCAAATCAAGAGCAACAGGGAAACCAAATCAAAAGCAACAGAGCCATCTCAGTTGTGCTGAGGAACTGCAGACCCACAGGCTGCTGGCAAAGAGAACTTGCCCTGTTAATAGCACTGGATTCTACCCCAGCAGCAAAAGTGCTCCCCATGATTTTGCTTTTAATAGTGATTGATACTGTGTTTTATCCCTTCGTCTTGCTGTGTTGTACGTTGTGTTTACCGGTCTACAGTTTCAGCTAAGAAAGGGAAACAAATCTTCTTTAAGTGCTGATCTCCCTATATGGTTTGTTTCGCTTTTCAGTCTTCCATCACGCTGAAGTCTTTACGACGAGGGTAAAAATCCACGCTGGAAGGAGCTCTGCCTACTGTCTAGAAATGGACAAGGTGTGGGCAGCTGACTTCAGTCTCAGAGGAGATCCTGCAGTATGGGCCTCAGCATCACTACAGAGGCACACAGAGCAGGAACCAGTCTGTTAAAATTCCTCTGGGGGGCCTGATTTTCCTCTTGCTCTCATTGCTGCAAGAGTTCACTGTAGGAGCTGGACTCACAGCCAGGGCAAATAATCAGAGCTCCACTGAAGGAAACAAAATTGCTCCAGCTCATACCAGCTGCAGACATGCCAGGATGGGAATATGCCATTAGAAAAAGAGTCACAGGAAAAGCTCTAGTGTATCCACACTATTCATTGCTCTACTTTCCCTAATGACATTTTGCTTGTATTCCCTGCCAGACGGTGAATATTGGAAAGTCCTTTCTAACGTGTCACTGTTCACAAATTAATGATTATTTAACTGCCTTCCTCGCTAAATATTGAGTTATACAAAGGTGAAATGCAATCAGAAGATAATCTAAGGACAAGTTCTGTTTTTCTCTGGAAAATTTTGGACATGATACCTGTATTTTTTGTGATTTTATAATTGCAAATGGAGGGCCAGGTGAAGTTACTCATAACTGTCTGGCAAGCTTACCTGGGAAAAATATCCAAATCTGCTGAGTTCCAGCCCAGTGCTCTATCCATTAGGCTTCACCACCAGCACAGCTTGCAGCTAAAACATGAATGTGAGGAATATTAAAAGCATTTTAAAGGACAAAATTCAAACTTTTCAAAAGGGACCATCTCATATAAAAAAAGAAAGGAAGCAAATGGCTTGACTGAGTCGTTTAGATTTGGATTGCTGAGCTGACAGAGAACATGGACACCAGTTGAGTGCAGTTGACTGTGGTTATAGAATCATCACATGAGGGCAGACCAGTTACTACGTGTAACCAGAAGGGTTTTGATTCATCAGAAAAAGTGTCCAGAAGAGTGAAAATGGAAAGGCATACAAAGATGGTCATGAGCTCTTCTCATCAAGAGCAGTCCCATCCAAATCAAAACCAGTGCTAGTTCTTATTCCCAACCACTGAATGTCCTCAATACTCCCAACGGGAATGGTCCCCAAAGCATGTTACCAAAAGCCAGCTGGAGATCTCGGGACCAGGGAGGCCAAGAGTAGAAGAGGTGATATGAATTATATATCGTTTCTGGATAAAGAGAAACTGTTTCAGGGGCTGAGCCAGAACCATGAGGATGAGGATGCTTACGGATACATCCAGCCCTAAAAGCAAGTGCTAAAAGAAGGGTTTGCTCTTCTCATTTCTTGTACAGAGTTCTTGTGGTGCACCCATGGAGAGAGCCTAGACTGTCAGCTCCTCCGTCAAGGGAACTAAGTGAACTATTGTATCAGATCTGTTTGAAGAAAGAAAGACTGTTCTTACTGTTGGAGGGGATCAGCCCCAATGACACTTTCACAGCACTGGCGGATGGATAAAGAATTCAAAATCACAAGAATATCATGGTACTATAACTGTATAGTGCAAATAGGTCAGGGATTCCTTCTGATGAACTGGATAATTGAAGTTACCTCCCATCTTCTTCAGAGCAGAAAACAATACATGAACAAACCTACATTCTGAGCAAACATATTTGACAGTATCACTTTAACCTCTCGAAGCAGCTGCATATTTCTCTGTTCTGTTTGAACACATTCTTACCCCTTGTCTCTCAGCTCTGCTTTTGGAGGAGAGGAAGAACAGTCTCATCTTTGCCTACGTCCAACCTTGCAATCTCAGTTTCTCCAAACTGCATGAGATTAAACACTTGCGTCTATCAGCATTACTAAGACCCTCCATACCTTTGATCAATTTATAGCTCTTCTTTGTACCTTCTCCAGATTTTGTAAATCAGATAACTCCTCATATCTAGCAGATAAGTGAGTGAGTCCAGATGCACCAGACTCACCAAGAGCGTATAGGAGATAATGTTAGGGATTCCACATGCATGAAATCTGGATCCTTGTCTTGTGGAAGATATCAGTGTTTGGGGACTTGTTAATTGTTGTTTTCTTTTAAAAACAGCATTCTATATCAGATTATTTTTGACCAGAAGGCACAATGCGTATCTAATGAGAAAATAAAGGGGAGGGGAGAAAAGAGACAGACATGAATGAGGAATGGAAGGTATTTCAGAGAGATAGGATAAATTCAGCTGTCACTCTTTGGATTTATTGCATGGTTTGCTTCAGAATATGTGGAGCTCTGTTGGTACTGAATTGCACCTGCTCTCTGTGGGTGCAAAAAATGGGTAGCAGAGAGAGAGAGAAGGAAAAAAAGAAGAGAAAGGAAGAAGGAAGAGAAAGGAAGAAGGAAGGAAGAAGGAAGGAAGAAGGAAGAGGAAGGAAGGAAGGAAAGGAAAGGAAAGGAAAGGAAAGGAAAGGAAAGGAAAGGAAAGGAAAGGAAAGGAAAGGAAAGGAAAGGAAAGGAAAGGAAAGGAAAGGAAAGGAAAGGAAAGGAAAGGAAAGGAAAGGAAAGGAAAGGAAAGGAAAGGAAAGGAAAGGGGAAAGGAAAGGAAAGGAAAGGAAAGGAAAGGAAAGGAAAGGAAAGGAAAGGAAAGGAAAGGAAAGGAAAGGAAAGGAAGGAAGGAAGGAAGGAAGGAAGGAAGGAAGGAAAGGAAGGAAGGAAGGAAGGAAGGAAGGAAGGAAGGAAGGAAGGAAGGAAGGAAGGAAGGAAGGAAGGAAGGAAGGAAGGAAGGAAGGAAGGAAGGAAGGAAGGAAGGAAGGAAGGAAGGAAGGAAGGAAGGAAGGAAGGAAGGAAGGAAGGAAGGAAGGAAGGAAGGAAGGAAGGAAGGGGAGAAAGAAGAGAGGAAAGAAGAAGAATTGAAAGAAAAAGAAAGAAGAATGAAAAAAAAAAGATAAAAAGCAAAAATAGTAATATTTTGCAAAGTCATCCTGGACTTTTTTGATTGCTTCAGCCTGTTACTCTTTTTGTGACAGATCAGCCTACCTATTATTGGATACAGGAAAAGAAGGAACTGCATCTCTTTACCCAGAAGAAACAGAAGGAGGAAATTATCCTGGGCTCAATTGGAAGTGCAGCCAGCAGAAATTTGTGTCTGTTTTTTCCTCCAGCTGTGAGCCATCTGTAGTTATCTTTTTTTTTTTTTTTTTTGGTCTTTTTTTTTTTCTTCCCTGTAATAAATTGATAGCTCCAAGGGGTGAGAACAGTGCAAGGCAGAGAAACAGATTTCCAGGTTGCCACCAAGAAGTGTTTCAAATGGATCAAATGATGAAGGAGGAAGCTGGCTACTCCTCGCAGCCGCTGAAACAAGGCATACGGCAGCGAGGCAGTGGCACGTTGCCTCCTGGTAGCAAGATGAGCCACAGGGAGAAGGACTGGAAAAGAGAGACATTTGAAAGCACTTTCTGCAAGTTTAGAGCCAAGAGACTCCAGTGAATGTGTGTACATGCAGGGTGTGAAGATGGGGATGCAGGAGAAATATTTGCCTACGCATGGGTTTTATGTGTTCTTCAAGGCACCTCATTCCGGGCTCTGAAACAAATGGGAACAAGCTGAGCCATGACACCTTGGTATTTCAGCCTTCCCATGGGCTGTTTCTTGGCTATTGGCAGTCACAGGCAGAACTGGTGGAAAAGAAGAATTTGCAATGATGTGAATGTAAGAATTAATAAGTGAGCAATGTGTTTGAAAGTAATTTGATGAAAGAATATCTTAGCTTTTAGCTACAAAGTAAATTCGGTGTTCCACTGCAAGCTCAGCACAGCTTTATGCCTTCTAGCTGCAGCTTAAATCCTCAGGGTCGAGTTTAGAGGATGCCCAAACCTGGGCTCCAAAGCTCATGGGAAGGGCAAAGCCTCAGAGTAGCATGCATTCACTCTCTCGTTCATGCACTGAGAAGGAATCAGATACAGATGAGGCCAACTGTCCCACAGCTCAATCCATTAGCAGATAGTCAGCTCTTTCTAAATCCTCTGCAGATCTCTGAGTCTGAGTGAAAGCTGGCCTAACAGATGGCCGTGTGGACAGAAAGCGTGTGAGTCACATCTGCTTTTAAGCCCACTCTGTTTCCCCAAAGAGATGAAGCCACTTCTGCCTCACCTGATCATCAGATACCTCGTAAAGATGCTGAGGCTGCAGGTCCTCCATTGCACTGCACCTCTTATTGTCACAGTCCTTTGTTCAGGATGCTGATCAGGCAGCATTTTAAATCCAGTTGACATCACACAGGTGTAAACTGGAACACTGGCGGTTAGATCCTCCAGTATTGCTATAGCACCTTGAGCCAATGTATGCACAGAGGAATGCAGTGCTCCTCCAAGTTATGGCCATCCTCAGAGATGAGCTCTTCTTTCAAGGGAATGCCAAACATTTCTGAACCTGGAATCACAGCAGCCTCCCTTTAGATCAAATGATTGCTGAGCATTTCCAGGAGGCTGACTCAGTAACTTTGTGAAACCACGAACGCCACGCGCTCCTGTGTTGACAGACAGAGAAATAGCAGATTATGGTCTTCCTCGTTCACCAAAAGAAACCTTATCTCTGATCCTATAGATACCCTGAACAAATGCAAGGCCTTTCTGGGGGAGATGTGTGTGTTCTGTTAATTGCATATTTTGCTGAGATGAAAGGTCTCAGCATCTCTCAGTAACTTCCTCTGCTTCCTTTTGTTCTCTAGAAGCCTCATTTTTTCCCTCCTAATATTTATTCATGAGGATTTTTGCTTTCAGAAGCTTTAGAGCAGCTGCTCCTGGTCTGATGGAATTCACTCAGCAGCAGAGATGTCTTTTCATCTGTTCAGCGCGGCCAGCTTCACCATCGATAAGCATCTGCTTCTCTGGACAGGGCTCCAGCTTCAGCAGCATTAATATGCATTTTGTGGAGTGCAGTGGAACACGTGCACAATCTGCAAGCTGAAGCATCCGCATCGTTCTGCACATATGCACACCTGCATGCAAAAAGCATCTTCTTGAGCCTTGGTCTTCACAAGACAGACGTGGATTCATGAACTGCAGTGAATACAGCATACACATTCCATCTCAATATCTGTATCTGGACCTTTGACTGCTTTGGTATCACAAGCAGAGAAGTTTATCTTTGGTGTGGCTCCAAAGTTCAGATTTTGAAAGTCGTTAGTCTGGATGTGAGTTGAATTCTGATGACTCAACCCTGGGAAGCGTAAATGGGCTTCAGTTTTGTCTTGGCAAAGCAAAAAAGCACTGTGCCTACAGCTTCCCTCGAGAAACTTTTCCCACAAAGAGGGACTGGAAGTTCTATTGTCGTTATGTGATTAGTAATGCAATAATAGAAGGGCAGTTTTCACCTTCTATCCAGCTGTGCTCATTTCAGCAAATGCAGCTGTGCACTGGGAATGTGCAGCTGATTTTGCACACGCAGAACATCTCATTTCCTCGGCACATCTGGCAGCTGGAGGACCAACCACCTGCTGTGCAAAGGTGCCAGCTACATGAAGGGAAAGGGGGTGGGCAAGTCGAGGAGGGGTGAGTGCAGATGTAAAGCAGAGGGCGGATACAAGCTGTGTCGTCCGATATCTCACCATTTTCTGGAGGTTTTACACACATGTCTTTAGCTCAAATAGGCATCCTGGTGTCATTTCCTCCCACGTTAGATGTCCCAAATGAAAGTAGGGAAATTTAGGAAATTCAGAGTTAGCAAACAATAAAAAAAATAAAAAACCTTTAGGAATCCCCTCTATCCTTGGCCTTCTATCTTCACTGAAGCACAAAAGGTAACAGCATTTCCCCCAAGAAAAGTCAGTTTTGTAGTTTTCAGGCACAAAGAAGGTGGGGGATGAGGCTGGAGTTGCATCAGTACTGGTAGCCAGGAGTGATCAATCCAGTATAATGTATGACCAGTGTGAAACAAACCTTTCAGTGTGTCCATATGTCATGAGATATTTTTTGCTTCATTTACAGATTCTCAGCTCTGAAAATGAAAGGGAAAGGGAAGGAAAGGAAAAGGAAAAGGTGGAACATATAGAGCAAATTCCCCTGTAGAGTAGGGTTAATCTCAGAATTTAGTGGAACTGATGTAATTTCTTCATTCTACTTCCACTTGGCACCTTTAGTGAGTATTTAGTGCAGGGTAATAATATCAGTTCCACCTTTCAGAAATGAAACTCCTCAGTGCATCGTTCAGTTTTCTCCTAATTACTAGGAAGGAAAGTACTAGGAAGGAAACAAAACTTGTCCCTCAGCATGGAAGTTTGGGGATCCTCAGGTGGAAGTCGGAATCACAGATATTTCATGACTTCATCAGAAGTTTTCAGTGGAGCCTGGAGAACCAGCGTGAGAGATCCACGGATCCCTGTCAGTCCAGAGATGTTCTCTAAGGAATCTAGAGCTCTGCAACAACCACTTCCAGAAGGAAATCTGTGGAGCTGCAGATCTTGCACTGGGGCAATGGCCAGAGCCTCTGCCTCGCCTGCCAGGCCTTCCATCTGGACGTGTCAGAGAGTACTGGGATCCACTGAGCCAGAGACAGATGCAGTGGAGAGGGAGCAATGTTTCACCAGTCTGTCAACATGTCATTAGGCTCTCATGAGGGAACATAGAGCAGAGAGGTGTGGGGAGGAGGGGGAGATGGCAAAGGGGGAGAGACAGAGGGAGAAAGAGGGGCAGAGAATATGACAGAGTATTGGAGAGATGGAGAGGATGGTGCCAATGCCATGTAAATCACTGCCAAGGGGAGAGCTCCATCAAACACAAGGCCAGTACTATAAATCAGTCCGTAATTAGGTGTAAAGAGAAAGCTTTAACATCCTCATCAAATTGATTAATACATCTCGTGGCTCAGGACAGATGTAGATGGTGTTTATGAACAACTGCAAAGCAGCCAAGGCTGTGTCTGGGGCAGAAGGAAAAGGGGCTGGGGGGAGGAGTAACAGATCTGCAAACAGAAGTTTTCCTTCTCCTCATTATGATGCTCCTGGGCATGGGCTGAGGGTCTCCCCTGCCTCTCAGCTCATCTGCTTGCAAGCTTTGTGGAAGTGGAGTAGTTAATGTTAGTACAGCAAGACAGCAGTGGAAAGCCTTTGTTTTAGGGGCTGATCCCTAAAAGTCGGTGCTAATAAGCCTCTTCCTATTGTTTAGGTGCAATTTTGTTTAGGTTAATAAGAAAAATTACATGTATTCTTGGGTGGGGACAATAATGAAGAATCTGGCTATGAGAAAGTAGAGAGTTCATAGAATGTCCTGAGTTGGAAGGGACACACAAGGATCACCAAGACCACATAGAAGAGCATGGAAAACATGAGGACCAAAGCCTACTTGCATTCAACTCAGCAAATCTGCCACAGACTGCACATCCCAGGCAGGAGGTCAGCAATAGAAGGGGCAGAAAAGGGTGGGAAAGGTGTTCACAGCACTGAGATCCTGATGAAAATGACGTGGCAGCGTTGGTCTGCAGGGTAAGGCCACGCTGTCAGTGCATTTGCTGCCTTGACGTTGTCAAATGAACATGCAGAGTGCGCAGGTGAGGTGGTCAAACGTGCACAATAGTGAACATATATCACACAGTTCTGCAACTCATTACTCATCACTTCTGCCAGTGCGTGTAGCTCATGTACATGGCTAGGCCAGCACAACACAGAGCAGAAGAAATTACTATGGAGGCGATGGGATCTTAAATCTGCAGCTTTTCTCTCTGTTTTACTGCAGTGTATGCAGCAGTGCCTACTTCTTATAGATCGGATTTGGCCTCTGGCCACAAAAGCTTTCATAAAGGAGGTCAGCATCATTTCTGTCTTTTTAACAAATGAGGAAACTGAGGCAATAAAGAAAGAAAGTGATTTAATCGCCCGATATCAACCAGCAAGTTAAAGGGCAGAAGCTGTGGAGTAGATTCCAGCTCCCTGGACCTTCTGCTTAGGGCTTTCCCACTCCTCTTTCCCTATAGTCTACACCACCTGGCATTCAGAGGCTGTTCTGGGGTGCTGAGAGAGCCCTGAGCTTTCACTTTGGCTTGACAGCAGGGATCCCCTACTCCCGCTGGGGATGTTTGGTAGAATGTCTGGGATTTGCAAGAGAGGTGTGTATGCTGGAGTGACAAGATACTTAACCTCAGCCCCTCAGAGTTACAGATGTGATATCATGTGTATGTGTCAAGGAATAATTCAGAGGTGAAGGGGTTACAAGAGCCAAAGCTCCTCTGGATCCCTCCCTTCGAGGAGACACAGGTTGGCTTGATTCCTGTTACCAAACGTTGCTTGCCTTAAGCTCCAGTTTGAGCTGGAGTGACTGTTTTATACAATATACTCAAAAACCTTTTTTAAAGAAAGAAGAAAAAAAAATAGAGCTCTTTCTATAGAGACAGCACAAGCCTTATTTACTGGCAAGAAACATCCAAGAAAGGAACTCTTTATGGACAAGTTTTAAACACCACTGGTTCTGAGGACCTTTAACCTCTCTGTATTAATCCTGGCAGACAAAGACCTGGCCCATGTGTCATTATGGCAGAAGAGCAGGGACTCAATAGACATGCTCCCTGTGTGCACCAACGAACAGATCACAGGCTCCAGCCATCCAGCCCCAAGGAACGAGGCACCAAAGGGATTTTTGTCATCCTCTGTTTGACACGGTGAAGAATTTAAGAGGAAAATACAGTCTTAACAACTATTTGGTCGCACACCACAATGCACGGAATGTTATAAGCAAGCCTATGAGGAGAAGCAGTAAAGGCACTTGATTTTTACACTTAAGAAGTCCTCATTTTAAGAGGACTTCACTGGAAGATCACTTGCTTGTTTTTCTACTGTAACTATATGTCACATAATTATAGATATCTGTTTCCATTTTTTGAACTGGTTCCTTCTTTCCACTTCCTGAAGTGCCTTCAAGGCTGAATCTGCTCTTTCATAGTCAGTGACAGAAGACATTTGGTTTCACAGGGACAGAATCTGGCCTCACTGTGATCTCCATGGGCAGAGGTGTTTGTTCCTCCTACAGCGTTTGTCCTAAGAGACCAGCTTCTAACTGGAATTCTTAGGTATTACTCTGGTACATGTGAATGGCTGTACTTCCTTCTTTCAATATATATGTGCAGACTTATTAAAACAAAGCCTACAGGAGATCTAGCCTGGACTCACCAGAATTATCAATGAAATTATGTCTCATTTGCACTGCATAAAGTTAGTCAGGAGGGAGAAAATATACAAGATCTGCTTAAAAGAAAATAGGAAGGGAATTTAGCATCTCCTATTTACGTATCCTAAGTAAAACTCTGAGTACAACTGATGGTCAGAATTCCTCGTGGCCAGCTCTACAGCTGGTGTAAATCAGCATTGCTATATGAACTGAAACAGAGCTACAGACCATCATCTGAACTGAGGATCTCAAGGCTGTCCCTGCTCGGAGACCACTGCATAACTGAGCCAATGTTCCAAATCAGCCTGGTAAGACCCAAAAGGTGAATAGCAAAATCCTATCCCACTTACACACAAGCCCTGAGAAATATAGGGGGTTTAAACGTTCAAAATGTGAATGAAAGGATTTCTTTGGACAGAGAAGTCCAGTGAGCAAGGGCCCCACGGTGGATTGTGCCTCAGCTGGAGTGACAGCTCAACAGACAAGCAACTTTGTGTATCCTTCAGCCCTGTCAGAGAGCAGTTATTGATGAGTAAGGGCCATTCTTTAAGGTCTCTGCTCCAGCCCCTTCCTCTGGCTCAGGCCCCATTGTGGGTCGAGCCCAGGGAGCAGTTCACGAACCATGATAAGCAAAAAAAAAAAAAAAAAAAAAAGGCCCATTTGTAGTGCAGGGAAAGCCTTTCCCAATGGCTCCACTGGACGAAGGCAAATGTGCATCACACACAGCGACAAGCCAGAGACGTGACCTTCAAGAATAAAGTTTATGTTCAGTGATGTGACAGTTGTGCTCTCTGTAAATATTTACATGATCAAAACAGAAGGCCTCATCCTGCAAAGTGCTGCTCGTCCTCAGTGTTGCTCTGACCCCTTCGCTCCTGAATCCAACACTGTTTGATATTTTTCTTCATAATTCAGGCAATGGAGTAGAGAATATGTGCAGTTGATTTCAAGATGGAGAAAGGGGGACAGAGCTGCAAGCCGTTTGGAGAGCAGGGTTTGAATTCAGCAAAATCTGAATGGAATGAGACAATAAAGACAACTACAAAATACCATACAGATGTGAGCTGGGGAATACACCAAGGAAGCAGCTCTGCAGGAAAAGGTGTAGTATCACCGCTGATCTGAAACAGAAGGGGCACGAACTGAATTGTGTCAGCCTTGAGAAACTCAAAGAATCCTCCTCACCCTCCTCTGCCTTAACAGAGGGCCTCAGCTAGCCCAGTTTTGGACACCCCAAGACAATAATCTAAATAGAGAGTAACAGAATAACTTCAGGTCTACAAAACATGACCTACATGAAGAGACCAAAAGTAGTAGATGAGTGTAGGGAGGGGACCTGGGGAGAGATTTGTCAGTCTTTGAGAACTTTAAAAGCCGCCACAAAAAAAAAAGGAAGGTAATAAACCATTCCCTGTGTTCACTGAGGATTGGACAAGGGGTAATGAGTTCAACCTGCAGGACGTGAGATTGAGATTAGGCATTAGGGAAAACTTCCTAACAGTAAGGATGATGAAACGCCGTGTACTGCCAGAGGGGGCTGTGAGATCTCCATCACTGGATGTTTTTTGAATGCAAGAAGTTAAATGCCTGGCTGAAGGGACTGTTCTCACTTTTGAAGGAGGGATGGGCTGGTACGGTTTGTCCTTCACAGTGGCATCCAAGTGCTCCTGAAGTACGCACATGAAAATGCACAGAGGCTCAAACACAGCGATATAAAATCAACCTGCAGTAACAGCACGCAACACAGAGACACTGAATTCGTCACTGAAACTTTCAACAGCCATTTACTTAACGTTTCTCTCGCACCCAGGTAATAAAAGCAGAGCAGTTCCTTCAGCAGCTCAGAGCCAGGCACCCTCACCCATGTGTTGCTCCCTTCAGTTTTTCTCCTACTACCGAATCTTGACTTAAACAACAATAAATCAAAGGGAATGGCTGCAGCTCATACAACACAGGCACAATCACAAGCCTCTAACCTTCACCTTCAAGATTTCCCTACAAGGATTTCAACATCTGGAGCCCATTCAGCTTGAAGTGATGACAATTTCCAATAAGCATTAATGGGCGATCCTGCCCAGTCTATACTCTACCACTATAATTCAGTCTGTCTGTCCATCTGTCAGGGTTTATGACAGCCAGAACTCACACACACAGCAACAAACTACAGCTACAGATTTCTTAATGAGCACATAATGAAGTCAACCTGCTTCTTTTTTTTTTTTTTTTTCCCTTTTTTTTTCCAGCTTGGCTGATCGTTTCCACTGAGCAGACTTCTCCTTGCTCTACCAGCTCGGTGCCAGCAGTGTGTTGGTGTCAGGGACAAAATGCCATAAGCAGGAACCCAAACACAAGGCTCTCACACTTTCACACAGGCAGCTCCCAGATGAAATGTCAGGATGCATCCATCACCTCTGATCCCACGTCACCTCACAGCCTCCTTACCTCATGGATTCATCATCTCACAGCCTTGTCACCTTGCAGCCCATGTCACCTTGCAGCCTGCACCTCCCAGCTCCCTCTCCACTCCTGCCCATCCCCACTGCCCTCTGCAGCATCACTCTGCGCTGTGCTCTGACCTCAGGCCTGAATGCCACGGCACCTGAGACCTGACAGCTTGCTTTCTGCCTCGTGATTACACCTGGAAATAGTCCCCCAGAGCATTTTAATACACAGCTTCCTGATGGGTGATGGTGTTTTCAGTCAGTTTGTAGGAATAATCCTGCTCTGCTCTGCTGTGGCCTACACAGGGGATCCCAGAGGCCTATGGGGAGGATAAAAGGATAAAACCCCAAACACCTGACCTCAGTGGCAGAGGTGGGGGTTTCCCAAGATTGGGAACCCTCATCCTTCTTCTTTCAATAAGTTGTCACCCCAGTTTTGCTTGGAGTTTGAATTCAATCCCACTGGCTCAACTGGCAGCACCACACCTGCTCAGCCCCATCCATGTCTGCTGGAGTGAGTGGGAATTTTCCCTTCAGTCTTGGTGGTCTAGGATTAAAATAGTGGGCACTACTACTTCTGTTCCGTGTGGATTTAAAGCCATTTAAACATGCCTTGGTGGACTGAAAAGTCGTCAAATTATTTAGTTGAGATATTTGCACATCCATTCTGCAAGGACCGGTCTGTTAAAGGGCCGTTAAAAATGCTGTCCCCTCTTTGGGAAAGATGGGGTCTCAGTTCTACTCATATTTATTACAGTGAACACCAATTGAAAATATATTTACATGAGCACTGAAGTAAGCACTGAATCCGACCCCACCTCCCTCTTATTTTTCTCCATCTCCCTATAGAAATGCCACTGCTATTTCCAAGTTTTTGCTTGCTCTAGGATCTCAGCAGACACCAGAAAGTATCTACGTAGCGCTTCTCTCATTCCTATTAAATAGTCTCTTCTAATCCCCCTGGAATCCCTCTGCCCACCTAAATGGACAGTCAAAGCTGTTCATCAACCCTAAGCCTGTCTGGCAGATGTAGCCGAGCAAGGCTTTCTGCTTCTGAATTTAACTTGCAGCACCTGAGGTAAGGAGTTCAACGGGAGTTTCTTTCCTGACCGGTTAAAATGACAAATTGGTACATGAGTGTTTAATGAAAGATGCTGGAAACGTCCATGAAGATCAGAAAAATCACCTCTTGGAATTGACAGGCAGGCCATCTGCATTCTTGCGTTCCTATTAATTCCCTAACAATAAACGACAGGAGAGCCTAGAGGGTTAAAAGCTTAATTCAATCTCCTAGATTCCTTCCAGCGTCCTGTCTGCATATAGAATGAGAAAGGCATTTATAAAACTGTTATTTGCACACCAGATTTTTCATATGGCTCCGTGCACCAAGTATCCATCACGCCCCTCTCAGCCACGGTGTCACCATGCATCACACGGCCCTACAGAGACTAATGATGCGCCCGCCCGTGACATCTGCCACACAGATTGATGACATCACACCCTCTGCACGCCATGTGATGGTGGCCACGGCTCACATGGGTAAATTTGACCCGGCTCTATGCTTAATAGTACCCCTCCCCATCTCTGGTAACGAATACGGGTAATTTAATTTTCTGAAATCTAAACAATCTCACACGTTTTGGGGAAGTTCAGAGCTGGGTTAGGCTTCCGTTTCGCTGCTGTGTTCACACTGATCATTGTTTTATGGTAATTTCCATCAGTAAAATAGCAGTCCTCTCAGCGACATGCTCTATAATCTGCATACGGATCAGCCTTTGATGGGAGCTTAATCAAAACAACAGTCAAGTTCATTCTTTTACACACTAAGCCTCAAATTTTCTCTGTGCTTCAGTGAAGGATGACAATCTCTGCTCTCTTTGATGTGAGTTTCTTCATTTTACTGAAATTATAAGTCTGCAGGAAGCTAAAATACCAAAAAATGCCCCATTTTCCCCTCTGTTTGGCTCTCCTTCCCTTGCTTTCTTTTATGCAGAGACAAACACACACATCTCTAGCCGTGGCAACACTTAGACCAGGTGCTACTTACACTCTAAATCTCACAGTATGGATCAAGCTCTAATTTTAGCATGGGAAATGACTTTTCCACTTTCTTCTATCCTTCCTCAGCTCCACATTCCCACAGCCTTGACCAGTGACCATTAAAGTTGGTCCAGTCCTCCTATAGTGACTCCACTAGGCACTAGGACACAGTCAGAAAATACCCTGGTAATCATTCCCCTAATTATATGATGCTCTTGCCTACATGTGAAACTTATTCTGCAATGATGTAAGGCTCAGATTCAAAGCAGAGTGCCTTGCTGGGATAACTCATATATAGACAAGCCCTTACAGAGTGGCATTAATTTCGGTGAAAAGAGTATTACAAGCATTGATCCTGGAGGCTCTCCCTGGATAGAGAAGATTCATATTAAAGAAGCTTGCCTCCCAGGGCTGGCCTTTAAAAAAGCACTCTCTGGCAGCATTAAGGATAAATACTTAAACCATGTAAAAACCTTTTATCCATTGCAGAATTAGTCAAACTGTCCCTCATGAGCAGGCAGCTTCAGCTGAAACCCGAGGACTTGGTTACTTGAGGACAGATTGATGGAAGGAGTCTGCATATTTAAAATATCCAGCCAGCTGCAGCGTGGCAGAGCTGCTGCTCCAAAGGCTGTTTTGTGTTCTGACTCGGTTTACTGACTGCTGATTGACTCCTGCTGCAGTCCAAGAGATGCTCCTATGAACGGGAAGTCCCCATGTGCTACTGCCTTTATGAAACTATCAATTACATTTTGCTCTGTGTGTGTGTGTGTTTGCATGTGTTCCGACAGCATTCCTTTCAGGAATGGGATAAAGCACCAGAAACTCTGAGGAGCCAGCTCTTATCTCTAAGGAAGGTTGCATGAGGGCAAGGACGGCCAGCCCACAGCTCTTAACCTGCACTCAGCTTTTCAATACTTTAAGTGCTGCTTCTGAGGAAGCTGACTTGCAGTGTGGCCCAGGAATTGCTGGCTAATGTTCCCTTAGCTCACAGGGAACTGATAGGGCCAGCAGTGCTGGGTTGCCTGCTTTCTGGTGGACTGGGACATCTTTTCTATCAGTTACTCCACCTTTGTAAAGAATAGGTTTACTTGTATGGTAAAGGAGAGCCTTTTGCTGAAGTCACAGCACTGTGCAACAGGATTTCCCCAAGTCTTAGATTTTGGGTAAGAGTGGAAAGATTCTCTTCCTTTTCAGGTATAAACAGAGTTCTGTCTCCTGCCAGAAGGAGGAATTTCTGACAGAAGTGTTCCTTTCTAGTGACATGAGAGCTGCGTTACAAGACACTGCTATCAGGCAGTTACCATCAGCAGTTCTCTCCACGTTCACCCATGTGGACTTCACAGTGCACCAGCTCCTGCAGCCAACATCATGAGAGATCATTGTGGTGTCTTTCCTAATGAACAAACCAGCTCCCCAGCCCAAACCATCAGCACATTCTCAGCTGCAGTGGCCTTTGTTACAAGCATCCTGCAAAGCTCAGACTCACCATAGCAAGTTTGTTCAGCTGCTCTGCCACTGCAGCTCATCCACTGAAGATTTAGGGAATATTGAGCCGCAATTTCTCGTGACAGTTGAGGTTATGCACAGCTATGTATTTTAAAGAAAGCCTGGGAGGTAGCCATTAGCCTCAGGGTTTCTTCCATGCATTCACAGTCCCTTTTCCTAAAGTGCAAACTCAGACAGTTTCTTAGCTGTGATTGGCATGTGGGAATATAGAAATAAGCTTCATAAAGGCCCTTGCTAGCTAATGCTTCCCACCGGTGGGGAAGATGAATGATATCCTGTAGTGTTAACATGTGGACAGTGCTAATATTTCATCCAATTGTTCAGTCTGTAGGAAGGTGAGACACAGGCCCAGAGCTTGCTACTCGTGGACATCTTGAATAAAGCTTTTCTTAAATTATTTCCATTGGAACTAATTCTCCTGCCCCTTTTGTCAGTGGCCCATCCATCTCTCGGTGCAGCTCTGCACGCTTACAAAATACTCAGAGGAGAAATACTGAATGTTTTCAGGGCTGGTACCAAGCTGAGAACAGCTTAGGAAGTCTCTGATGAAATACTGTGTCAGAATTGCTACTGTACGTAGGAACGTGGCAATGGATGATGCTTGGCAAAATAAATTTCTCTCCAGACACCAATAGAATTAAAACAGAGGTTAATTTAATCAGAAGTGTGTTGTACCTGACCACCAGCTACGCTATTTAATGTGAAGTGACCCTGATCTACACCAGCATAAAACCTACACTGTTGAATGCTATGCCCACCCACACGAAGGAGGAGAGTAATTCTTGTCCTGGAAAATCACGCCCTGAAAGGGCTGACCCCTCAGGGTTTCTTCCATCCTAAACCAAGTTTCATTTCTATATTAATAATTCTGAACCTCAGGGCTTTGTGCTGAGATAATATACGACAACCAGACACCAGCAAATATACATAGACATGCAATTGATGAAGAACAACGTTTGAGGTTAAATAGAAAAAAAAAGTGGAATTCAAGTGGGAGGCTGAAGACAGAGGCACTACTGGCTCATAGGTTCTGCAGGGCAAGAATGTTATCTTTGAGACAGATGTGTGATGATAGAGGGGGGGGAAGGAAAAATATAGGAAAGAAGTGATATAGGAAAATAAGGATGATGTGAAAGCAAAAGGCAAATTTGTGTAAGTTCTTGACAAACAGAAAAAAAAAATAAAAAAGCCTAGTGACTAAAACAGATTCTTGACAGAGAGATGAAAAATGCAATGCCAGAGACAGCTAACTGCTATCGGCAGGACTGGAATGAACACCACAGGTTGGCTGAGAACACCGTTTGGATCAAACAGGTGGGACACACACACACCTTTCTCTGCAGAGCTCTAGGAAGGCAATTTGCCTCACAATGCCTTTGGTGTTTTAGCACTGTTGGGTTCACGCAGCTCTGCGGGAGCTCTCTGTTTCTGACCCTGAACGTCCACTGTCTCTCCGTTACCAGCGTTCTCACACAGCCATTCCAATCCATCCCGATGTTGATTTCCAACACAGCTGTCACTGCAGGACTCGGGTTCCCCCTGACTCCTGTGCATTGAGCTGAACGGTGCAGCAAGTTCTGCTTTGTTTATTTTTATGGCGTGGACAAATGTCTTCCAGAGATTAGAGACCGGAACAGCTGCCATTTAGAGCCAGAGCAGTTTAAGAACAGCACCTCTGTTAAGCTTTCTCTGGGTCACGGGGATCTTACGCGATGCTTTGTGAGATTTATTCACTGACCTTTCCAGATACAAAACCAGGAAGGCAGCGGTAGGAGGTGAAGAAAAGGGGAAATCAGCTCTGAAGCGGTTAATTTTACTCGCTCCAAAATTGATAAGCAGTGGTACGTCAGCCTGAAATGAACTTGCCTTGTTCAGTGGGGTTCTAAGACAGCGGAACTCAATCAGCAACGGGCCACACGGTTCAAAGCTGCAATTCATCCCACCGCGCCTCTGAAAAATGGGAGGTGACAGTTCATTTTGCCAGTGACAGTCTGTCGGTCTCGCTCACTGCTTCTCCCGTCGATTGCACTGCTGAGGTGAAGTGTGAGCTCTGAGACACCCTCGCTTTGTATTCCACTCAGCTGAACAGGACAATCTGAGGATCAAAGGTGGAAAAAATCTCCCCTAGCCCAACCCTATCCGATTCTATTTCTCCCTCCTTGCTTTCAAAAGGATTTTGCAAGCAAGATATCGATGGCTAAGGAAAGCCCTGTTCCTCCCATTGGTTTTGTCTCGGTCTTCTGAGTTAACATTCGCCCCAAGCATGCATGTCTGCCTCTTACCATCTCTTACACCTAAGTGTGCACAGAGCAATCCACATGACAGACTGGCGACTCGAGCCCGCTGCTTTGAAATACTAAATCTGCTGCACACAGCTAGACAGGATAATTTTTCAGGTGACAGGGATCTCTGCGAAGCGCAGGATCTTGGCAGAGTTTCCATTCTCTGTCCATACACAGCGTATAGGAGGCAGACGAAGCAAAAAAGATAATAGAGATGACAGGCAGGGAGATTTCTGCTCCTGAGCTTTGTCTTTAGCAATCGATTAGTTCCTCTCAAAGAGCACTTGGAGGGATGTCGTCAGTAAATTCCCCCCATCACAGTGATGGCACTGTGAAAGGACCTGCAGCCATGCAAGGGAAGCACAAACTGGTGGTTAGGACACTTACTCAACGTGCTGAAAATCTGGAGTGTTATCTTTCAAAACGTTCTCTCAGTCAAAGATCCAAAGACACTATTTCAAGGGATCCGTGCATGCCGCATTAGCTGCCCAGTCAAATACAAGTTTGACGACGTGTGAAAGCTTATCTGAAATTAAAGGCCATAAAACTAAAGTGGAATGGCAATTCTGGATGAGCTCGAAATGAGTGAGTCCTTAGTTCTGTTTTCCTGCATGTCTGTCAAACTTGCTACCAGCTTTGTGGATCTGACAGCACGCAGTGACTGACTCTGAACGCATGTGGCTCCTACTGGAGAGAGGAGCTTTCAGCATCTCCTCACTGCAAATGCACAGATACACGAGAGAGAAGGCATATGTGACTTCCAAAGTCATCTGTGCAAACTTTTGACACAGAAAACAGAGATCTCCAGCATTATTGCAAGCTGGGCTCAAAGTATTCTTGTCTTAACCGAAGAAGAGAAGTCAGCAACTACACCTCATTAAATACCACCAGTAATTACACCTCATTAAATACCACACAACACTAAAAAAGTTCGGCACATGCAGCTGCTTTTGTCCTCAAAGATGGGAACGACTCATATCCTGTGCATAAAGGAACTTTAGAAGCAGACACGATGGAAGACAGATAAATAGGCAGAAAAGGAAAGGATAAAGCAAAATGCAAAGTTGAGAAAGACTGAACGTGTGATATGGTCAGTAAATGCTCAACTTCTTTATGCTACAAGATCTGTGCCCTCAGCTCAGACCTTACGAACACTCAGTATTTGCCCTTCTTGCAGATTTCCAGCACACAAAGTCAAAGCCCTTGGGTACGTTCCCATAAACCTCCCCAGCATAAGAAATGCTCCTTCCCTGCTGAGTTGTCTGACTCTCAGACAGCACCAAGGTACACTGTTCTGCTGTATTGTACTTGGCATGTGGGTACTGTGGAGACAGACGAATTACAATGCAATACCTGTGTATCGAGACAGGAAGGAATGGGAGCCCTGATAGATATGGAGTGGACTAAGTGGAGAGGACTAAGCAATGTCTCCAACCTTCCTTGTGAGCAGGCAGCCAGCGTGGGATAGGAAGCAGAAGGCAGAAAAGGCAGAGTGCAGATAAAATGAAGCAAACGGGCTTTTGCAAAGCCCAGAACAGGCTGTGCTGGTCCTGGGTGGAATTGCTCTGCTGGTGCTTCAGAATTAGGGTGAGGTGGCAGGTGCACAAGAGGACTGGCAATAGGCAGAGCCATCCTGGAGATAACAGGTTGTCTGTCAACGTGAGGAGCTTATGTACATGTTGGACCACAGAGCTCCCACTAACGGAGAAATTAAACCTGTCTCCACACAGCAGTCCCAGTGCTCTGATTACATTTACAGAGGTTGCGACCTGCATCCTGTCACCATGGAAACCTCTCCTGCTGCCAGCGTGCAGTCAGGTTGTTTCTGTGGGTGGCTGATATTTAAAGGTAGAGGCTATGGAGCTGGAACAGTGAAAGCCAGGGCACCAAGTTTACGAGCAGCCGAGTGGCAACATTCATTTCATTCCCTTTGACATCTTGTAATCTTGACTGGCAATTCCAAGAGACAGCAAGAAGGTGGCAGAGAAAGAAGAAAAGAAGAAGAGAAGAGGAAATGGGGAAAAAGGGGAATAGAAAGAGAAGTCACAGATCTTTTTCAAGCAATTCTCCTGCGCAGGGAAGGGAATCTGTGTAGTAGATTCATTATGAAACTATGAAATTCATTAGGAGTACTCTTGTGGATCCATCAAATAAATTTCCCCTTCCATTCCCCCTGTCCAAATCAGGATTTGTATACACTCCCTGTCCTTCCTGCTTCTCCATTTCTATGTTAAACTGTCCTCTAATTTTTTTCTACAGCCCTCCCTTCTGCATATTTGGAATGAAATGTACCCATGGTATAATTCCCTGAAATCAGGGGCATAGCTTTGGAGATGGATGGGCTCTTTGGTCCCTGACTGCCTGAAATCAGAGCTCCTCCAGCACTGGGCCCTGCATCTCAGCAGTTTCATCTTCTTGTCAGCTAACTTGCCTTGTGTGCTGTGCACATGGATGTAAGTGGAAACTGCACTGTGATTCTGTACGAGGGGAGTCCCCAGAGGCACTGTTGCGAATATCAGAATAGAGAAAGAGCACGAGCAGGCAGAGTCTGGGGCCAGGAGAGCTGCTCAGCACAGAGATGGCTGACAGTGCAGCTGACTACGATGTCAGCTTCTCACACAGGAGACAGACACTACCTGACAGGCAACTACTTAGCTTCCAATTTTCTCTGCTATAAAACTATTCTGTTAAGCAATGGAAGGCAGTGCAATGAAGGTAAATAAAAGTGACATGGGACCCAGCGCTGCTCTCTCTCTGCCCCTCTAGAAGATGGGATTCTCTGATCGTTTGGTGGAAGATACTGGGAGAGCTGGGTGAAAGGAGATAAACTGCAGGAGAAAGGCACTTGTGGGGGTAGAGGGCAGGTGGTTGGGAAGCAGAGTGCTGCCCCACAGAATGACAAGTTTGAAGCTAGAGCATTTGCTGGGAGCTGAGATGATCTTGATTCAGCTCCAGATTCTCTGTGTGATCTCAGGTGGGTCAGTTAAGGAGGGATCACCCTCCATGAGAATGAATCATAGGTCACCCAGGCTCCCTGCACAGACAGCAGCGAGTGGGAGACAAAGATGTACAGACAGACATTTTGACAAATCTATGGTGCAAAGAAAAGCACCATCATAGCTAGGATTGTGTAAGCACACGTGGCTGTCATGCATTTACCTAAACAGAAGTGTGACAAAATGTGAACTGTGGCAAGGAGGGGCACAGTCCCAAGAGCAAGAAGCAGGAAACAGTGATAGATATAGGACACTTAGTGGTGTGAGAAGCAAGGATTGCTTCCAGGGATCTGGACAGGCTGGGAACTTGGGTGAATACAGCTGGATTTTCTACTAGACCCTCATCCCTGCTCCCCTGAAGGTCCAGTCTCTTTGTTCCCCTCTCTCATTTTTTGCTTCTGTGGTGACTGTAAATTATCTGGAGCATCTCTTAGTCCTGCTTGCCTAACCCAGCAGAAATCAGCGCCATGAAAGGATTCAACAATGCTGTAATGGTACAAAAGAGTAAGAGCTTGCATACCAGCTCAGGAGCCCCTGGAGCCCAGCTCAGTGTAAGAGATCCATTGTTTAGGTGCCACAAGAGTGATTGCTGTGAGTGCACATGGACAGAGGACACAGAGCCATGACTAAGAGATCAGTTGGTTTAGGAGGAGGTGAGAAAGAAAAGGCATCAGCTGGAATCCCAGATCAGCTTGCTCTGGGTTGGATATCTGACCTTTGTAATGCTTTGATTTGAAATTGTAAACCCTTGTAATCCTGGTGGATTACATCTCCATACCCTTTAATGTGTGCATCCCTCAAAGCCATGCAAATGCAGGGAGAGGGAGAATGGCACAGCACTGACATCTCTACTGGATAAAGAGTACCTCTCCACTGCCCTCTCTTTCACCTTGAATAATGTCCATTTCCCCCGGGGGAGAAACAGAGTGGGGTTACAAGTAGGGGATTGCAGAAGTTTAGAGAAGTGCCATACAAAGTAGCAGATAATTACATTAGAAGAGATAAGAGAAAAGTAGAGAAGAGGTCTTAAGGCCTAAGAGGCCCAATCAGATGCTTACCTGGCTTAAAAGACCACAATTATCACTCCAAAGGCACTCAGCACTGTCTGCACTGATCAGTGACTCAAAGTAAAGGCTGAACTTTCCACACAAGTCACCAGCATCATCCCTTTTCTTTCTGAAACAGTAGATTGGGAGCAGGCAGTAACTTTGCCTCTGTTTGGAGGTTATATGGGTATGAAAGAGAAAACACCGCTGTAGGAGTGATGCAATGAGGCTGTTTTTAGGAGATCTGGGTCTCCTCTGTGGACTTTGGCTGAATCACTGGGGTAGGGTGGATTCAGACACTGAATATGGTAATATGATAAATGGTAATTTGTCTGGGCTTTCCTACTGCATGGAGGTTGACCCTTCTGCCTGTTTTCTATACTATGGGGAATGGGGAACTCGATTAACTTCATTGAGATCTGCTGCCTTGCATCAACCACCACACTGGGCAGGTACAGGAGGCAGGTCAGACCTGCAGGACAGCCAGGTGCTTCTTCACAGCTGCAAGACCACCTCAGCTATGGGTGAGAATGTCAGAAGAGCCTGCCTTACGCAGCAACATAGCAGACCACCCAGAACTGAGATGGTAGCAGGCACTGAGTTCGCTGGTGACCAGATTTGGGCCGGATTTCCTTGTCTGGGAAGGCCACTTTGACATCCCCCACTCAGTGCCCGTGCCGTGCCTGCAGTGTGTGCAAAATGCAGCATTTTGCAGCGCAGGGCCCTTGGAGGATGCACACTGCAGGAGGAATCTCCAGGAGACGACATCCATTTTAAACTTGAAGTTGAATGGAAGGGTGGCTGGGCTGTAACTGAGAACAGGGGCTCTCATTCTCATTCTTTCTCCAGCTTTAGGGACATTTCCTCTCCTTCAACCTCATTTTCCTGGGTCATGAAACATTTTTGCACTCTTAATGTCCTGGGGCTTCACCTGGAGAGCAGCCCTGCAGCGTTTTGGCTCTTACATGAGAGCGTTTAAAGCATCTGGCAGAAGGGGGCAACATAATAACAGCTGCGCAAATGCTCGGGGTGTTTTTTATCCAGCTGAACTCTTTTGCATCTGCAAGTTTTATTCTTTAATCTCATAATGAATGAACTATAGTAGCACTTTGCATTTATAAGCGGCAGCTCCTTTCATTGGAAGACCTCAAAGCAGTTTACAAACATTCATTGATTGCTTGACAAGCATGAAACGGAAGAGTAAGTGCTTTACAAAATGACAGGAACGAAACAAGCTCCCGAATTTAGGGATGACTTCCGCCTTCCAGATCTTTTAGCAGATAAGATCGCCAACTAACGGCAGTCATTTTTGCTTTTAATTAATAATGCATTGCATCCAGTATCCAAGCTCACAGATAATGGGCTTGTAATACAGCCTAACATGCCTCCCATATCATTAAGTTTAACTGTCACACTAAATACCAGACTGTCACGCAGCCTTGTCAGTTTTTCTTTCTTTCTTCCTCATGAGTATGGAACAAGAGCAGCTGCAGGGAGGGAAAAGCCGAAGGGCTGAGATGATGTGGTGTGGCAGTAGAAAGCCCCTCAGGGACAAAATCATGGCTTGTTCACCACCAGGGCTTGGAGGGAACAGCGAGGTGGCGAGTGCAGGCAGGCAGCCCCTGGTGCTGTGCTGGCACATTGCAGGGCTGCTTCCAAGGCTGCCTGGCTTTTTTAGCTACTGTTAGCAAGAAAGACCCTTGTCTGCTTGTTTGTTCATTTGTTTCAAGATACATGTGTTTTGTTTTGTTTTATTTCTTTGTTTTTAAATTCGTCATCGATGTCACGCTCTCGGTTCCCCGGTGTGGAATGTATTTCAACTTGCAAATACTGTTCTCGTTAGAACGTGTTGTTATTATGACGTATTACAACTGATGTAATCCCAGCACTCTGTGTCATCATGTAAATGAGCCTTACATCCCCCCCAGGTCAGTCCCCCTGGACGTGCCATGGCTCCTAAGGACATCCTTCCAGGATCTGTAGGGCACAAATCATAGCTTCCACCATGCAGAACCGCCACCGTCCCCAGGCAAAAGATTTCAGGTGAATATTTTTGTCATAAGTCAAAGGAGTTTGATTTTTAAATTTCCACCAAAATAATCGTTTTCTTCGAGGGATGATTTTCTTTTGGCCAAACCTATTGCTGCGCTGTTCGCAGTGTGAGCTTCCATTCCCCAGGCGTCTGGCTCTCATTTTTCTTCACAAAGATTTATAGGAACTTCTCCCATACCACTGATTCCTTCATAAGAGAAAAGATCACTTCAGGGACCTACCTCTGTCTCCAGCTACACTGTTTAACACCTCTAAATATTCCTATTTATGAACTAACATCTGGGTCAGTCTACATAGCGTAGTTTGAAAGCCATTAAGACAGATGCCTGCATTTCATTAAGCAAGATTTGATAAGGTGGGTAGGGTTACAGGGCAAGATTACTATGGGAATTCAGTGAGTTTAAACCTTCACTCCAGTTAATAAAATCAAACAATACATCATAAAAGTGTCTGGAAATTGGCTCAATAATTGAAATAGAACTGTGTGATGGATGGAGATTTATGGATGCTAATGCAGAAGCACGACTACATTAGAACATCATATCTAAGCGTATTTTCAATCCAGAGCCTCAAACCCAAGTCTGTCTTTTGTGCTGGTTGAAGGCAAAAGAATTCTTTTCCAAAACGAAGAAAACCTCACAGAATGGCTGCACCAGTTTTAACCTGAAGTCTCACGGTCCATCTCAGCGCCATCAATGTAATGGTGTGGCTGATGTTCACACCTAAGATATTCCTGAGCTGGCTTTATACAGCCGTGGCAGGCCTGATTTTGGTGCAGGCGACCCAGCATTGTACTGCTGGTTGGCAGACTCAAAGCCAGACCTCTCTTGCTGTCTGTGTTCCTGCTCACCAGTGTCTGACACATGTTGCCATCACCACCTTGCACAGCAGTGTTACCATTACACTGAGAAATAGCATCAAAGTTCATTTGACCCAACATTCCGTCATATCCCATCTTCGCCCCAAATGGAAATGCTCATGGATCTCAAATGTTACAACCCCTGCATCTACCTGGACCCCTCTCCAGGACTGATCCTTCCTTCCTCATCCCACTGCTTCTTGGGTAATGCAGGCTTTTATCCTAAATCTTTCTTTTCTCTCCAGAGCAGACAGGGAGCTCTCTCTCGTCTGGAGAATTTTGTACCCTCCCTTAACTCTGTCCCTCTCCCTCAGTCCTGCTGGCAGCCCTTGGTGCTGCCTGCTTGTAGGAAGTGTCCCCCTCTGCAGCCTTAATGAAGTGCGTGGCAGTCCTCCTCATTAAGACTTGGCGTTGTCAATAAAAGAGTCATTAAAGTAGTTTGATGAGGGTTGGGAGAAAGAGAAAAGGTGCTGCAACACATCTACAGGGCAGAGGGCAGCTCCATCACACGCTGTAACCAAACAGCAAGGGATCAATATCACCTTTGCATTAAACTGAAACCCATCCGTCAGCCCGAGGAGCAGCAGCAAGAGCTCAGCTCACTGCTCTTTTCTGCCTTCCCATCTTCCTCATCCTCCCCTTATACACTGTCCTTATCCTGATGCTGATGAGCTTTTCCAGGTGCCCACAGAAGTGCTGTCTCAGAGTTCAAGTGGTGTAACCCATTCCCCTGTAGCATCACACGCTGTTGGGAGATGCCTCCTCCTCACAGCCATCTCAGCCAGACCACCTCCACCCCAACCACCAAAGGCACTCCCAGGAAAGGAGTCCTTGCCACGTGCCATCTCCACAACAGAGGCACGGGAGGAACACGTCAGTGGGGTCCTACTGAAACGCACCGGCGTTAGCAGAAACAGTTACACTCTCACCCTTCACAGATCCTCTAATAAACACATCTCAGCACATCTGTTTGCTTCCAAGAAGCCTTCACGACAGAGAAAATGCAGCACGTCTGCGAGGTAAGTGAATCCAGAATCTGGCAGTCTATGCAAGGTCCAGTAATTTAGATTTGCACTGGAACCAGATCTGTTTGCCATAAGTCAGAGCTGCAGCTGCTGACATATTTTTGTTTCTCACTGGCTTCAGAAACTGATGAACGGTCACCTGCAAGCCCTCGTGAAGCAGAGGTGCAGAGCCAAATAGTGAGAACACGGGGAGAGCACATAGCCTTAAAAAAGGAAAGATGATTTATGAGGGCTGTAACCAACCTTTAACTGAATGACTTAGTCACACGAGAAGGAAGATACATGAGCTGTTGGGCAATGAAAACGACGTAAGCATGTAAACTCTGGGATTACAGCAGAGCATTAGCATGGCACAGCTGATTGGTAAACCAGGAGAAATTATTCAAGCAGTCAGGTACATGACCAGATTGGAAAGTTGCCTTTTTTTCTGAGTTGTTGGTCACTGTCAGAGGCAGCAAATGACACCCAGTGGTCCAACAATTTGACCTGGACTGGCAGGAGATGTGATAGAGAAATAGATGGACTGGCATCTGCTCCGAAAGAGCAAAAATGAGTGTCTGCTCTGAATTGGCAGGAGCCACAGTACCGGAAAGGGAGGACAAAAGGGCAAGTGAGTGTACTACCCAAGGAGAACGAGCAGGATGAATAAAGAGGCTGGAAATGGATCTCCAGCGCTGCAGTGCCAGACTAGGTGAACAAATGACCTGATCCCGTTTAATGGAGCCTGTGATCCTCCACCCCCTCTGTCGAACGGGCGTCCCAGGGTCAGCGTGTGCCCGCGCGAGCATGCACACATCCTTATCTTATCTAATTACTAAAAGTTTCAGATTAATTTCAGCGCAGCTGCTTGAAAGGGCTGTTATCAGGCGAGGCTTTGTGGTTTAACCTTGTTACCCTTTTGTCGTTAACCTTTCTGAATGGCAGAGGGGAAGGCTGAGAGATCCTGATGTGCTGGAAGAGCAGGAAAGGGGGCAGATGGGAACCGAGGAGCCCACACCCCCAGGCTGTGTGCATCCAGCTCCTGTCCAGGCTGTGTGACAGGCCAGCTGGCTGCTCACCTGCACCCAGCCACACCGAGCAGCCCACGGCAGGGACACAGCTCCTGCCAACCCCTCCAGATCCTTGGATATTTCCAACAGCCCGACTCTCCCGTTTTACCTTGCGTCGCTCAGCTCCTCGCAGGCCGCCCTGCTTTGTTTCCATAGCTACACGCAACCACATCTGGCTTCCTGCGAAATTGGATTTCAAAGCGAGACAAGCCTTCAAAGGAATTTGTCCATTTAACAGAATATCATTAGGAGAGAGCCCGTCTGCTGAACTTCAGACCGAAAAATGATTAAGGTGGGGCTTTTATCACGTAGTGAGGCAGCTTTACACCTACAGCCCACAAAGCGTGATGCTGCAGGGCAACGATGGAGGGGGAGATGCCAGCCACTGCCAGACCCCCTCATCTCCTCCCCAGCTGACCACTAAACTAAATTTGCAACCTATTGGTGCATTCAAAAAATGAAAATGGCAAGAAAAAATAAAGAAGTCATTTGTCAGGGGCTCGCTCTGCCTGGCTGTCTGCACTGGGGTGAGGCTGAACAGAAGTGCTGGCTGCACTAGTGCATGGTGCAGGGGCTGAGAGCAACAGCACGTACATCTGCATGGCAGCTGAGACTCCGTGCCTCAGTAAAATAGATTCAATTTTAGCAACATCTGCTGCATGGTCAGTATTGTCTTAACAAAATCTTCATACAGGGCCTGAGGGGGACATCCTAGGTGCTGAGCTCCAGGCCATGGGATGGGTGTGCAGTCCAAGACCACCCAGGATGCTCCCACACATTACACTACGTTCAGCACTCTATGATAACCTCAAGATCTGGAACAAAAGACCAAAAATCACAAGAGCAATCCATTTCAGAAGCAGAGCAGAAAACATCTAGAGCTTCACTGGTGATGTAAACACTGCAACAGGAAATCTGTTGGGTGAAATCCCCATACTCCTTTATGCAGTGATCACAACCCAGGCACCAAAGGAAGGTGAAGCTCCACCACAACACCTGCAAAACAACTCGCTGCTCGTTTGACACGAGACAAAAATTCCCCCACCCCATTAGGGTTAGGGTGTTTTTTCTTCTGAGATTCGCACTGATCAGGTTTCACTGATCTTTCTGGCATGTTTGAAGGCAGTTTCTTCCATCTATGGGACCTACTTCATCCCTTTATAAACTCATTTTTAAAGTTAGTCACTCTCAGCAAGCAGCTGCTTTTTATTTGTAGTCTGTAATGAGCTGAGGAGGATTTCTACGGAGAAGCATTTAAATATTTATCCCTAAACACCTCCAGGTGAGAACACGCATACAAATCCATCTACTGTACACCCACCTGCATGCTCTGCCATTTCCTGCATACAATCAGAGCAACTCCCACCTGCTAGGAGCCATGGGCAGCTAACAGAAATGCACATTTTGCTCCCACAGGAGACTCACTTTTCGCCATCCTGTCTCGTGTAACCCTAGCTGACTAGCAGATGTAATAGGAAAGACTCCTGTCTGTGATGTAGATGCATTCCAACAAGGCAATCTCCTGTGCGAGGCCTTCTGAATGGCAGCAATGTTTTCTGTGCTGCATCCAGCACTGCCACAGAGCAACTTCTTGCACACAGCATCCCAATACTGAGAACGTGCAGCATCAGTGTGTGCAAGCTCACACAGCAGCATGTAAAGTGAAAGAGAAAGGGCAGAAATGAAGTGAATTTTGTACTCAGAATAGGAAACTCGTAAGGTCTGGAGTGGTACTGAACACCACAGCCCTCCCTTCTCACCACTGTTATTTATACATGAGTTACAGAGATGCAGTCCCATAAAAAAAAGACACAGCAGAACTCTGCAGTCATTTTAAAGGGTTTTCTTGCTGGAGAGCTTCACATAAAGGAGGCTGCACTTGTGTCTGTCAATACAGAGCTCAAAATTTGGGAACACAAGGATGAAAAATATCAGCGGTGTATCCCCATAGCCAGCCTTGCATTAATTCATTTATATAGCAGAGGAGCGGATGTAGGACTGCGGGTTAATCTAATGCAATGCCACTTTTGTTTTGTAGAGTGCAATTTGCACTTATTGCCTGTCAAAAGCAAGTTAAAGAGCACAACCCTCCTATTTTTCTGGGCAAGATAGAAATACGAGCGGCTATTACGCTCCATCCCCTTCCTATGCAGGATGTAGGAAGCGGGGATGTTTAATTGCAGAACAGCCTAGTAGTGCTTCTCCTCCTAGGCATTAGGGGAAGGGGGTCTAACTCTGTCTGGAACAGACCCAATCCCCAACTCCTGTTGTGCTTGGGGTCGGCACAGGGGGGTTAAAGCAATGGCCACGCAGCTCCGGGTCTGCTCTGCCAGCAGGTGCGCTGAGTGGTGCGGTAATGAAAGGAGATGCTCGCCTAACTGCCACCTGATTAAAATGCTAATGCAGGGAGCTCGCTTTCAGCTGTGTTGTTGCTGGGGGTGGGGTCATGCTTTCTGCAGTTTGTCGGGCAGAGCTCGGCCTCTGAGGAGCACAGAGGAGCTCAGCACCTTGACTGACTTTAAGGAGGCTGAAAGAGGAGGAGGAGGAGGCATCTGAGCAGTTCCTTCCACCTTCTGTGGGGTGTCCCCACCCCCTCTGCTTCCTTTCTCTCTCTGTCCCTGCCCCTGAGGGACCAGAGCAGTAGCAGCAGGTTTGGCTGGTGGAAAGCAGGGCCATGATCCCAGAGGATATTCAGAGACTCCTTGAAGGTAACCACCAATTCCTTAACCACCAATTCCTCCTTGCTTGCCCCTCCTGCTTAACAGGAAAGGCCTGCAGTCTTTACAGGGGAAGAGCCTTTAGCATCTCACTGTGCTGACACAGAGAGGGGAGTGGGAGGTCCACAGAAGTTACTTTTTCTCTACAGCTGATGGATGGTTTTGTGGTCCTTGGGATGTGTGTGTGCCTTGTGCATCCCTAACCCCATCGAGAGGAGCACAGGGGATGTGGCTGCCTGTCCTGGTGCTCTCAGTGTTGCCTGAGTGCCAGGAGCTGGCAGGTGGATCTGTGCCTGTGTTAGGAGAGGGACACTTCTCTGGTGGTCCCAGAGTCTGGTTTGTAGAAGGATGTTTTCTGGCATGATGTCCCCTCCGTTAATGCATCGTGTGGGCTCTGCTGGGGTGTGTCAGTGAGTGAGACAAAGGGACAGGCACATGGGGTAACAGAAACTTGTGCGTTGGGAAGAACTCCCTACCCCCAGGGGCTTTTGCTGCTGCTGTGGTAGTGGTGCCTCCTGGTTCTGGATGTTGTGCAGTGCTGTATGCATCCCTGGGGATGCACAGTGCAAGCTGGCTGTGGTGGGGGGCCAGGAAAGCTCCAGCCCTGCTCAAAATGGAGCGTGGACTGAGAAATCAGCACCAGCTTCTGTTTGCTGAGGTGCAGGTGACCTCCTGGGGCCTCGCATCCGAGGGAAGGAGCTGTTGTGGCTGGCACGTGCTTTCCTGGAGGCAGGAGATGCAGCTCCTGGGTAGTTCTGTAGGTTTTCCTGATTTCTCTGTGAACCTGGGCTGTCAGATGGACCCCTTTGCACTGAAGCAGTGGGTCAGCTGAGCAGAAACTGGGCTCATCTCATCTGCCAAGCTGTGCTCTGCACCCATGAATGAATTCTGCACGGACGTGGAGAACTGCTTGCTGTTTCTCTGGTGTTATCTCATGGGGCGGATTTACACAGACGGGGGAACCTGCACTCAGGGTTGGTGGTTTTTATTCTCCAGCACTGACTTGCCTTCTGCAGTCACCTCCGCTTGTTTGCTGACTTCTCCCTGCCCTGCTGACTCTTGCTGACCTCTCTATGCATAAAGCTGAGCAGCTGAAGCAGCAGCCATAGTGCTCTGCTGCATGTAGCTGGCACATCCTGCTGCTGTGGGTGCAGTTGGGTGATGGGAAGGAGCTGTTTGCATTCTGCTGCTTGATGCTCTGTGTTCGAGCCTGACCTGCTCTGCCTTGAGGTTTTGTGACCTTTGGTTTCCTGTTGCTCATCTCCTGACAGCACCAGCCCCACTCTGATTTCCCTCCAGTCCTGCTTCCAGCAGCCAGAGCGCACGTCTCCCAACCCATCAAAGCTCCCTCCCAAATGCATTGTGTCTTCCCCCAGATGTAGGTGTGAATTTTCCCCTCTGCTTTTGAATCGTGGGGGCTTTGGTGAAGTTCACCCTTTCACATTTTTGATGTGCACCGCTTTATTGTTCTCTGCTGACGCTTCTGTAAACAACTCATTTCTGCACCTGCCACCTTCCTTTAACTTAGATTATTTTCTTGTTAGCTGACTGTTTTTAATTGAAGGCTTCAGATCTCCTTCTAAAGCACAGCCTTTGTTTGCTGACAAGTAGAGCAGGCTATGAATGGAGATTAATTGCATGTCACATACCTCTGTATCAAACTTGCTGTGTCTTAACAATCTGTACAGTCTTGAGGCCTTCCAGGGGCTGAGGAGGTTTCTTGCTATGCGAGAACCAGAGGAGCTTAAGCTCATCAGGTTTTCAAACTGCACTGCAATAAGAATTTCTGCATTTGAAGTAAAAATTACAACTGGAAGAGTGCATGGGCTTTGATGTCTGTTTCCCTACATTAAACCTTGTTCTGTAGGGCAGGGCTGTATGCAAGGTGCCCAAAAGGCCAGCAGCCAATGGCCAGCTCCCAACAGCCCAACTGCTATCTCAGAAGGCATCTCTGAGGTTGCAGTGGTTGAAAGCTGATTTACCATGGCTATCTTCCCTAGGTTGCGATGCTGCAGTGCTTCTGAATGCTGATTGCCTGGTGTTTATGAATAGATGTGGTGGCCACAATGTTATTACTCGGTTCCCCATTGCAAATAAGCAGTGCAGGTTGTCATTAATTGCACGGGGTTTCAGTTCTGGCTCAAGCAGCTCCCTCTTCCAAGGGGAGCAGAGGTGTTTTGCACAGATTTCTTCTGAAACAGTGGTTCTTAAAAATGTGATGCATCTCTGATAAATCCAGGGCTTCTGCTTCACTTTATAGAAAGTTAGAGGCAGCTTGGCTGTATTTTCCTTGCATGTCCCTCTTGCAGAGTTTGGGCGGCAACGAGGACAGAAGAAATGCTGCCCTGCAAGAACGTGACTGCACCTGCAAAGCATAACAGAGCCAGGAGCTGCTGCATTCAAGCTGAGCAGCCTTCTTGGCTCATTTTTGAAGCAGCACTGAGTACTGTGTTCTGTGGGGCTGTTGGGTTCCAGGCAGAAACTGGTGCAGCACTCTGACACCCCAGAAGCTGTCTTGGTTAGCGTCTTAGAAGTGTTAATGCGACCTCATGGGTGCTCGAGGTGTCCACAATCTGTGTTGATAGGGATGGGGAACTGCAGGAGGGACTGTGTGAAGCAGCAAGAAGTGTTGGAGCAGAGCAGTTAGCTCAGCATTGGCTTCCATCTCTTCGGTGCTGTGATTCTGAGGGATGCGAGTTGGATTTCTGTTGTTGGCTTTCTGATGGCTGACGAGTAGAAAACAGCCACAAGTGTTGGGGTGTGTGCACGGGAGCTCTGCTTGTTGAGTGATGATTAACTCAGAGATTTAGTGCTTCCATTAAAAGGTTATTTACTCACCGGACTTGGGTGGCTGTGACATAATTCTTACAGTGCCGTGCGCTGCGTGCGGGGATTAAAGTGGATAACTGCAATTGCCTCTAGAAACTCTCCTGAAGCACTTGATGAAATCTCAACTATTGAGGTTTCTTTTTTTTTCCCCCCTCTTACCTTTGGTAGCTGCAGGAAATGAAAGGGAGAGTCCTGTAAACTTTCAGAGTGGATCACAGAGAGCAATCTATAAACATCAAGAATATAACGTTACTGACAAGCAGTAAAACTAACATTTGGGTGATTTACTCCGGAGCTGCTTACATATTGCTCTTCCTGATCCACTTGGAGAGTTTATGGTTAGGCTTTCTTTTTCATTTCCTGGTGCTATAAACATCGTGGCTGGCTCTGAAAGGGCTCTGCCTGCTTTGCAGGAGGGGCTGTAGCTCAGCTATAACTTATCCAGCAGCTGATGTACGCTGACATCGCAGTACGTGAATACCACATTGCAGCTGATCACATGCTCGTGGAGCTGATCTGTGCTTAAAAAGGGCAGAAGAGCAGCTGGTGTTTGCCTGGTTTGTGGTTCTTGTTTCATCTCACTGATGGTGGGAATTCAGCCTGCAATGGTTTCTCTTGCTGACTGATTTCTACGGTGCTGTCTCAAAGCTGTTCTGTACGTAATAAACTGTCCCCTCAGCCTCCATCTCTTCTTACAGTAAGCTTCTCAGAGCAAGGTATGTCCTTTGTGCCTCAATATGTGTACTTGGTCAGGGCGTTCTGATCTGGTGACTCTGTGTTCCTAGAGCTGCTGAAACTGTTGCTGGATGTAGGTGTGGGTTTAGAGCAGCACTGTGAATTGGTGCCCCTGCCCATCAGCAGAGATGTTCCCTCTGATGGGGGCACACAGTTGGCATGTGCTTGGGCATCTGGATGTCCTCAGTGCTCTCCTTGGGCTTCAGGCTCTGCTTCTTGGCCATAAGTGGTGGCTGCTGTGTGGGACACAGGCAGCTCAGCTCTGCTTCCCATGCATTGAGAGCATCCCTGCATGGAGGGAGCTGGCAGGGAGCTGGTGGAGTCTGAATTTGGCTGCAATGTGCTTCTCAGGGAGTGCTCCCATGGAAAACAGTGCCTTCAGCATTGCTGATTCCAGAAAGGAGGGCAGAGGGGTTGAGGAAAGTGATGCAGTGATCTGGCTTTGCTCCTCCTTCCCCAGGCTGCTGTGCTCAGGGCTGTGTCTCTCTGCTCCTCTTCATCACTGTGAAGACAGAGTGGGAAGGCAGCCTTGTTTGTGGGGATGTGCATCTGCTCTGCTCCCCTGAGCATGCAGCTTGCTCTGTCCTTGCTTCTGTCCTTTGCTTCAGAAGGATGCTTTCCTTTTTTGTTCCTTCCCTCCAGCTCTCAGCCTTTCTTACGTTTGTCATAGACGAGTGATGAAAATTAGAGCTCGTGACTTTAACAGGGGAAGATATTCGTTTCTCCTGTGGCACTTTGATCTTCTGTGCTTGCAGGTAGAGGAACTGTTTTGCTAAGGAGCTATAAAGGTTCCTGGGGTGTGCTGTGGAACCCTGGCTGCTGTACTGGCAGCTGAAGCATAAGGAGCTGCAAGTCTTGAAAGCAGGATATTAAACTGACATTAGTATCACAGTATGGGGCATGAATTAAAGGTTGGAGAGGGCTGTGGGTGTACACCACCACAGCTTTGAAGCCAATCTTTGCTAGAGGAAAGCAGCAGTGAAGCTGCCAGAGTACAGGGATGATGATGCTTTCATTTACGGAGCAGGTGTGGTTGGAACTGTTCTCGTTTTCTAAGAGCCTTCTGTAAGGAGTATAAATATTCATCCAAATAGAAGGCACTTTATCTATTTGTAGCCTGTTTGTCTTTCAGCTCAGGTTACATTTCTCTGCGTAGCTATGCTTTCCAAGTGAGAGAGTACCATATTTACTTCTGAGTTGTTCTGTTGGGCAAGCAGTGTATCTGAGCATCAGTGCATGTGGTGTGATACATCTGGATGTGGGTGAGTGCACAACCAACCCGGCGTTCAGTGCCTGCTCCTCAGGAAGGTTATTGCAGTGAAAACCACAGGCTGGGATTTCCTTTAGGTTTTGGTGGATGCCTTACACTGATAGAGGTGTTTTGGATCTTTCTCTGAATGGCAGCCCTTAAGCCTTTCAGAGCAGCAGGTTTTTAGGGTCTGGGGAAGCAGAGGTACCTGGGAGGTGCTGGGTGATGCACACAACAGTGAAAGACAGTGGCTGATGAGTGAAGTAAATGCACGTGGCAGAAGAGGCATCTGACCTCAGCTAAATCTTCTACTGCTGGGTGTCAGCAGGGGACAGACCTTCTGAAAGCTGTGAATCCCTGTGTCTCGTGGTGGTCTTCCTCAAATCTGCACCAGGACTTTCTGATCCCTGAAATATTTGTGCTCTTGCTGAAACTGAGATGCTGATTCTGTTCGCAGCCAAGGATGGGTACCTCTGCCCATGAGCTTTAACTTGTTTCTTTCCCTTTGCTCAGATGCTGAGTGCTTCCTGGTGGATGGACTGCAGAATGAAAACTTGAGCCCTAAAGCAAGGGAGCACAGGAATGCAATCCTCTCTGGCTTCCAGCAAGTCAAAGCCAGGTACATGTTGTCTGTGTCTGATGCTGAGATATGTGGATGAATCAATGCAGTGAGCAAAGGCTCATGGTGCTGGAAGTATTCCATGTGCGGCTCCTGAGCCCAAACATGCGTTGCCTGTACTTTGACACAGTAAAAAGGAGCACAGATAACTTCCCAAGTTAAATCTCTGAACTGTGTTCCAGAATCTCCCGACCTCAGCCTTGTTCAAATCTCAACTAAGAACAGGATTGGTATCATCTGGATTTGAGAGTGAAGCAGACAAAGGTTGTGCCGTGGTGCTAGGGGAAAATGAAGAAACATAAACCAGAGAACACGTTGCCGGAGGTTTAAATGAAACTTTGAGCCTCAGCTGCATTATATTTCTGGCTAGAAATGTGATGTATAGCTTGCTGTTACTGCTCCAGTTAAAAGATATGAGTTGTGTCATTTGAAGTTAAGACCTGACAATAAAGCTCGGGGTGGCTGACTGATAGAAGCATCCCGTTTAAATAAAACTGCTGTCAAATCCCCTCAGATGCAGAGAGTTTTATCCTTTGGAAGGGCACAGCCAGATCCTATTCCCTGCAGTCCCACTGAAGAACTTTGCAAGATGCCCTGCTGTATCTTAATCGATCTTTCCTGCTGGCTAATTATGCATCAGTTTTACTCAGCAACACGGGACTGTGTAATTATCAGCCTGGGTTGCCCTGAATAATTGAAACAAACGGAATGCAGAAGGTGGAAACCTTTGGAAATGGGGCTGCTGTGTATCTAATGGAGAAGAGGTGTATCTGGCAGTGCCCTGTGGTGCTGGGGAGGAAATGAAAGGTGTAGGAGCAGAGGGCTGGTGTGGCTTCTGAGACATTCTCTGGTAGTGATTTTGGGTGGAGAGAGTGAAGTAAACAGAATTATGAACCTGAATTGTTCAAACTTTGGGGGGGGGGGGGGGGAAGCTTCCCTTAAACAATCCTGGGAGCATGGACTCTTAGAAGTGATATCTCTTTGTATGACCCAACCCTAGGTCTGTCTTAAATGTATTTTAAAACCAGAATTGTTGAACCTGATAAATGTGTGAAATCCTTGGTGATCTTATATAACTGCTTTCCTCTCCAGAAGGAGCTGGCCATCTTCTGTGCTCATAGGGCAGTGAATGGCACTTGAGCAGTGGGGGAAGGATGCTGCGATGGCTGTGGTCCTCAGGAGACCTCTGGCTTTGTGGAGATCCTGTTCTGATGATTTGTTAGAGAAGGAGTAACCCTTGGAAACAGAATCATAAAATGGCTTGGGTTGGAAGGGAACCCAAGGGTCATCATGTTCCAACCCACTGCCAAGCATGAGATCAAGTACAAGGTCACATTGCTTAGGGTCCAATCCAACCTGATCTTAAACTAAAGGAGGGGAGGTTTAGAACAGATGTCAGGAGGAAGTTGTTTTACTGAGAGTGGTGGGATGCTGGAACAGGTTTCCCAGGGAGGCTATGGATGCTCTGTCCCTGGAGGTGTTTAAAACCATTCCCTCTTATCCTACTTCTGTCTACCCTTGTAAAAAGAGTCCTGGGGCAAATGCTGAGTTCTGCATCATGGGATTAGCCTAGGTTTTTATCTGTTTTATCAGCCTAAGAATGTAGTTTGGCATAAAGCTTCCAGAAGTGTCATAAGATATGGGCCCAGCCCCACTGCTTGCTGAAACAGACTGCCAGTAAATGTGGAACGGGGAAAGTGAGACCCAGAGCAATGAGCACAGGGCACTGCTGATTTCCTCCTCGGGTTTTATAGCTCAGTGGCATTTGAAAACGATGGGAACAGCAGCATACAAACGCTCTTCTTCTTCTTCCCCGAGCCATTAAGATGATGATTTGTGGTGGGAGATGACTGTAACGATGACTCTCTTTTATCTGAAAGGCTTTGAGCGAGCCCTGCTCCTGGTGGGGAGCACAGGTCCATCCCTTTGGGGCTTCCTGTGGCTTCGTGGCGGCTGCTCAGGAAATCAGCAGCAGTCGTGCTCAGGAAGCACTGCCTCCTCTGAAACGCAGCGGGTAGGTTTTCATTGTTTGGGTTCATCACGGACATAAGTAAACTGCTGAACTACCGGGGAGAGACACGCGGTCTCCAAAAGGGAAGAGCTTCATCTCTGCTGATTAATCCTCATAAGTGTTCCCGTAACTTCAGGTCTTTGTATGGCAGCTCTCCCCACGGCCTCGTAACAGCCCCCCGCCAGGAGGGCTGATGGCTGTAATAGGAACAAGCGCCGGGGCTCTGTCTCCACGTGCTACCTGGGAAGGATATATTGTTCCCCCCTTGCCAGGAGCAGTGCGGTAGGTAGGGGCTGGATTGTGTTTGCAGGTTATATATATGTATTTCCAAGGCACTCGATGGTATTTCTGCTCGAGGAGCTGTGTCAGAGGCGCTGCTGCAGTGCTTGTGGGAAGGCTGTCACCATGCAGCTGAGTTATGAGTCCCCGTGCTGTTTTACTTTCAGAAACCATTTGGTTATTTAAAACGTGCCGTTGTGTTGGAAATATGTGGTGTTTTCCTTTGGTTTTCCCTCTCTTTGCAAACTCAGATCCTATTCCACTTTCTGACCTCATATGCAAAACCTGGTGGTATATACATCATTTTTTTTTCTCCTAATCTCTTTTTGATGTTGGTAATAATCTCTTCTACTCTTGTTGCTTTTCCCCAGCTGCATCCATCAGAGCAAGCCATGGAGAGCGTGGCTGGAGGCATGGTCCCCAGCAGGACAGTGACAGCAGCATGAACACAATGCCTTGACCCAAAGCCTAAGGATGCTGCTCTGATGCTGCATGGAAAAGCAAAGTGCTGTGGGTAGAACTTGCTGATAAGAAAGCAGCTTTGGCTTGAGGGAGGGCAGAGGGGGGAGGATGCAGTGCCAAGGTAGAGTTGTACTCATCTTCCAGAAACCCCAGAGCTTGTCAGTTGCTTCTGTTTGAGGTCAGTTGGTGCTCAGGGTTGATTTCAAGCTGTTCCTTGGGAAAATTGCTGCTGTTTCTTATGTCTTAGCAAAGGCAGCTGCAGAGCGAGCAGCAGATGTCCGACACCTGGAATGAATCGGATACATGACTCTGCTCAGGAACACAGACCTGTTCTTGTCCTTTGGCAAGAGCAGCAAGCAAAATGGAAAAAAAAAAACAAGTCATCTTGCTGTTAAATGACCTCAGCTCAGCATTTAGACACTTCTAGAGCAGTTATGATGGCAGGGGGCGAGAGGGGAGAATGGGATTTACTTATGATTATGGAGATAAATATTACCTCCATCTCCTTAGAGGCAGCGAGTTACTTAAACTCCCCCTTGGAAGGTGAGTTTGCACTGATGGATACAAATTCTTAATGTTTTTCCCTGTAGTAGTGCTAAAAGGAGAATATGGAAGTTGGGAGGGATCCATAAAGATCACTGAGTCCAACTTCTGGCTCCTGTAAGGCAGGTCTGTCCTATACCAAAGCAGAAATGAAGAGAAAGGGGATTGATTAATGCTGTTTCTCATATCTACCCACTAGGAACGTAGGCCCTGAAGCTCTACCTGCAGTTTGCTTGGTTGCAAGTGGATGTGGAAAGATAAACCCAATGTGGTGTGACCCCCTTTGGTGTGGTGGTCCTTGAGTTGTGCTGTGAATCTCAGCGAGCCACGGTACTGTGTGGATTCAGTGTGCTGACACATCGATGAGCTACTGGTTTTACTGGTTTACAAGTGCAGCTGAACTGCACACGGACCCTGGGGTTGAGCTTGATGCTGCAGTATTACATGTTGCACTGCACATCAGCTGCTGCTGATGTATTGCTATGGGGCTCTAAAAGCTTCACAAATGGAAGCTCATCCAAAGCCTTGCATAAAGCAGAGTGTTTGTAGTAATCTTGAGTGTATTAACTGCCGTCTATTGCTTCAGTTTCAACCCTGCTCTAAAAGTTTGGAGATGGAAATTTAAGGAAAAGGCGATTTCAGGGTAATTTTGCTTCATTAGTGTAAATTCAGTCTGTAGCTCTTTCCAGTATTAAGCTCATTATGCTGAATAATGTGCAATACCGAGATGAAAAAGGAAAAAGGATTTAAGAATGTGACTTTATGGGCAGATAATTGAGCTCAGCACATTAGGACTGGGGCTGGTCTGTAGCCCCACCACGCTGTCCTTCGTTAGGCCGTGTGAGCAGAGAGATATTCCTTCTGTTATCAACAGTCAGAGCTCTGGCTGCATTGGTGATTTCTTCTTAAGGTCTGGTGAAGTTTTGAGTCAGGATGTTCCAAATTTATTCTGTAATCTCAGTAGGGGATTTTTTACCCCCCCACTTTCCTTTGGAGAGAGATGAAGAAGGAGTTCTTTGCATCCGGGGGAGCAAATTCAATTCAGCTGTTATCACGTTCTACCTGCTTTTATACCTGGGGTTGAATGTAGCCCCTCACTCTGCCAGTAATGCGTTCTGGTGCCGTTTGGGTTTGGCTCCTTTCAGTAATTCCCATCATTTCCATTCCAGCTGATAAAATTACCCCTTATTTCACCATCCATTTCCTGGTGAATGCATTGTTAATCTGAAACCTGAGGACTGTAAATGATTGAAATTGTGTAACCAGAGTCTCTGCCTATCTGCTGCTGCTTGGGTAGCATTGAGCTAGGAAATGCATTTGAACTGGTTTGTAACAGGCTCTGCTAATGATGAACTCCCCAACCCCCTTTTCTTTTTCTTCCTTGTTTTCCTGTGCTTGAAATCTTGCACAGCATTGATTTTTTTTTTCCTTTTTTTTTTTTTTGTAAACATTTAAGAAGCAGCAAATATTGTGCACCAAACAAATTAGACTGTCTCTATATCTAATTTAACAGCTGCGGTGATATTAGTGTTCTTAATTGGACCAGAAAATGCCGGAAATTTGATTGAAACCTGACTTCATTGCGTGGTTCCTGCTGAAATGGAGTCTGAGAGGAAAGTGGGGTTTAGGCTCTATAGATGTTAAAGCAGCAGAGAGACCATTATATCCATCAGGTTTGACCCCTGGCGCAATACAGACCGTAAGATCTCAGAAAGCCCTTTTCCTTCCAACCCCAAATGGTTCTGCTTTGAATCCATCAGTGCTGGGATGTGGAGCAAGCCGTGGTGGGCCAGCTCACCCTGTGGGGATGAGGGCTGGGTGTCATTGTGTGTTTTAATTGCCTTTCTGAGCCACTGATGGGATCTGTGACTTTCCTGCCTGGAGTTTTGCTCCTGCTGGGAGCAGCCCCAGCTCGGTTGGTCCTGGTTGTGTTGCTGTCTCCAGGCAATGGCTTCGGAGTGCAAGAGCTCTGCACTGCTCTGTGGGAGGCAGCAGAAGGTGCTGCTCCTTCTGGTTCTGGAGCTGGGAAGCGTTAGTTCTGGCCAGAGGGAGAAAGGGCAACGGGTATTCCTTGGGAAGAAGGCATTCTGGCAAGCTCTGTGACTCAGTTTCCCTCTGCAATGTGACACAACCACTTTCTTTTCTTTGTGACAATTCACCCTTATCCAGTTGAGTCCCAAGTTTGATTGGGGCCCATTGGAGACACAGCTGCTCCGAGGCTGATGAATTAGGGCTGGGATGGGCATGTTTTTCAGGAGCAAAGAACATAAACACTTCCAGACAAGTGACACTGGCTGTGTTTGCTTGGTGAGTGTGTAACCTCAAGGACTGTACGACCACGAGGAACGGTTTGTGTTTCCAATGGAACCAATCTGTGACTTCTTCCTGTCTGGCCCCAAAATATGCACCGATGAGGTGAGGGAGGTGGGTGGTTCACTGCAAACTATGTGGGGGAGATGCTTATAGGATGGCTTTTGTTAAAGTCCTGGCAGCACAGCGCTCATTCTTTGGCTTTGTAATGGAAATTGGATATCTTTGGGCTAGTTCCACTCCCTACCTATCGCATCAGAATTCTCTGTGGATTCCTACGAGTTGGTTTTGCTGAAGCTAGTTAATCATCTGGCAGTAGTTTTTCCATCCCTCTCCACTTCTTCAAGGTCTGAGGTAGCCTGGGCCTTAGTGTTTTCTGTGCTGTTCTATTTTCTATGCTTTAAGTGCTGCCCTTCTTGGGGGATTCCTCTTGTAGCTGGTGGATGGATGTGTTACTAAAAGAATGCATTGAGAGATGACCACGTAGGAACAAAAAGGAAAGTCCTGGCAATCTCTTAAAGTTGTATGAAAAACACATTGTGGCTGAAACAGAATTTACCTGGGGGAAGAGAGTGGGAAGAACACATAGCAAAGCTCATCCTTTTTCCCCCCCTCAAATAAACGGGGGAACAGATGTCTACAGAGGGTTTGGGGGAGTGGATGGATGTGCTTAAATAATTTCAGTGAACAAACTAGAAACATTGTGCCACCCTCCGTGGGTGCCCTGCAGGCTCCTGGTCTTCATGCAGCTGGTGGCAGGTGAAGGAATTCAATCCTTACCCTTTCATCTTCCAGAAGAACATCCTCTCCCGCTCCCAATTCAATTTTAAAACTCTTTCATTCTCTGGTTAAGCCTTTCCAGAGTGAAAATGATCAAAGCAGGAGATTAAAGATGCATCCTGATCTGGAGAGATTAGAATTTTGACTGTTTCCTTATGTCTTAGCAAAATATATGAATAAAAGCAACACATTTTTGGTATTTTTTTTTTTGTCCCCCTTCAATTCGATCGGAGTGAAACTAATGTGGGCTTGCTGGTCCAGTAGGAAATGGAACTCAATTTTACATTTTTTTTTTTTTTTAAACCATTTTACTGTATTAAAAATGACAGAGGTTAGAAACAAAGCTCTTATACTTTTATTGAACTGGAATTAGAAGTGACAGAAAATCATTTTGGTCCTAGTGCAGTAAATGTTATCACTAAAACATGTTCAGGGGAGATTAGGACAGTCTCTCAAGCACAGGAGACAAAAGTTCACTGAATGAGAAGTGATTTCTCTGTCCTTGTCTCGGGATCAGTGTCTGTTCAGGAGACAAAAGTATTCCAACATTGGTGGTGGATGGGGTTGGGGGTTGGATGGGATGCTTTTGCATGTTGTAAAGCAGGGAAACAAGGGGATGCAACTGCTCTGATCGTTTCTTTGACCTTAGGCACGTTCTGGGATGGAAAAAGAGGAGGTACAGCTGCCATAGAGTGGATAGGAAAGAGCTGGTATTAAGAGTAGGGACTGCAGCCAAGAGCACCCAAGGACTAAGGGATATCTGCAGCCCTCTGTGGCCCCTGGTGTGGCTCTTTCTGCTGTATTTTGCTGTTGTTTATCACTGTAGTAGCCCATTCTCCCAGAAAAATCTCTTGGCTGCATGGCTTTTTTTTTTTCTTTTTGTCCAAAGGAAATGAGACAAATAAATATTATGCCCTTAATCAGAATTCTGTTGTTGTTTTCTAATTAATCTGTGTCAGTAGCTTGAATGTTTGTATTAAATCATTTTCTTCATGAAAGCTTTTAATGAGTAAACAAATTGATTGGATTTTTACATACTGGATTCTTGCCACTAATGCCTATAGACCAACCCTTTGTTATGCATTTTGCCTGTGAATGGGTCACTTTGTGGCTTCTCCCAACTCCTTGATCTATTTCCAAACTATGCCTCTGTTGTTTTCATATTAAAATGATTCACGCTATAGCCAGAGGCACTCTCAAAAGTGTTGAGAGAGAAATCACCGAGGATTTCTTTCCACCACGGCCATTCCTGTGGTGGATGCGTGTGTATCTGGCCCTCTGAACTGGAAATGCTGTGTGTGAGCTCCTTGCTGGGTGAGATGTCATCACTGCCCACTACTCTCGGCTTTTAGATGCCATTGCAGGAGAATTAATAAGCATGGATTGGAGATACATATCTAATGAGTTTTTGTATTTGTGGCTCAGCAAACAAGGGTTTTGCAGTTCTGGGTCAGTGATGTTCCTGTGCTCCAAAATGAGGACAGTATCTCTGCTAGATGGAGACAGCAAAAGAGCAGAGGAGAGAGCTGGGGTGGGATGAGGAGGAGGAGAATAAGAAAGAAACTGGCAGACACAGAGATGCAAAAGCTGATCAGGGCATCTCTGTATGCTCAGGTGTGTTTTGAGTTCCTAATGTGACCTGCTCTTAGAAGAGCTGCAGGACAGGTTGCATCCCTGCAAACAGCTCTTTGCAGTCAAGGCAGTGAAGGGACCAGCTGTGTAAACCTTTTCTAACAGGGGGAAGTTGAGAGCCTTTGAAGCTCTTGCAAAGGAGGGGATCTGGTTAGTGAAAGGGGTTCCTTAGGTGGCAGAGGATGTTATGAGGCCAGCTAGCATCAGTGGGACTTGCATTTCCTCTAGATGTTTCTTGCACAAAATGCATTCAGACCATTCCCTGGATTCCTGGCAGTGTCTGGTTTAATTCTTTCATCTGTCACTTATTCATCAGACTGGCAAAAAAGAAAAAAAAAAATCATTGCAAAAATAATGTATGCTTACGCTTGCCTCTTTCATTTATTTTTCATCTATTTTTGTCTTGTAGGTACCACTTGGAATTTCTGCCCCGAGGTGAGTATGAGCCAGTGGGAAGGAGAGGGGATTCTCACTGTTGGGAGCAGGGTAGGGCTGGGTGTATGCTTGTCTCTTTGCAAAGCTGGCAAGAGGAAGAACTTAAAATGAACACGGAGCTGTGTGCATGGCAGCACTTAGAGATGGAGGGTGTAAGGGCTTTGGCAGGAGTCAGAGTTGGTATTCCTCTTGAGTAGAAGTCCATTTTTCTTCTTAAGAGTGACTGAATGGATGGGGCTTTGAGTGATGGACCCAGTGGAAGGTTGCCCTGCCCACGGTGTGGGGTTACAGTCACTTCCAACCAAACCACTCCATGGGACAGTAAAATATTCTGTGGAATAACACAAAAATGCATGGTGCTGACATAAATATCTTGGACAAGCCCAGGAAATGTTCCTGCTCAACTCCTGTCTCCAGAACAGACTTGAGGTTCACAAAGGACAGTATGTTCCTGTGGCCACTGACTTGAGGACAAACACTGCAGGTTAACCTTCAGCGTGCTGCTTCCTTATTGCTCCTGTGTTAACCCAAACTTGACATTGAGTCAGCCTCCAGGTGCAGACAAACAGCCAGGCTGTAAATTCCTCAGGACCACGACCATCCCTTGTTATGTCTGTTAACAAGCTGGGAGATCCTGCTCACCACTTTGATCTCCGTTTCTGCAATAACGTGGGCGATGATTTAGGCTTTCCAGGGTGCCTGCAGGTCGTGAGCAGTGTCAGTGAGCACTTCTGCACGTCCAGGGTGGCTGATGGATATGTATTTCCTCAGAGCTGACCCAGAGCATCTTTGACTCTGTATGGGATCGGTGCAGCTGAGCTCTGACTTCCAATTTGGGACATTGGGGTACAAACAGGCTATGGCAAAGATTTGGGCTTACAGCAAACAATGACGGCAGTAGGTGAGCACAAACAGAACGATCTGCCAGTGCTCAAACGAGATGGGAGCTGGGACTGTAATAAAAATCCTTGCGAGCGTTCCGAATCAGCTAATCCTTCATTTACTCCAGGAATAAATTCCAGTACGTTACCTCCTTGATCAGGGCCCACTTCCAGCACATCCTGCCTGTCTGGCAGCACAGAAATGTCAGAAATGCAGCAGCGCTGCAATTCCCCTTAGAACAGTGTTATCACATTTTAATATGAGCCTCAGTGCAGCCTCGGTGCTTCTAATTGCTTTCAAACCATTGTTTTCGTGCGTTCGGTTGATGAACCCAGCATCTGGCATCATTTGAGAAAGTACAACAGACAGCTGTGCTCAAAATTAAAAAAAAGTGAGAGAGGATTAGAACACATAAAAGGGTTCAAAATTAGTTGCGTTTTTTTTGTTGTTGTTGTTGTTTTAATTTTGAAAGTTCATCCGATTCAGAGGGTGTAGGGAGGGATGCTTTTGTTCTGTTTGAAATACCGTGCTCTTTTATGGAGCTGGAAACCTAAATAATGTTAGGATGATTGGTTTGTAGAGCTGCATAATTGATTTGTAAACGAGTTGAACCGCCTGGAGTGACTGTCTGAGTGGTTGGGTCTTGAGGTGCGTAGCAAACTGAACTCGTCCTGCTGTTTTTTTTGGAGATCCGAAGCTATCCTGAAAAAGAAGTGATCTAAAAATACAGCAAAACTTTGGCTGGGACATCGCCTTGGCTCTAGGGGATGACACTGTGGGGGAAAGAGAGGTGGTGATGGGACCTGGTGTGTGCTGGGTGGGAAAGAAGTAGAGAATTGGTGTGGGGCTTGTGCTTTCTGAAAGGCAAAACACATTACAAAGATCTCACGTGTGGATATATGGGTAAGAAGGTTGAATAATTTTTCAACCTAGCTGCGAATTAAATTGTTGATGGAGTGGGAAAGGGAAGGGCTGATGCTTAGAAGGTTTAGGATTTTCTTACTAGATGCTCATCTGAAGACCAAAACCTCAATGGTTGTAGCTTTCCCACCATGATGTTTTCTGGTATTGGCCAAGATGGATAGAATCACACTTGATATCTCCCAGCAAGAAGAGAAAAATAAAAGCACCAGCGTGGAGGATGGGTTGGGTAGAGCAGTCTGGTTTTAGAAACATGGAGCTGAACAGAATGCAGTGCAACCGGGGACGTTTTGGCTGCAGTGTGGAGGTGCAAGTTGCTTGTGCCCTGCTCCTTTGGGGCTTTTTGAACAGAGCACGAGAGTGACTCATTTCCTTTTGGAAGTGGGTTGGCTGCGTATGTGAAGCATTTTATGCCCCTTATGTATTTTACGCACGCAGCAACCTTCTCTCTGTGGGAAGAGAACCAGGGAAAGTTGGCCAAGAAAATCAACCCAGAAACTGGGTCTGCTCTACCCCTCCCCCAGGTTGCTTTTCTGTGCTTCTCAACTCGGAACTGAGTGCTGGGGAAACGTTCTGCATCAGTTTTGGTTGAGCAGAAAGGAGCGGTGTGAGGGAGCAGCACCAGGCCGTTCTGGGGTACTGCAATGCATTGGGATTCATGGAGGGAGGGGGAAACTGCAGGCAAGAGGAGGTGGTTCACTGGGGAGAGGTGGGGAGCACTGCAGGAAGAAGAGTCAGGAAGGAGAAGAGGTGTTTGTGGCTAAATAAGAGAGCCCTGCAGCGGGGCTGGAGTTTGGTTTTGCAGGGATGGGGTTTGACTCTGAGTAACTGAATTGCTGCTGTTGTGTTTCAGCTGCTCCATTCCTAAAACCAATAGTATCCTCTGTTTGAGCACACGAAGAGAGTATGGCCACTGGTAGAGGTGCAGTAGTTTAAATCATGGGTGTCTGTACAGCATCTTGGGATCCTTAGAGGCAAAATTCCCTCCAATGCTCTGCATGGAGGTACGAGCCGCTGGAGATGTGGCTCAGCCTGGGGCTGGTAAAGGACTTATTTCCATTGCATTTATGGTAATAATTTCACTTTTTCAATCAAAAGCGCGTTCACCCCAAGTGGTTTTAAAACATCTGAAGTTCTGCATGGCTCATTTCTGAATACAAATGATGGTTGAAGTATTCAAAAGTAGTCAAAACATGGGAGGGCACAGGTATTGTTGTTCCTATTTCTTAAGCTGAGGAAAATTGAGGCTCAAAACGTGTTCCCAAGGCATCAGAGTATTTACAGGTGAATCCAAGAGTTGTGTCCAGCTCTCCTGATTCTCTCCCACCCCTGGGGCCTTCAGCTTCCCTGAAGCAGGAAGGAATCGATAGAAATGTATGGCAGGGAGGTGGAGGTGAAGGCTCCTGGTTTTAAAGCCATGTTTTATGTTTTGTAAAAGGCTTCAGTAACTGTGGACAGCCTGAGGCTCCTTCTCTCATGGTGTATACTATTCAGATGGAGCACATCTCGTTTTACCCCTGTTGGCCTTACTTGCTTTGGCTCAGATGCACAGTACTTCATGGGTCACTAGCTGTTAAAGGGGCTGGATGCCATAGCAGTGCACGAGATGCACATACTCAAGGCACGCATGCAGTTTTCTTTCACGAACTGGCACCATACAATGGCCTTAAGTATGAGATTTATGAAGTAGCTTTCCTCTATGCAACCTCAAATCTATTGAATCAAACTGAAGCCGAGCTGGATGGGAGACAGAGCTGTGTGTTTCCCTAAACCACTGCTCCCTGCTATTGCATACTTGGTTCATGTAGTTATGACAAGTACAAGTAGCAAATCATTAAAGCAGCAAAAACACCATCTTTACTGTAAAGATCCCCTTTGAAGCTGAGGCAGAGTGTTCCTGAATTAATGGAGTGCACAGTGATTTCACTAAGTTTTATTTATAAAAAAGCCTCTTTGCATCCATGCCAAGAGTCTCCAGCTCAGTGGTAAGCAGGGTTCATACACAGAAACCCGGTCTAGATTGATGATGTGTTGGAAAAGGCAAAGGAAAAGACATCAGATTGACAATATTTGTAACGTATTGTTAAAATATCCATTCTGTCGCCATGCGTGGAATTCCCCTGCTTTATAAACACAAGTGCCAGCTACAATCCTGGAGATGTCATAACACGGGGAGACAAAAAGAAAACACAAAACTTTGGTTCAGAACGCCTTCTGAAGTCCTGGGATGTGTGTTTGGGTGGCGTGTGGGACGGAGTGAATTAATGAGAAATCAAATGCACACAAAGGCGCGTGTTCTTTAAGTTAAAACAAGAAAAACAGCAAAGCTTTAACATCAACACTTCTGACAGCTCCCTTTGTCAGTGCTGAGCTTTGCTTCCTGCAGCTTTGAGTGTACGGTTCTTCTCTGTGTGCGTTATTACATCCTCAGCAAGCTGGTCTAGAAAGAGATGGAGCTTCTAGTACCCAAATCTCTCATGTCATAGCTCTGAGCAGTGTTGCTTTTACATGGCTTATAAATGCTGCTGCTCCCTTACGCACAGATTTTGGAGGTGGGCAATGATTTGAGGAGCAGATGTGTGCCCTGGGAAGGGCTGCGTGGAGATGCGTGGGCACTCCTATTGATGTCCATGGGTGGAAAAAACTGAGAGGTGTGTAACTTTGGTACTTCTGCTTTGTGTTTCGTGTGTTTGAGGTGGAAACCAAACCCAAAATGAATGTGTCATCAGATTGGAAAATGAGGTTTACTGCTTCACCCAGCTGCCAAATGTGACATTTATTATAGGATTGCAGCCACCTGCAGTTTGATTCTGCACTCAAACTCAAAACTTACAGGCCTTGAGAATGGAGTGAATGCAGTTTCCAAAATGGTCCATTGATTTAAGGTGTTTTGCAGACTTTAGTGCATAGGAATCCTCCTTCTTAGTAAGCTCTGCTTTGTCAGTGGAGAAACTAATGCCTCCTAATGCCTTCTGAAACCAGCCGGAGAACTTCAGAGTATAATGGGCTCCTAAGAACAAAGCAATGCACCTTAAAAGGAAGGCATAAAAATGGCAGTGAAGATGCTGCATCTGCAGACAGCGGTTTGGGGAACCCCAGGAAGTTAACCTACTTCTACTGCTCTTGCTTTGCTTGATAAATAAAATACTCCTTGTGTTTTAGGTGCTTTCTCCTAGTGGGTAAGATACCCCACTGCCCTACAAAATCAGGGGTAAAGGTTATAAGTTCTCAGGTATTAGGTGGGTTGGAGCCCTTAGGAAGGGGAATGTTTTGTGGACCTCTAAGCTCTGCTGGGAAATCAGTGCCCACTGCTCCCTGAGCCTTTGATTGCTGGGAGTGGGGCTAAGTCCTGACTACAGACCCTCCAGCTTGTTCAGATCTGGAGTTTTGAGGCACCTTCCCCTTCCCTACTGTGCCTCCAGTGCTGCTTTGCTTTGTAGAGCAGTAACCTCATCCAAATAACCCACGAAGCGGTAATTCTGCCCTTTGGTAAGGCTCCATCCTGAAGCACAACTGTAAAATCACCCTCTGCCCTATCATAAACACCTAATGGGCATCTCCTCCAGTCCCTGGAGTGCCTCTCACCCTGGTGGATGCTCCCAGCTCTCGTCTTTGCTTATTTTTTTTTTTCTCAGCAGTGAAAATTGCTGCAGATACGGGCAAGACAGCCTCCTTGTGTCTTGTCATTGGAATACGTTTGCTAAGCCCCAGCTCCCTCGTGGGTTTGCTCCTCTTCTTCCTTGTTTGCTCAGAAAGGTTTTGGCTAAGAATACAGGCTGACCCTACTGACGCTGCAGCAGGCATTACTCAGAGCTGCTCGGCCTCCTCTCCTCTTTGCCACCATTGATGTGGACGTCTTTTTAGATACCAAACTGCGTTTGCAGAACTGCTTTGTGAATTATTGCAGCGCACGAGTGCAGGGCCTGGCTTCTCAGCTGCTGTTTTGCTGTGTTCCTAGCAGAGCTGCTAACTCAGGAGATGAACCAAAGTGCAGATTTGTGATCTTCCTGTTCCTCAGTGTCCCTGCATTCTTTCAATGAAGGCTTTGCCTCTTTAAAGAGCAATAATTTATTAGTGGCCAGAAATACGAATTGGAGGTAGCTTTTAGCTGGTTTTACTCGCATTGGATGGGCTTTGTATTTCACTGGGGTGTTACCAGCTCATAAAAGAAAGAATAAATCTTGTTTACTTGTTTACATCCCGTGGGAATCTGCTGCTGCTCTGGGTTTCAGGCTTGTTCCTAACCAGGCTGAGATGTGCTGTGCTTCCCCTGTCAGCAGCTGTTCTGTGTAGCTGCTGCCCACTTAAGAGGCGGAATACACAGTGCCTTTACTGAAAGGGTGCCAAGGGCTGCAAGAGAGGAGCTGGAGGGAGGAAGTCAGAGGGGGAGGGAGAGAGCAAAAATCACGCTGAGAAAAGGAGGGGGAGAGAAAAGTGGAGAGAAGAGCTCAGCTGGAGAGTGACACGAGGGGCTGGCGGGGACGCAGAAAATCAGGAGTAATAGCCATGTTGTAGGGTGAGCTCAGCAGCTTTTCTGCCTCCCTGGGTTTGGGGGGTTATCTGGGCCCCTGAGTTTACCATAAGCTCAGTTTCATAAGCAAGAGCTCTGTGATATTACAGGGCAGCCCTGCTGAAGTGTGTGAAATGCCCTGATTTCAGGCAAGGCTTGCAAACTGCAGACCTCTATAACATCACGGGCAGGGTGGCATTTTTGGTATGAAAGCAGGATATTTTTTTTTCCTCAATCAGTAGCGGGAAGCCTTTGCTTTGAGTGAACTTCCAGGTTCTTTTCCCCCCCATACTGCTACGAAGCTTCTTAGCTCCATAAGGAGAGAAAACAGTTTAACCCATCATCCCCCACGCTTCCCAGCCTTCATCCTCCCACAACCGCCTTACATCACACAGGCTGTGGCACCATCAGACGCTCAGGCCCTTTGCAGGGCTCGGATAGGAGCAGGTTTTGCTCCCTAGCTTCAAAACGTCTCCCTCCCCCTGCTCCCCATCTTCCGAAGCTCTCCGCCTCTCATCCCGCTCGCTCACCCCCGCGGTTCGATGCTGCGCGCTGCAGCGCCCCCTGCTGGCCGCACCGCGTCACTGCAGCCCGAGCGCGGCCCCCGCGTCTCGGAGGGGAGAGATCTCAAGCGAGAGCGCTTTCGACTTTCCCGTCGGTTTTCTAACCTCAGTGGCAGTTTTAGTGGGCCATTAATTTGCTTTACTACGCGCAATTAGGAAAAAAAAAAAAAAAAAGTGGATATTGAGTGTACGGAATTAGTCTTGGACTGGATTCACTTGACAGCCAGCCAAGACCTGTTTGGGTCAACGTTTGGAAAACAAGGATAAATTGGCTCCTCCTGATTGAGAGGAGGTCCCGCGCTTCGCTTTTGATCTCCTTGCAATGAAGTAAACCCGTCCTGCCCACAGAACGTGGCATAAACAGAGAGGGAGTTATTTTCCATGCATAGTTTCCCCCCCGCGAGGAGATATTTATGAAGCAGGATAAACACTTGGAGATGTGTAGATAAGATTCTGGACTTTTCCTTTTGCAGTTGGCAAATGTTGTTGGTGCGGTTGGGGAGGGGAGGAAGGACCCATCGGCACAGTGATGCGCGATAGACAACGTCAGATTCTCACGCCGTACATCACGTTAAAACTTAGGAGCCCGTGTGAAGAAAGTGCCGAAACCTCAGCTGTTCGTGTATTAATCACAGGGACAAATCACACAAATCCATATGGGCGCTTAGGAGCTGATGAAGCCTTTAAGGCATTCAAAAAAAAACAAAAAAGAGAGCCATCATACATTTTCCAGCGCATAAATGTGTTTTAAAAGGTATATAATTTATAATAGCGACGTTGACGGAGCCTTAACTACATTACAAAAGCTCAACTGTAATATATTTACATGTGAGCAGTGCTTACTGTGTGGGTGCGTCTCTGTTGATGTGTTTCCATGTGATTCTCTGTAATTTCAGCAGCGATTGTAGTCGGGGATATTAAACCATAGTATTGATAATACTTTTACAGCTCCGCTTTGGGAAACGCGTTACTGCTAAATGAGTCCCTGAAAATCTGGAGATATTAACACTGTCGAGCATGGAGGCAGACGGGATTTTGATTGGAGACCTTTCTTTGTAGCGTGATGCTGAAGAGTCATTACTTCAAAGCAGGAACTTGGTTTCCTTGAATATTAAGCGGAGTTGGGGATTTTACTTCCGCTTTGGCACGAAATACCTTATCATAAAGTGTAAATGGAACTCGCTCGGTATTGATTTTTTCTTGTGCTCTAAAAAGATGCTTAATGAAACTCTGGGTACCTAAAGACCTCCACTGCATGCAAAGCGAGCTTAATTGCAGTTCCCCAAACAAGTTACTGGTGATGCTCCCCGTCCTACAAAGCAGCACTTTCACCTATTTAAGTCCTCTTTGTGTCGTGATGCTTTAATTCACCTTTTGAACATAGATCAGGGACAAACTGCAGCTTGAAGAAAGGAAACCTCAGGCTCTGACTTCATATTAACTGCCCCCTCCTCATTTTGTGGAAAGGGAGAAAGTCATAGAGGCATTTTCTGACACCACACTACAGAAGCATTGCAAAACAGATCCTGAACAGAAGATTTCTGTATATTTTTTTTGCTCCCAGCCCTGCCCTGCTAGAGCTGCAGAACTCATTTCCAGCAACACCAGCATAAAGCACAGCTCGCATGGCCCTTCCTTGCAGCCAGCAGCCCTTGTGCCGCTCCCTCAGTTCTGTTAATGCTTAATTGAGTTCTTTGCATTCCCTTCTTGGGAATATTTCTGCATGACCCTCCAGCGCATGGTGTGCCTGACCTCCGAGAAGGCCCTGCTCAGAGCCTGCAAGCGTGGCACCCCAACGCTGGGGACACGATCTGTCCCTTTGCAGTTGGCCCAGTTGAGGCACATGAAGCAATGGATCTGTGATAATTGCACAGGGCCTTCAGTTCTCTCCATGCAAGAAACTCCTTCCACAGAAAACATCAAGCAGCAGAACTTTTCCTTTCCCCTTTCCCCCTTTTCCCTTCCTTTCCCATCCTTTTCTTTTCCTTTTTTCCTTTTCCTTTTCCCTCATTTTCCTTTTTCCTTTTCCTTCCTTTTCCTTTTCCTTCCTTTCCTTTTTCCTTTTTCCTTTTTCCTTTTTCCTTTTTCCTCTCCTTTCCTTTCCTTCCCCTTCCCCTTCCCCATCTATCCTATCTTCCCTGTACCACGACAGTCACAAAGGACAAAAGGGCACTGAGCACACTTGGGGGTGGCCAAGCAGTGCCAGGGGGCCCCAGGATGAGATGTCAGCCCAAGGAACCTCTTGCTCTTCCCCTTGGTGTCAGTCTTGCAGTTGTTCATGCTCCAAAGAGCCATGAGTTGGGGAGTTTTGCTGCGGATCTGAGTAGGAAAATAGAGCAGCTCTGCGTCAGGTGCGGGGTAATTATTTGCTGGAGTTCTGTGCTATTTGGTTTTTATTCCCCATGTTTTCATTAAAAGCTAATGAGTTTTTTCTTCGTTCAAAACAATAGCTTGGCCCCTGACAAGTTGCTGGTTATTTTTTCTGCTTGGACTCAACTAGCTGTTGCTGCTCCATAAACTTAATGGAAAAGGAGATTAAAGCACGAAAGTTTGTAAAAACAAATCCCCGTTCCCTTCCTTTCTAACTCGCACTGAGTAGCTGTGTGCAGAGCATTTGTTGATCGTCGTCGCTGTAGCTCTAAAGCACTTTAAAAATATTCCTAATACTTAAAACCAAACAGAATGCCTTTGTGCTGCAGCAGCTCTTGATTCAGAGCCCTGCTGGGCTTGGCACGTCCTTGTATGTACATCCTGCAGCCGCAGCATTCTTGAGTGGATTACTGCAACATGCAAAAGGTTTATACTCCTGTATGCAGAGAGTGCTGCAAGGAAGAGCATATCCCTCCTCTACGATATTTCACGTTTTGGACACCTGTGGCTTCACTCTTTCGTGTGGTTTACGTGTGCAACAGCTTCTTCTGATGTTAGAGGCAGTGACTTATTCTTGCAAGTAACTTTCCTGCCCGGGTCCTTGTTCTTGTTCCAAGCGACTTGCTGCAGCCACGCTTCGGTGCCTGAGCTGCTCCTCTCCCTAGAGAGACGGCTGCATCGTGCCATGCTGCCTCCTGCTATTCAGAAACCATAAACAGTTTGCTCGTTATCACAATAATGCTGCACCTGTATCTCGTTATAAGGGAACACCTGTTACCTTGATGTTGGCTTGAAAAGCCTGGCGTAATACCGCATGGTTTGCTTGAAGGAGAATGTTCTTTTAAGGGATTAAGGCTGAGTGGGCTCACAGAAGCTGTCTCATGATGCTGATATCTTTGCAGTGCTGCAGCACAGCACGTAGGAGTGCTACTCAGAATGATCACCATGTTCTCCTGTGACAGGGAGCTGGTGCTGCTTGGTAGCAGCCTTTTACACAGGCTTTTCAGAGCCTTTTTATTTGTAGACCTAAAGATGCTCCAGTAAAACAGGGGAAGAAACATCCCCTCGTCATGCAGTGACTTCCCCAAGGTCGGCAGTGCGTTCATGGGTGGGCTCCACTTGCTGCAGTGTGGCCACTGGAGCACGGGACTGCAGTCCTCCTTTTCACACCTGATTGCTTTGTCCCTCATGAGGGCACAAGCAAGAACTGCATTGTATTTTTGCAGCACAGAGGGACAAGCTTTGCTCACTCCTCATGACCTCCCTAGAAGTCATGCACGGATGGAGGACCTCTGCAGTACTGCTTCCCCTTAGGTGTGATCGTGCAGCAGGAACTGCAGCTTGCCATTCTGGCTTTGGGACCTGCAGCTCTCTTCTTAGAATGAGAAGAGCTTGGTCACGCAGATACTGAACCGTGCACTTTCCAAAAGGAGAAAAGTTATCTTCAGAATATATGGTTTTTTTTCCTCCATCAGACTGCATGCTGAGATGGCTGTTGGAAGCAAAGCACAGAGCTGGAAAGAGTGCTGCTCCCTCAATGCATTTCTTGTTGGTGGGAGGAAGGGAACCTCCAGTTCCAGGCCTTCGTTACCCTTTCATCAGTGCTTGATTCAAACTATGGGGCATGGTTTTCTGTGTTTGCCAAGATCGGTTTTGTTTGGGACACGGTTTTTGCTGTTTGAACACAATTAACATCAGCTGAAAACTCACCTCTCGTGCTGTTTGTTGTGTGCTGAATGAGGAGCCAGCTGTCTTTACCTCCGTTATCAGCAGTCTGGGGTGTGTGTATTCAGTTAAAAAAAAAAAGGGAAAAAGTTGAAAGATGGCTTTTTGGCTTTGTTTGAGCCGAGCAGCCACGTAGGCTACGTGTGCTCCACTTAAAGTTCTATGTCGACATCTTTTTCTGTTGTAGCTGAGTGCTTTCTGCATAAAACCCAATGTCAGTAACAAATTCCTTAGGAAAACATCCTCTTGATGCCAGGTCCGACTCCACTTGGATACACTGCTTTGTTCATTTGTATGTTTCTGTAATTACACGGAGTCACCCAAGGAACTCAAAGATTTCTCCTGTACTATAAGATTCCTCATTCTAGTGAAGAAAGTGGTGGGATTCTGGGATCTCCTTTCTACAGGTGAATGCTTTTCACTGAGTGCAAGAGCATTGAATTGAACAGGCTTTGGGGCTGGACTGCCAGAGCATTTCCAACCTCCTCTCTGTGTACCCTCCAACTCTATAGATATGCAGCACGAGTGTCACTGCAGCAGAAATATGCTGTCTTCACCCTGAATTATTATTCTGGCCCTTAATTACTCACCAAAGTGAGTTTGGGTTCCACCTTCAGCAGAAAACGCTCCTCAGTGTAGGAAATATGATTTAGATTTGTCAATATCTTCACTAAAATCAAGCTTTGCTCTCTTTCTAGGAGAGAATCAGCATGATGCTGGCTTTGGGCAGGACAGTTCTGATGAAAATCAGAGCTGGAGTTTGGCCCCTTCCATGACATCTGATGTTTCTCTTCCATCGGACTTGCAGGATGATGGTAAGTCCCTGCTATCTTTTAGAAGTCGTCATGTGAAGGAGATGGAAAGGTGAGAGCAGTGTTGTGTGACTCGTATTTCATCCGTCCCCTAACGCTGGAGGTGTTGGTTTTTATTGACTGATGCCTGTTTTATCAATGCCCGTAACACCTTACGGCGATTCCGAATTTAATGCGGTATTGCTGGAGCTCAATATATTTTGTGATCATCCTGGAGCAAATTGGAATTGGTTGTTTTGTTTTGTAGAAGCGACAGTGATGGGAAAGAGCAGAATTTGACAAGTGGTAGCGTTTTCCAAAATTAATACACAACTTCTGGGTGCTTTTCTTCTCGGGTGCTCATCCTCACACTTCTGAGGGGTTATGTCTTATTCCCATAGCTTGTCTCCTTCCACCTTATGAAACTTAGACTTATTTCTGTTTGGAAAGCCTTTTGGGGACCTTCTGGTACTTGGGAGTTTGGATCTCTGTCATCCCAATAGTGTAGAAGTGCTCCCAGCCGAGCAGGGGATGTGAGCCGGCATACTGAGGCCAAGGGCAGATTCCAGAGCATTGAAGTGCCAGACAGAGGTTTCCTGGGCAAAGAGTTGCTGTGATGTTCACTTCCACTTGTGAGCGGTGGTTTAGGGGTGATGGATTTGTGCTGCGCTATTGAAATTGGAGCCTACAGAGTGGAGACAGTTCTATCTTCTCTGGGGTTATCTGTGGGCCCTAGTGAAGGTTTGACTGCTTCGGTCTCAGGTTCTCAATCTCCTCCTTCCCACAGATCTTGTTTCCTCCTCCTCTTTCACTTCCCTTGCACTTTCCCCGACGCTCTCTTACTCCCCACTCCTCATCCTTTTTCCCTTCCATTTTCTGTGCCTCTTTCCCTGTTCTTCTCCACCTCTTCCTACTCAGTGTATTCTCTCACATCTACTCCCACTCCTGTTAGTGAATTGGTAGTCATCAGTCAAGAACACAGAGCAATGAGGATTTATCTGGGACGAGGCCTTAAGGGCTGATGGGCACCAAGTTTAGCAAAGCTCTAAGCTTATCTCTCATACATCTTGATTCATGCAATTAGAAACAGCTTCATTGAGACTGAGTAGAGACAAGGTTGGTCTGACGTTTAGGTCTGGTAGTTGGTCTCATAGATAGGATCTGCAGTATGGAGAGGTGTGGAATTTGGGTTCAGTTCTTTGAAGGAATCAGAAGTGATGCACTTAGGCAGCGTGCAGATGGGGAATGTGTGACAGAGATAACGGATGTTGGGCTAATTGGGACATGAAAGGGTGCTGAGGACCTGGGGCTCGGCCTCGTCAGGTGAGCGATGTCTTCACAAAGCCTAGGGTTTCTCCTGGCATGTTTATTAAGCTTGTCTGAGATGGTATTTGCTTTGCTAACTTTGAGTGGTGGTTTTTGGCAGCCCTAAGGGGCAGAGTTTGACATAACACTTGCGAGGTATGCAAACACTTGGCACCACTGGAGATCTTCAGACGCAGATGAAATGCCAGGCTCGATGGAAGGTTGCCCAAGTGGGTGAATGGCCAGGAGATTGATAACACAGAAAAACTGCATACAACAAAAAGGAAAGGGGGGGAGAAAGAAACCTGGCTTTGAGAGCAGTTACATTTAAATGAGGTGTTAGCTCTTGGAAACTGATAAGAGCGCTGAATGTCAGCGAATCATGGGCTTTGTGTGTGTTCGTTCTAGATGAAAGTTGGACAGTTTTGGTTGATTAGATTCAGGCTGTTGGTAGTCTGGAACGGTAACGTTGAAGGAAAAGAAAAGCTGAATTCCAGATGATCTTTACAGTCCCTTCCAACCCAAGCTATTGTGAACTCCCCAATGTTATTAATTCAAGGCTTCCGTGGAGGCAGATCCCTCTGGCTGGGCCGATGCTCTTTGCTGCAAAAAACAGAGGAGTTTGGGGACAGCAATGCCGCCACTGTTCCCTTTCATTCTGAACAGATTTCTCCTTTCCTGCTCTAAACTCGTGTTGGGAATCAGAGAGATCCTTTCCAGTTGTCTCCGGAGGGAGCAAGAGGGGCTGTGTGAGTTGGGGATGACTTTACTCAATGAGGCATGGCCCTGCTCTATAGGATTGTCCCTAATGAGTGATTAAGAAGCTAATGTTTGTACAGTGCTGGGAGGCTGTGAAGCTCTGTGGAAGTGCAAAGTACTGCTATAATGATAAGTATTTCTGATGAGACACTTCCCACGTAATGTACTCTGCTCAGACCGCGGAAGACTTTTCAGAAATATTTTCTTTTAAATGGATAGATTGCAAAGTCTGCCAGTGCTCGTTGATTTAAGTTTTACTGAGCGTAAGGTATCGCTTCCTGAGGGGCTGGAGAGGCTGCAGCTTTAACGCTGAGCACTTTTAGATACTGCTTTATCATTTTTTTGTTTGTTTGTTTGGTTGGTTGCTTTTTTTTTCCTTCCCCTTGGCTCTTCAACAGTGCTTCTCCTATCATGACAAAGTTGGTGGTGTCTCATTGGAGAGAGACACTGAGGCAGGAGCCAAATGAGTCACCCAGTGTCAAAGCATGATGGCACACAGAGCTGGGGGTTGTGGCCACTGCAGCCCCTCCGTGGTGGCTGCGCTGCTGGTGTCACCACGAGAGAAGCAACACTATATATTATTTGGTATAAGAGATATACATTAGCATGTGGAAGGGGGCATAACTCACAGTGACAGGAGTGTGCTTTACGGGTTCTGTTAGGGATGGTCTCCGTGGTAAGAAATCTCGGCCCTGACTCCCAAGATTTCTTCCATCAGAGGGACTGTGGGCAGACACACAGCTCATCCAGTTTGTCTGTGTTTTTTAAATGTCCAAACCAAATCAAATCTTACAGCAAAAGCACCCTTTGCTTCATAAGGACCTGCTAAAAATAGCTTCCACCTTAAAAGCTGTGGAGGGCTGTAGGTGAGATGGTGCATCACTGCGCCCCAGTGGCTCGGGGGAGAGGGGGACAAGGAGAAATGGAACTGTAATACTGAAGGTTGGGGGGGATTAGAAACCCTGAAGAGGTGATGTGGCTTTGATTTACTTCTTAAACCTGTCTGCACCCTGGAGTGGCTCTGTTTCCTCCTGCTTGGCCTTCTGTTACGTGGGACCCCATAGGGAAAATCCTGCAGTGAGTTTTGTGCGCATCTGCTCTCTCTGTCATGACAAACCAGCCTGGAAATGCAGAGGACGAGACTGTAAAGCTCTTTTGGAAGTTACTGCCTCATCCCTGGTGGCCTCGATGCATCCCCTGCACAGACCAAGTGTTTGCCTTTCGGGTGTCACGTTCTCCCTTGACGCTTATTCAGGAGCACCGAACCATTCCCTCGGAAGCGTTCAATGCTGTGAACCGTGCGTGCTCTCTCGCTTCCAGACGGTCCGTGCTCACGCAGCTACACCTCCTGCTTTTAATTCCCCCTTCTTTCCTCCGTGTTCCCATTGGGGACAGCGGTCACCGCCTGCCGGAGTTCCGCAGCGCCCCCTGGTGGCGCGGGGGGGAATTGCAGTGGTGGCGGAGATCGGTTGGGCGATCGAGAGCGGTGGGGATGTTGGTTTTTTTTTTTAGGTGGTTATTTTTGAGCCTCGACCTTAAAATAAGAGGTGTCTGGATTAAAAAGAAAAAAAACCCATGCAAACAAAGCAGGTGGTTCTGGGAATTTCTTCTCACCGCTGTGGGAGAGTGAGCAGAGGGGTTTGGCAGCACGGCGTGGGCTGAGCGACGCCCTTGGGTTGGCTCAATAACGGCACAGATTTGTTTTTCCAAAGCCGAAGTGGAAACTGTGGTTTTTCTTCCCCAAGCAGTGGTGCTGGGGAGGCACAGGGTGGCTGAATTTGTGGGCAGCGGGCTCAGGGTTGGTGTGGCACGGGCAGCCCAAGCCACGAGCCGGCGGCCCAAATGCTGCTGAAGTTTGGGTATCATTTTCTTTAAAGAGCACATGAAATAAAATGCAGACGAAGAACCTGACTGTTGCAGGAATGCTGAGTGTCTACAAGTTCAATAGTCTGTATAGATCAAACCCGGAATGTCCACAGATGAGTGCCTTTTACAGGTTGAAAGCTTTATATTTTTTCTTTTAAAATCCCATTAGAAGCAATTATCTCTGTCTCCCCGATGTCCAGACATGTCCTTTGTTGCTTTTGACTGAGCTGTTATAAACTTGCTGTTGATGTACTTGATGAAACAGCACAAGAAACGTTTTGGGATTGGTCTGACAAGTATGATTGCTTCTGGAGGTCTTTCATGGGTCCTTTCCTTGGGCATCATCCCAGGGAGCCAGGACTTATAGCACAGGTGGGTCATGTGTTTGCAGGACACCAGTTCTGTTCCAAGGCTGCCAGCAGGTCTGGTCAGCTCAGTGCAAGTTTTGCTGCGGAGAGGAGAAAAGGCAAAAATCCATGGAATCAGAATCAGTTTTGAAAATATATGTGTGTACTCATGGTGTGTGACATAAAGAAATTGGGTTTACTTAAAGCTCACATTCTTTGAGTTATCATTGTCTGAATGGACACCCAGTGTGATAATGGCACTGTGCACGTCAGTTCTTGGAGTGGTTCTCTGGTCAAAAAGGTTTGGCTGTGTTTTATGCAGACCAACTCTGTTCACCTCTGTATGAAGGATTATGGTTTGGGGATGGACAGGAGAAGGGTGGATTGCTTGCAGGCTGCCCAAATGGCTGTGAGTGTTACCCAGGAGAGCTCAGAGCTTTGGAGCAAATGGGCAGGAGTAGCACCACCAAGATTTTCAGCTTTCATTTAAAACCAACTAACCAACCTTCGTGGTCTCGTTTGGGATTTTACAGCTGCAGCAAACCGTCGTGCAAGGCACAGAAAGTGGCTCTGAGTTGTGGCTGCAGCTCCCATCAGCTGGGCACGTTGAGCTGCAGGTGATGCTCCAAAGGGCACCCAACTTAGCCCACAGTTCTATGGGTGCTCATTTTCAGCTCAGAGTCATTTCTTCCCCAGACTGAGATGTTTGGAAGTCTGTCTGAGAGGCTCTTCCAGTGCTCAGGGGGTCTGGAGGAGGGCTCCTGCAGCTCAGTGGGATGCGAGGTCCTGGTGGCTATTTGCAGCTGAGGGCTGTCAACCTCAGAGTTGTTTTTACGTGCGTGTGTGTGATTGTCTTTGTCTGTGGGTGTTACATGCCTCGGTTTGTGGCTTGGAAGGGGTTTTTGCCTAACCACTGGGATGTTTGTTTGGTTCTTAAGCTGAGATTCTGCAGTAATTTCTTATTGCAAGAGCTCTTACAGTACCCAAAATGTTATGAAACGTGGTGTAAAATCTCAGCAGTGTGGGTCTGTGGCACTTCAGGCAAGAGTTATAACTCAAGTTACTTAGACCTCAGCACAGTACTAATAACTTATTAATGCAGCTTTTCTAAAGCAAAAAACCCTTCCTTCTCCTCTCTTTGCCAACAGGGGAAAGCATAATTAAAGTTTTTCTGATAGTTTCATGAGTGTGGGATCAAATGAATAGATGTGCTTGCCATACCTGGAGGACAGACTTTAACAATGAGGTGTTAGTGGGATTTTTTTTGGTGCTCATGGGCAAGCAAGGAGGGCTGAGCGATGACTGCAGCAAGCAGTGCCCTCCTCCTGTGGGTTATTTCTGTGGGGCTTGGTGAGGTCTGGGAGCTGTCTCAGCCTTCTCTCATGGCAAACTGAGCATCCCTGTGTCAGACCCACATGAATGATGGGCAAGCAAGGAGGGCTGAGCGATGACTGCAGCAAGCAGTGCCCTCCTCCTGTGGGTTATTTCTGTGGGGCTTGGTGAGGTCTGGGAGCTGTCTCAGCCTTCTCTCGTGGCAAACTGAGCATCCCTGTGTCAGACCCACATGAATGATGGACGCGTTGGGTTGCAGTTGTGTGTGTGTGGGGGGGGGGGGGCTGGGATAACACACCCGCCTCCTAAAGGCCTTTTTATTTATGAGGATGTAAATCTGAAGCATAAACACTTTGTGCCTCGATATTCTTCCCGGCAGAGGGATCAATTGGCAAGGAATGTATGTTAACAAAGTGTCGGGGTGGAACTTCATCATATTTGCATGCTAGAAGTTTGAGCGTAGTGACATAATTAACAGGGGATGCGATGGAGGCTCTTTCTAATGGCAAGGTGAGGTGTCTAGAAGCAGGGCGAGCTTCCCTTCATGCATGGGACATGTCTGAAGGACAAGCAGACACAAGGGCCGACAGAACATGGGCTTTCCCCATGCTCCTGCTATGTGGTCAGGATAAAACAGCTGTTTCCCACAGCCAGGGTTAGCTATTGGCTCCTCACCTGGGTGGAACTGCTCATGGGAGTTACGATGGTACATTGCAGGATCAATCTGAGATCACTAACGAGTTCTGAAATACGAAATTCCCAGCTGAGAGAAATGGTCTGGACAGCAATAAAAAGCCCGTGCTATATATACACACATTAACACATGCTCAGCTACTGCTGACTTCATTGTGACTTAAGCACGTACGTAAATATTTGGTTCAATGTGAGCCACGGGGAATACATTAAATTATTACTCAGGTTATGTGGTGCTGGAAATCACTGCGTGCAAAAATAAAGCCACTGTCCTGGAGAATTTAATTTAAAGTCTGGTTATAACAAATTACAAAGCGAAATGTGTTAAAGGACAACTGGGGGGAGGAAAAGGAGGAAAAGACTTTTCCTCTTTCCTTTTTCCTCTTTCCTTTTTCCTTTTTCCTCTTTCCTTTTTCCTCTTTCCTTTTTCCTCTTCCCTTTTTCCCCTTCCCTTTTTCCCCTTCCCTATTTCCCCTTCCCTTTTTCCCCTTCCCTTTTTCCCCTTCCCTTTTTCCCCTTCCCTTTTTCCTCTTCCATTTTTCCCCTTCCCTTTTTCCCCTTCCCTTTTTCCCCTTCCTTTTTTCCCCTTCCCTTTTTCCCCTTCCCTTTTTCCCCTTCCCTTTTTCCCCTTCCCTTTTTCCCCTTCCCTTTTTCCCCTTCCCTTTTTCCCCTTCCCTATTTCCCCTTCCCATTTTCCTCTTTCCTCTTTCCTTTTTTTTTTTCCTCTTCCCTTTTCCCTCTTTCTTTCTTGTCTTTTCCTTTCAGTGTAAGGGAAGAAGCAGAGCTTCATCCAGCAGGCTTCTCCCTGGAGCAGCCAGAACTGGCAGTGGGTTTACACAAGCAGAGGGGCTCCACTGGTGGCTGCCACTGTCATTCTGCAGGAGGACATTGCCGTGTTTGCATGCACGTGTATATTAGAGTAGCTTTGTTGAAGGCATCCGGTGATGAAGCGCTCTTTGAAACAAGTTAAACTTTTATTGTTTAACCCTCTGTGCGAGCTGGCAGCTGAAAGGGATGGTGTGTCCATGTTAGGCTGTGCTGATGGGTACCTGTGTGCACTGGGGCACAGCCCACGGGGCGCTGAACAGACACTGGGACTGGCTGCTCTAACCCGGCGCCGTGGGAAGAGCGGCCGAAACAATCAACACCATCCTTCAACCTGATAATGCTTTCTCGCCAACTAATAGCTCCTTGTTCATCAAGGAAACGAATGTGTGCTGAGGTGACACGCTCTTCACCCGGTGCTCTTTGTTCTAGGGTCCTCCAGACTGATTGTATCAGCTCCAGCGCTGACAAATGTCCCCCCAAACTTTAACACTATGTAAAATTGAGTTATGGGGTTTTAAGGTTAGACTCCTCTGGCTGAAGGGTGATTGTCTCCGAGAGATAAAGGAATCAGTACTCAACAATAACAAAATCTTTGCCATAGGATAATGCCTGTTATTGAGCTCACAGCTCTCTTTATTTGGTTACAAAGCTTCGCCACTATTTTTCCTTCCCGCGCTCGTAGGTTAAAGTGGGAGCCGCCGTTTGAAATTGGTGAATTGCTGCTGTTCCTCTCTCCACCCTCACTCTGTGCTTGCACAAACACTCTGGCAGATGGATCAATTCCCCCCATCGCCCAAGGGCTGTGCATCCGCAGCGTTTAACCGAGTTACCCTCAGTGTAGCACTTCCCCAGCGCTCGGTGCGGCCTTTGGAGGAAGAACCTTGGGTCTGGGCAGGGAAGTCAAAGACAAACCAAGGAGTAGGAGAGCATTAGTGTGGTTGTGCTGTAGGATTCAGTCATCAGAGTGGAAGGCACAGTTGCCACGGAGCTGGGGTTGATGTGGAGTGCAACCCACTTGAACCAAGTTGGGAATAGCATCTTTGTTCCTGGGAGCCCCGAGCACCTTGTGTGGATTCTCTGGCCAAAACGCTGTTCTGTATTTAGTAGTGAGACTTGGCCATCTGCTGCACATACAAACGGTCTGCCAATGCTCTGCAGAGGATCAAAGCATGACAAAAAAAAATAATAATGGAATCTGGGGGAAGAAATCAGAAGTTTATTTTAATTTGAAATATATGGTACTGGGGGTGAAGGCATTTGGTGCCGAAGCTCTTAATGCTCCCAAAGGAGATGCCTAGGAGGGGCTGGCAGACGGGCAGAGAAGTCCCAACATCCAAGGGAGGACAAAATTTAGCAGAGTGAAGCTCCCAATGCTCTCTGAACTCCTTCCAGATCCTGAGAGCGCTCTCCCTCCCCTGATAACCACCTGATGCATGGGCTGTGTGGGGAGACATGCGTGACAGGGGTGATGTTTCCTTGAAGATTTGGAGCGCTCAGGTTGTTGGGGTCAGTGTTGGAATATGGGGTTGTGCTGTCCACCTCTCAGAGCTCATCTCTCTGCTTTACCTGCTCTTAGTTACCCAAAAGGATGGAAGTCTGCTGCCCCCATGGACTGCGGGCATCTGCAGGAGCGATCTTTGGGTCAGTGCAGCTTTCCAATCCACCCTAACTCTTGCCTTCTTAAGCTTTAGTCAAGAATTGCTCTCTAGGTATTCACACCCTTAAATATTAGTCCTGGACATGTCACTTAGTGGGGGTTACAAAGCTGTGAATTAGATGTGCCATGAGCTTTAAGACTTGGATTTTTGTACACCTCTGGCCCAAGGTGTGCTGGCTGCTAACCTTGACTCAGACCAATTTTCTCACCTCCTTTGAGGGGGTGCACAAACAAGAACCGAGGCTGGCATCCCCAGTAGTAAAAAAAAAGAACATTCTTGAGTGCTAAATGTGTGGTGAATTACCTTCTTTTTTTTTTTTTTTTTGTTACCCTGGTTTATTCTTTAGTGGGTTGAAGCTCGCTTTATTGTTCTATCTGTATTCCTAACCTCTCAATGTCCCCTGCTATTATTTCCTCTGCTTTCACTTGATATTTGCATTACCACCTAATTTAGTATCTTCCTGCTCATTGAATTAATGGACTGTTTACTTGCCTTAGATAAAATGGGGACTAATACCCTGCAGTACCCCAACACAGACACTTCTCCCCCCACGTGACGCAAAGCCATTTATCAGCAGCTTTTGTCTGTGGCCCTTGGGCCAATTTTCAGCCTGTGACGATTGCTTCTATCCGAGCGGAGGTAAATTAATTTTTTTTTTTCACTGAGATTTGCTGTGGCACCGCATCAAACGCTCAGTAAAGTCTCCAGATATATTGCATCTTCCACATTACCCTCCGCCTGCTAATTTCGTTGCTCGATCAGAAAGGCTGACCATATGTGCCTAAGGTCGTTCCCTCTTTGCAAACCCAAAGGTGGCTTGTTGCTAAGAAGGCAATTATTGCCTAGGTGCTCATAAAGTAATTTACTCCCTTTTCGGTTTTTAATCTGGGCTGTTATTATATGAGCGTGACATTAGATTTGCGAGAGCATTTTTCAGCTTCACCTTGGTGGTGCGTTTTTAAATGTTGGTGCTACCTTTGATTATTGCCCTCTCCACTTCTCTTAGCTATCTGCTGTGATTAAAAGGAACGGCCGATGGCTTGTTACGCTCAGGAACTCTGTTACTGTAATTCCTCAAAGACTTCATGCAGATGGAGATTGGTGGGAAAGAAGGCATGGCTTGGAAGTATAAAACCCTCATATAGGTATATCTGTCCATTCTATGCTCACCCCCACGTCCTGGAGCTGATGTAGGAAAGCTGGTGCTTACCTGAGCAACCTCTATCGGAGAAGGGCATGACTTCTGCTCCTCTGAGTTGTAATGGTATCTCCCAAGTGGGTGAGAATTCTTTGCTGCCAACATTTAGCCACATTTGTCATCTAGTGGACATCGGGGTGGTGACACTCCTCTTAAGATGGGTTTCCAGTTTGCTTTCTGTCAAGGTTGATTTAAAGGTGCTTTATTTCCTACTGTAAGTGGAAATTCTACATCTGCTTTGAGTGCCTTCCCGGGTCTGCTAGCTCTGCTTGACTGGATGAATCAATTAATTTTAGGGAAAACAATGCATCTTATTTGGAATCGAGGATATTTTTGGTACCCTGGACTTGATCTAGGAGAAGTTGTTTTGGAAAAGAACAGCAAACTTCTCTTTTCAAATGCAATTTGAGTAAGTGGATCAGAAATGCATCGGTTTTATAGTTGAGGTCTTGCAAACCCACTCATAACTGAAGACAGAAAAAAAGCCCCAACCCAACAACAGGAATACAAAACAAGGTGACTGGAAAACGCATTTTTACGATGGAAAACTCGCCAGCCCCGCCAAGGGGAAGGAAGGCCAGACAATATCAGTATTTGAATATTCTCTTCTGCTTCTTTTCTTTGATATGCAAACTTGCTGCTGATCAAAGAACTCTGGGAGGAGGAGGACAATAGTGCGGAGCATGGCGGCTGGGTTCTGGCTCCTGGGTTTGATCCCATGACCAGGACTGGGACGGTGCTGTGCTCCCCTCCCCCTGGTCCTCCTGCTCAGCCCCGGGTTCACGGAGCAGCGGGGGAGCGAGGGGCACACGCACAAGCCCTGAGGTTGCAGAAATGCCATAAAATGGCTATAGCTCTGTCGCCTACAAAGCCTCCATCCCTCTTGGGTACCCCAGTATGCTAAATCTGTGGGTTCAGGCTTGGGGCAGGTGGTAGGATTTGCTCCTTTAATCTTCACTGTCTATTTATTACAGTGGAGCTCCAGGGCATCTGAGCATGGCCTTTCTCGCCAAGAGACCATAACAAATGGCTGCACTACCTCTGACACAGAGCCGGGCTTTGCGCACCACCTATCTGCACGCTACGGTGTTGGCTCCTTCTGTCTCCGCTTCTCCTTTTGTTAGGATGCTGATCAAACTGGAGAGAGCAGGAAGGGATGTGAATGCTCAGAGCAGCTCCGGGTGACCCCAGGCACCTGCCCTCCCCCTGGCTTCCTGTCTGCCCTTGGCTCATTTGTCAGGGGGGGATGCTCACCTTGCGGATGAGAAACCGCTCTGCCCCGGGCCATGGGACCGTGACTTAGGGTAACCCTTTTCCCTTTGTTTACTCTTAGGTATTGAACCCTTTTGCGATTGCTAATTATTTTTCAATTACCCAAGACAAATGTAAAGGTTAGGGAGGTGCCATTTCTCAGTGACCCTGCTTGTCAATCGCTGCGGCTCTTTATTAATGTCAGAGCTGGGTTTGTTAGATTTTTCTTGTTGCTTTTAAAGGATAAGAGAAAATATCTTGAATTGCAGAGGTAACTTAAGCCTTACTTTGTCTCTGAGTACTATCAGAAATTATTTGGACAGAGGTGGGAAGTTCCTCTCATTGCAACTTAGTTTTATTTTTAATAAAAAAGCATCTTTAGATAAAGTGGAGAACCCCAGTAAACCTCAGCCTTATAGAAGAAGGCACAACAGCCTTGTCCCAATCTTCTGCAAGATAATTCAGTTCTTACAGTGATATTTTGTGGTATCAAAGCTCTTCTGCGCTGATTTATAGCTTTGAAGAGCTCATGGTTCAAATAGGCAAATAGATAGGACAGAGGATATGGGAGATGTGGTGAGAGTGTGAAGTGATTTGACTCCAGCACGCCTAACGTTAGAGGAAATGCAGTTTGAGAGGGTGAACTGGGGGTTGAGGAAACCATGGTGTGCACATCAGTCCTGGATTTGCTATACAAATTCTACTTAATCTGAACTATCATCTGTCCGAGGACACCCATTTTTGGCAGCTGGATGACCTTGGCTTGCTCTTTGGTTGGGTCTGGAGGGGCAGGGAATGGTGGGGCCATCCAGAACCCAATGCTCTATGTTTGTATCCTCTGTGCTGGAGTTCCAGGAGACATTGGCTTCAATTTCCATGTCAGAATTCAGGTTCCCTGCTGTGGTAAAGCTTTTAATTCAAATGTCTCAGACACCGTGGAGGGGTCTGCAGTGTGGGGTGCAGCCTGCACAGAGGGGTCGAGGCAGCATGTGAGATGCTGCTCACCCTTCTTTTGAAGACCTCAGTCTCTTGGCTCCCTATTGAACTAGGAAGGCTTGAAAAACTCCTGTTCTTTTCATGAGATGGATTTTGCAGCCTGTCTCCAGGCAGCTTGAAACCCAAAGGGCATCGCTGAAAACACCAGCAACAAAATAGCATCTGGGGGGAGGGAATAGGAGGACAGAGGAAGATGGAAAACCTTCTATACAATAATTAGAATAAAATTGGGGTATCGAGAATACAGGGGTCAGCTTCTGTTCACACCAATATGGCTTTCACCTTGTAGAGAAAGGCCTGCACCAGGTAATTAGGTCAAGTCAATGATTATATATCTTTAAGCGAAGTGGAAGGGACTGTAATTGTGATGAAATTTGTTTGAAGAGGGAAAGCATGGGGAATTTTGTTTAAAGGTAACGAGTTCAAAGGGTAAATGAAGTTCAAGGTTCAGTTCCTGTTCACAGGAACAAAAAAAAAAAAAAAAAAAAGAGAGAGAAAAAAAAGAAAGGGAAAAAAAAAGACCCACGCACACCAAGCAGCCAATATTTCTATCAGACGAGTTGCTTTATCTTTTGGAGAAGGGAATGGGATCATATCCCTGTAGGAAAACTGGAATTAAAACAGTGACAGCTCTTTAATGGGGCTTTCTTTCTTTAGGAGCCAACAGAAGGGTAAACCTTGTGTAATGTGTTTTTTCTTTTTCTTTTTTTTTTTTCTCGTTGGCTTATTCGTCCCTTCAGAGCTCACTGCAGTACTCAGCCACCTTGCATGCAAATGGAGGACATCTCGAGAAGGGGTTCGGCTGTGATATGTAAATCCCCACTTTGTTTAAGGGAAAGGCAGCTGCCAGGGCAGGCAGGAACGGTGGGGAAGGTTTCCCAGTGTTGGGGGGCTTCAACTGTGGTGAGATTTCGGCTTCCCATAAATGTTTTTGGTAGAAGAAAAACTTGTTCCTGCTCGCACTTGCTGAAAAGTCTGTTTTCCTCCCAGTAAATAAGCAACCTCTGTTGAATTTGCTGGAGAGTGGATCCCATGGCAGCTTGGATGCTTTTGGACCTGGGGGAAAAGGGCACAAAGAAAAAATGTTGGTGCTCCCCCTGTGAGGGGCTGTTCTGAAGCATGTAGGAAGGAGAGCTGAGTAATATACATGTCAGGACCTGCAGCATCACTATGTGACATTGGAAGTTCTGACTGTGCCACCAAATCTGATCTGTGTTGACAGTTGGGGCTCCCAATGCTCAGCTTTGAGATTTGGGCCCAGAGTTTGCAACTGATGCTCAGAGCTGGCTCTTCAGGGGGATTTGTCCCCTTGTCTGTGAAGCAAGGGAGGTGATATTGGTGATGACTATGCTGATCCTGCAAGGGCATTGAGCCTCGCTGCTTTTCTTCCTCATGGCTCGGTCATGGGGCCTTGTTCTGAGCATGACATTGGGTCATTTGATTTCATTTTGAAAGTCACCTGTAGAGGTTTAGGGCTGCCCTGCTACTAGAAGGGGAAAAGTACCAAAGCAACCCCCTAAATTGGACGGATATAAGGGGTAAACCTAACGTGTGACACTGATGTTAGGCTGCATTGCCCATGGCCTTGGGATCTTCTCGGGGTTGATGCTGACCTGGGGTTGACCATACACACAGTGACACAGTGACATGGGTCCCATCCACATCCCTCTCAGAGCCATCCAGGATGGGTGAGCAGGATGCAGCCTCACCTCCGCTGAACCCGTGCTGCAAATATTTCCACGCCAGCCAAATTTACTGGGAATTCAAGGAACAACACTGCGACCATATTAATGACCTCAGAGGGTACGCAGAGTTCAGAGTTCGCCTCCTGTTTACTCCACGGATCCTTTCCCCCGTGTTCCGGTTGCGCCCATCCTATATGCCATGTAGATTCTGTTTGTGGTTACGATCTGTTTCATGGCATTTTAATCTCGGTTTAGGTCTTTTATTTTTATTTTTTTGGCTGGAAAAACGCACAGCGGCTTTGTGAGGCTGGCGAGGGGCACGGGGTGTCGCGGTGGGGATCCGCTGGGAGCAGGGTGCTCCGGGGATGGGTTCAAGGTTCACTCTTTGTTCGCGCGTAATAAAAAGTCTTCAGTTATCAGGTATTTAAACCCAAATCAGCAGTTCCATATCCGTAACCTGAGCTAAGCGTTCCTCCATCTAATGGCCGCGCGGCTGTCGTTTGCAGCGAGTTGGGTGACACTCGATTTGTACTCGGTGACGGGAACAGATGGGCCTTCATTGTGCGAGCCCGCCTGTATGCAAATGTGAACGGAGTTTCACCCGGGCCCGGGCCTGACCTGACCACGCAGCGGCATTTACACCGCGCGCTCAGCCGGGGGGGCGGCCAAGGGCGATAAAAAATGGCACTCGGATAGTACCAGCGGCAGGTCAAGTTTACCATCCGTCTTGCAGCGGGGACCGCGCTGGCAACGCGGTTATTTAGTTTCAGTGTTGATGTTCGTTGCAATGAGCTCCATCATTTCACCTGTTTATGAACCCAGGCTCACGCCAGCTCGCGGCAAAAACCCGTCGAGGTCGGTTCTGGGTTGCTGCGGGACCACGGGTCCCATTCCCAATGGGCATTCTCTCATTTTCTCCCTCAGTCCTCATCGAGATGTTTTCCTCTGCCCCCCTCCCCCTCCCCTCAGTTTTGTGTTGTCAAGGTTTTGCTGCTTTCTCTGGGAGAACCAGAAACCCGTCTGTGCCCAAATGGGCTTTTTTATTATTGAAAAATTGAGAAAAATGATAATTGATGCCGGAATAAACAAGCGGCATTTTAGGCATCGGCTAACAATTTTGCATGTACATAGGCAGTACACAATCTATAATAAATCTTACCATTTAAATGCACAGCCCTTCATTAGAGTGAAAATATGAACAGCTGTAATCGCACATTTACGCCGGCGACAGAGAAAAATCTGGTTACAGTCGTCATTTTTCACGCTGATGAAGAACGGGCAGCAGGTTCTGAGCACTGCTCCTGGAACAGTGTGATTTTATTCCTCCATCCCATCCCTCCTTCCTCCCACCGCCCTCTCCCCATCCCCATACAGCAAATTAGCGCCTTTTGCTCCCAGCAACGCTCCGTTTCTGTATTATTCTCCGGCTCATCACAAAAGTCGATTTCTCATGCCAGTGGCAGAGCCCTCTCGGCTGTGGCTCCTGCGGGACTGGCCCCCCAAACTGCTGTTAGGATGAATGGCCGCACTTCTCCGGGACATCTGTTCTTCGAGGGGTGCTGGGAGCTGCGGGCTGGAACCGATAGAAAAGAAACGGTCACCGCAACTACAGCAAACGCGGCTCTCTGCCGTAAATCTTACTGCTTGCAGCTTGGCTTCCAGCAAGTGGCTGCACATCTAGGGGAGGTGGGCTGAGAGGCCAAAGGCTTTTTCCCTTTTTTTTTTTTTTTTTTTCCCTCTAAGAGTGGAAATGTCCATTTTTGCAGAGCCGGAGCCAGCGACGCGGCAGCTATAACCACTGCAAAGCGTCGTGAAATCTTCCTGTCTTGTTTTTGTGCTTTATTGGTCCTTCTGTAAGGAAAAAAAAAAGCCAACATCAACGGAGCTCGTATATATTTTTAGGCAGTTGAGCCCCGTGCTCAAATCATCACGGATAGAAACGAATGGCCGGAGCTGGCGCTGGTATTTGTCCAGTCGGCACTTGTCATAACTGACAGGGATGATGAAAATAAGGCACTTTGTACGTATCGTGAAATTGAGGGCTCCTGAAATGGTTTTATTCCCTCGTTTTTAGTCATTGAAAAGTGGGGAGGTCATTAATTTCCCGTCCTGGAATAAGGGACTGCTCAGAACGTGTGGAAGGTTTCACACATGTATTTGTAACACAAACATCCCCGAGTGCTCTCGGACGGGTGATTGCCATCTGACCCGAAATTCATACCTTAATAGAGCAAATCTTTATTAAACCATCACTTAAGCGTAACTCGGATGGGCCGCAGTCACGGGCAGAACTCTCCCCAAAGTCCGAATAATTACTAAATAAAACCGAATAAAGGCTTTGGGATTTGACCCATTCTTTGTGACCTTGAAATTGCTCTCTGAGGAAATCCTGGCAGGTAAAGAGAATTGGATTTATATTCTGATGTATGAAATTCCGGTCTGCTTGCGTTAAGCAGAGCACCGTCTGTATGTGAATCCAAATTTATGGGACGAACAAAAGAATTTGTAAATTATTTCTTTTTTTTTCCTCCATTATTTTCTGGGGGGAAGAAGAGCTGAGGGAGGTAGAAGGCAGCTGTTGGAAAATCACTGCTCACCTGAAAGCTGATTTCTTTTACCCATGAGAGCAGATCATAAAGAGGCTGTATTAAAAATAAAACAAACCCCACAACTTTTTTGAGCAAGTTGATTTCATTAATTGCTGCCTTACTCAGACGAGCTGATGATCTGCTAGAATAAAGCAGCTTTCCGTGGCCATTTTGTGTTGTTATAAAATAGAAATGTTTAGGAAACCAGAAAGCTCTGCTCGGTGCAGGAGTGCCCATTGCAGCCGAGCACCCTTCGGAAGAAGCACTGCAGCTCCTTCTCACCGCCGACTCCTCCAGCACTCCTTCAAGTGCGACTGTTTCTCGTTAAGCAATGGCTAATCTAGAGCACCCACTCTTAGATCTGCAGCCCATGGATGCGGACAGGCATCTCTTTTTTTGCTGCCTGTCCCCAAAACCCACCCAGGCGAGCTGGGCACGGGGATGGATCTCTGCCATGAAGTGATGGGAAACTCTTGTTTTCCCTGGCATTTTGCATAACCTGATTTTACATACATATATATATCTATAAATATTTATGTACAATGTCTTTCTCCACATATACATCTTTCTCTATATATAATCAATATATATCTATGCACTTCTATAAAAAAATATATATATTTCTGAATACTTTTCCATCCTTTTCTTCCTCCCACCCTTATTCCTGATCCTGGGGCAGCAGCCAGTGAGTGGTGCCCTTAGGTTTAGGGGGTGGTGGGATGGAGTTGACCCCCCCCCCCCCATCCCCGTCCCGGCTGCAGAAGGGCTCCAGGAGCCATCTCGTGGCCGCAGGGCTGCTCCGCAGCTGCCCGGAGGCGGGGACCAGAGGAGAGGGGAGCAAGGGGGGGACCGTGTTCAAATATAAATCAAAGCCATCAGTCACTGGGAATCCGGAGAAAGTGGCACGGGATATAAATAGAGGCTATAACTGCGGTGACAAGCAGGGCTGCAGTTGTAAATACTCATTATCTTTCTTAATACGACACCGCGTGGATCGGGAGAGCTCGGGAAATTACAAAGGGAGGCTAAAAATTAAAAGCGGGAGAAGGGAACGGGGCATTTTTAAACCTGAAATCTCCGTCCTGCTTTTCTGTACAACAATAAAGGCACCCCCCAATTTATATTTGTTATTAATACGTATTAACTTCGCACCCTGTCTCCTCCCCAAAGCTGAGTGAAAGCCCCAAAGACATCTGTTTGCATACATTGTGTGTCAGGCAACATCAGATCTGAATAGAATTTATCTAAATTTTATATGCATGGCTTGATGTAAATTGAAATAAATTGTACGGCATACTCTGCGTGGACATATTGGTTTTTCCGTCACCGCTTGAACTTTTAACCTCGGGGTTTGAGCCGGTCACACGCTGACCCGTCTGAACTCTGCTGGTAGAGCCAAGTCTGAAGGGATGACCTTGCAGCCATGGCAACCCTGAAAGACAGTCCAGGCCTCCTGCATCCCCCCTTCCCCCAGCCCCGAAAAACCTCGGATACATTGGGAATGTTGGGCCGTGGTGCGGGCAGAGCATCCCGGGCACCGTCTGCCACAGATGGGAGCTTTCTCTCCCTGCTCTCATCCCTTGGCCAGAGCTTCTGTGCAAGGAGCATGAGAACAGGGCTGGGTGCCTTTCTCCCTTCCCACTCGTGCCTCGGTTTCCTCGTGGGTCGTGTAGCACTTCTGACCCGTGCCAAAGTACAGAATTCATGAGGTCTCGATGGCGGCAAGCTTTGTTACAGCCTTCCTCAGAGCTTGAGCAGAAGGGCAAAGAGAATTTCACCTCCTCGTTGGCATGCTGGGCTCAAACTGTGCACCAGAGTCCCAGAGCTGTCCCCCTGGTGCCACCCACCTCCCACATCGTGCTCTGAGCTTTATGCCTAACAAACACCAAATGCTTTGGGTTAATTGGGGTGGCAGTGGCTGCAGGGTTGTGCTCATCCTCCCCATGCAGCCCTTTGGGTGGTTCTCCTTTGTGCCATGGCTGTGCCTCGTGCTCTGTAGGAAAGGCAAAGCCTTCCTGTATCCTGAGGCCAAATCTGGGTGAAGGGCATCTGTCTCTGCAGCAGCAGAAAGTCTGCAAAGCCAGAAATGGGTCCTGTGTGGTAGGGCAGATTCCTGGGAGCTCATCCACTTCCTCCTGGTGAACCCCCTCTCCCTGTCAACTTGTGCCCCAGAAGCTTTTCTCAACTTCAGAAGTGCAGTGTTTGCTGTTGGAAGTTCTCTTTAAAACAATTAGGCAGCCTCTCTCTAAGCTCCAGAACAGAAAATGATTTGTCATCAGCACCACACGTAAGCATATGTTTAATTGCTTTCCTGAGTTTAGGTGTCCAAAGGGCTTGACTGCAAGTTCCAGGCACCCCAGAACAGCTGTGAAAATACTCACTTGCTCTAAACAATGGAAATACAAATGGGAACAGTGTTATCTGCTTGGCCAAAGGCCTTGGGGGCTATGTCCATCCTATCCCAGCTGCAGAGAGCTGAACTCTCAGGAGTTGGGCTTCTGTGGCTGCTGATGCCCCTGAAGATGTGGCCCAGTCCTGCAAGACCCCATGTGTGGGGTTCCTGCTCAGCTCCTGGGGTAGAGGGAATAGGACCAAGAGGTTCTGTAGGTCCCAGAATGGGAAGTAAGGAGCAGAGTGTGCATCTTTAGCTTTGACATGATTCTGCTTCGCCTACAGGAGGAGCTCTTCGTTCCTTCCCTCTGCATCAGCCTTTGTCCATCCGTGGATGCAGCACATCCAGTTTTAAAGCTTCCTAGTGCCTGGAATACCCTGGGAACCTCGAGTAGAAAGTGCCATAGAGGTGTGGTTTTTTATTACTCCCATTCCCCACCTGAGCCAAACAGTGAGGGTCTGCTGATGTGTGGTGTCTCCCAGACAACAGAACTTAGAGATAATTTATTTAATAGATGCAGCTTAAAAAAAAAATAAAATCCTGGTTTCTGTGTAACTGAGAGTAAGTTGTATTTCATCATTACAAAGCAATAAGCAGGCGATAGATCCCCGTTTATGGCCTATTTTATCAGTATGACTTCATTGTCTTATTTTTAAAAATTGTTGTTATAGCCCTATTATCATGAGTTAATGGGCAGAGGGCTGTAACCATCGTGCGAAAGAACTTGGGCACATCAGCTGCAATCTGTGCGACCGAGGCTCTTTTTATGCAGGGAGCACAAGGGGGGGATGGCAGTCCTGTGCTGATATCTGTCACCCTATGGGGTTGGTTGAGTCAGGGTTTGCATCTCCGCAAAAGGAGATGAAACTTTGAGCATAATGAACTGCAAACTCTCGCAGCTCTGCAATGCTCTTTCCTCTTCCAGCAGCGATAAACTAAGCTGGCACTCAGGAAAGCACAAATGTGCTCAGTAAGGCACGAGCTGAAGGGTGGCAAGGTTTCTATAAGGGGAATGCAAGGCAAGAAAATTGGTAGCGACGTGCGAGTGCGTGCTGCTCTGAGAGCTGCATGAGCTGCTGGCAGGAGGAAGCCAGAACCCCTGGATGTTTGTTTTGTCCCTTACCTTTACAGCTGGAGATGTGATAGCAGTAGCAGAGAGGAAAGCAGCAGACATGTAAACAGCCCAGCAGTTAACATTATGGCTCCACATTGGTGAAAATTTGTTTTTTTTAAAGTTATTTGCTTTGCCCAATGTATTTTTAATGCACTGAAATGTTGTAATAAGGGCATAACTATTCCAGGCTGCTGTTGTAAAAGCAGGCTGGGATGTGGGTTGTAAAGCATCAGGAGTATTTTGTGCAAAAAATTCCCTTTGCAGATCCTTCATACTAAAAAAAATATCCGTTTCTGCTTTCATCTTAGCTGCATGCATGTCTGGAGCATGCTGTTAGCAATGGAGCAGAGCTGTTGGGAGTGGGCAGTGATGCCCTGTGAATCTTTGCTTCTGCCTCTATTTTTTTCATGCTGTTAGAGCAATGAGAGGCAAGTAGCTTATGGCTCATGGCTTCTTCTTTGCAAACTGCAGCATGAAATTACAGGTGGTGGCTAGGAATGTTAAAACTGGGGTGAGAGACCTATGTCCTAAGTTTGTTATGCTCTTTTGTTGCACTGGTGAAGGAGCTCTTCTCCATGTGATTGCTCCTAATGTCGGATTTTTACCTGATTAGTTTCCATAATTCTCCTCAATTGTAGCCCAGCCCAAGTGATGATCTGGGTTCATTTTCTTTAGCTGGCATTTAGCAGATCATGAACAGTGGTATACATCAACGTGGGGTTTGTGGGTGACAGCTGAGCACCCTCCTAAGCTCTTTCTTTGTTGGGATTTATCTCAAGGAAGGAAGAATATTTGCTGAGAATATCCACCTCAGCATCGTTTCCTCCATCGAATTCCTGTCATTTCTGCTTCCCTTTTGGCCAACTCCTTCCCCTCCCCTTTCCTTTCGGATTCCATTAAAACTTGGTATTATTTATCAAACTTGCCAATTCCCAATCTGTGGGATTCAAAGCTATGGACTCTTGTATATTTTTAGGTGGAAGGAAGAGAGAAACGAGGAGAGAAAGATGGAAACTATGATCTTTTTGACCTAGTGAGATCCAGGTTCAAATATATTCTGGGATTTAAAAGAGAATGTGGTGGATTTACTGCCTATAGGGAATTATTTGTGCTAAAATCCACACAGGAAGGGTTTGGCAAGGAACCTTGGTGCACTTGGAGGAAAACCCTGTGATTCTTTTGGCTCCTTTAGAAACATGTTGTCCTTGGAAGTTGAATGTAAGGCTAGGTTGTATTGAGTTTGGTTTGGCTTGGTTGAGTTGGGTTGGGTTTAGTTGGGTTGGGTTTAACTGGGTTGAATTGGGTTGGGTATGGTTTCATGGGGTTGGATTGTGTTTAGTTGGTTTTGGTTGGGTTTAACTGGGTTGAGTTGGGTTGAGTATGGCTGGGTTGGGTTAGATTTGGTTTGAATTGGGTTTGAAGCATCCTGAGTGCCATTACAGAGGGAGGAAGGGACAGAATGTGACCATCTTTTATTAAGGCTGATGAGATGCAGATCTCTCATGGTTCCCTAGGCAGCTCTGTCAATATTGCATATTTTCAAACATATGTTGTCACCAGAGGAGTGGAGGTTTGGGGATTACTCAACAAGCCAAAATACAGTAGTTTTACCCCATTCCGCTCTCTCTTCCCAGCAGCATCTGAACAAAACCCACACTCTTTAAGTGAATAGTTCAGAGGCCCTAGAGTGAGAAATTCGGGTCGTGGGCTTTTTGAGTGTTGGAAATAAACATCCACATGCTGGTGGGCTGTGCAGCAAGTCCCACTCGAGTAGAAGCTCTGCCATCCCCAGTGCACAGCACGCTCATCCTGGCACTGTGCGGGTGCGGGAGCACCGTGAATTAGGTTTTCTGTCCTCATTGTTACTGTGTGAATGGGGGGAGTGGGGAGGGGGTGGGGGAACCAGAGCTCTGCATCATTTTCTTTGCTGTTTGCAAACCCTTCTGAATAGTGAAAAACAATGCGATTAATTTTCTCTAGCGCAATCATGCATAGATTTAATAAGCATCCAAAGGTAGGATCCATCTGTAAAGTACGCACTGCATGCTAAATTACTTCTCTTCTGCAATTTTTTTTCTTTCCAAACCTTAATTAATTGAAGAAAAAAAAAATTGTTTATTAAAGTGGGAACAGGCTAGGCTCTGTCTCTGCATCTCTGGTTCAAAAGTTCATACAATTCCCTGAAGGCTCATCTGTGTGTGTGTGTGTGTGTGTGTGTGTGTGTGTGTGTGTGTGTGTGTGTTTGCAATTGGGTGTGTGTGTGTGCACATCTCTCTCTCACTCACAGTCTTGCTCTCTCTCTGCTAGGGGACAGATGCTCAGAAAGGTGCTGTGCTTTAGACAAAGGTTTATTTTTCTTTTCTTTTAATTTTTTTTCTTTTGGAAGAGTCTTGGTGGTGGGCTGGCTTCCCTCCCACCATTGCTTGTCCTTTATTCCTTTTGACTCTGAAAGGTGAAGTCACTTCCAGTGCGTATTTTAAAGGGAATTAACAGGGATAGGAGATGGAGGATGGGCAGCTGATGCCACAGGTGGATCCCCAGCAAGGAGGAAACAGGCTGAGGCTCCTGGGAAAGGCGAGTGCTTTGGGCATGCAGGGCACACACGGGAAAAATATCCATCAGCACTCAGAGCCGTGCCAGGTGGGGACATCAGGGAGAGAGGAACGCGTGTGTTGCCAAAGCCATAATTGCCTCTTGTCTTCCTTCAATGTTGCCCTCTCCTTGAATCCCTGCCTGCCTCCCATCTCCATCAGGCTCCTTCTGTTCCCCAGCAGACACTGGCTCTGGTTGCAGCCTGGGTTTCTGCTGGCTCAGCTCACCTCACCTTCCCCTCCCATGGTGTCCACACCCGGTCCCACCACCCCCATCCTGCAGCCACCGTTCCCATGGTGCCCCCAATGCATCCCACCCACTGCCCCTTCACCTCTCCCCACCATTCCAGCCAATATTTCCCACACTCTTTTTCATGTTGGCCCCTTGTGTTGTCACAGTGCCATGGGTTGGGAACTTGGTCTCCTTTGCTCCTACCTACCAAGAGCGGAAGGGTGTTGGGGGTTAAGGTGATGCACAAAGTCCCACTGTGCACTGCAGCTCAGCCATCCAAAGGTGGGATGGTGTCTGTGATGCTGGGTGTCATCGAATCATTAAGACTGGAGATTATTAAGACCTCTGTGATCCCCAAGCCCATCCCCACTATGCCCACTGACCATGTCCTTCAGTGCTACATCTCCATGTTCCTTGAACACCTCCAGGGATGGTGACTCTCCCACCTCCCTGAGCAGCCTATGCCAGTGCCTCTCTGAGAAGCAGAGTTTCCTAATATCCAACCTGAACCTCCCCTGGGGCAACTTGAGGCTGTCATCTCTCATCCAAAGACTGGTGCTTCCATGGGAACAGAGGTCACCTCCTCTGAACACTCCAACCCAACCCAAACGTTTCTGAAGGAGCCACAAAGAACCCCAAAGTTTTCCCTCAGGTTGTGGGTGGGTTTCAGCCCCACTGGGGAGATGCAGTGCTGAAGAAGGTGATTGCTGCAAAGCACTTGGATGCAATGGGAGTTGGGAGGACAATCCTTAGTGAGAGCTGCTGAGGCTGCTTCAGCATCTCCATCCATAGCCAGAGAACAGGAGCCCTTCCCAGAAGAGTGGGGGCTCGCTCAGCTTCCCGTAAGGACTGGCAACAATCTCAGATGGAGTGCACTGTATATGTAGATTGTAAACAGAAAGGAAATGCACCTTTTTTTGTTGTTGTTTTAATAGCTGCATCCAGTGATGTAGGTAAAGTGACACAAACGCTTTATCCGATGCAGTTAAATTTATGCTCAGTCAGATGAGATTTTTCAGGTTTTGCATTTCCATGTCTGATCCATTTAAAGTTCTATTTATCGCCGGAGTGCTTTAATTTGAAATAATGGCACGATTTTTATTTTATCGTTTCCACGTTGACAGTTGGCCAAGGACTCAGAACCGCGTGCCACAGATGGCACATCGAGTGGTGTGTTGGATTATGCAAGTCCTCCGGAATAAAAATTGCAGCTGGACTTTATAAGCCACCTGGATGAGTGATGTGAGAAAGGAGGAACGGCCTGCTCACTTTTGCAATGAATGAAAAAGAATTTGGGAAACGATTGCTGTTTGCTTAGTGGAATTCAACAGCGCGTGCGTCTGCGCTCAGTTGCCCCTCTGCAACTGCCCATTTCAAACTGGTGTTCAGCTCTGCAAACCTCGCCCGAGCAGCAATCCCAAGCATTCAGAAAAACCGTGGGATTATTTTTGTAACGCTCCTTCCTCTCTTGGATTCAAGTTTCCTGTCCTTTCCCACAAACAAGAGGACGAGGAATTTGGGAGGGGTGTGAACTGAAAGTTGAGATTCTCGTTGCGATTGTGTTACTCCAGTTGTTGGGATTCCTGGAATATTCCAAATGCGACATCTTCAAAACATTAGCAAGAGCTGCTTGCCCTGTCCTTAAAGGTCATGTGTCCAGCAGCAGCGGAAATGTTTGCCCTGGGAAACGTCTGGCAAAGGTAGATATTTCCCAAGGCTTTCCCTTGCAAAAATCTAGCGAGGTCTGAGGAGTTGAGGAGTGCATTTCCATAGAGGGAACTACGAGTTGGGGCTTTTTTTGCTGCGTTTTGGGTTGCTCTTTTTTTTTTTTTCATAGGGGGGATTGGAACTTCAGGGTTCCTTCCAACCTAAGCCATCCCATAACTCAGCCGTTGCACTGTGGGATAGGCTGAATACTCTGGGCACCACGCGGTGCAGCTCCAGCATGTCCCCAGGATCCAACAGCATCTCTGTGGGTGCAGATGCCTCTAGGAGGGAGCCCACCCCACAGACATGGCCTTGCCGTGCCCCTGGGAGGGCCCTGCTCTGAGCCCCCCACCTGCACAGCCCCGCATCGCCCCGGCCCCACTGCGCCGCGTGCAGCATCTCTGGAGCTGGTGCTGGAAATTGCTCCTTAGGAAAGGGGGTGGTGGTTAGAGAAAGGGGGGAAAAAAAATGTTGAGGCCGGTGGCTGTAATCATCCTAGTTGCTGTCTATTTCCTCAGACTAATAGCAGAGCGATCAGAGTCGGGGAGTTCAAACAGAGGTTATCTTTCCCAGGTACCATCTCGCCCAACGAGAATTTGATTTTTTTCTATAGGACTTTACTCCATTAGATTAATGAAATTTCAATGAGAGCCTGGCGCCCCCTGAAGCTTTGTTAACAAAACAAATGGTGATTCTGTAGGTGTGACAGCTTGCTAGGAGAGTTACGAGAAGGTGAATACATCCTCGCAATCCACTCAGCCTGCAACACATTGATCTCTATTTAAAGCACCAATCGGATTTTTGTTAATTATAAATGATTGATCTGCAGCTCTCCCCACTCCCATTGCCACGACCACCCGCCCTCCTCGTCTCACATGTGCTTCCCCCCCATCCCCCCCTCCTCGAGCCCCCGACGCACGCACACTTGTAACTTCTTTGCATGCTGCATGTGGAGCTTTTTTGTTTCAGAGACGGCCATAGAAGGCAAATTGCAGCAGCACCCAATGGCAGCGCTCTGTCTTTACTGTTGCTGTCAGCAGTTTCATTGCAAACCCCATGTTTTTCATGGTTTATCAGCTGAACGTTAAAACTAACTCCACGCCGGGCGTATTTTATAGGTTTAACGGGGAAAAAAAAAAAAAGAGCTTTGAAACAAACTAAGGTGCAGTAATTAAAGCAGGGAAAACACATTCGGCTTCTGCTGGGTTCCGATTTGATATCTGCAGGAGCTGGGAAATGGAACTGCCGTTCTTAAATCACCACTTTAAAGGTGGGGTTTTATAGGGGTCACCATGCACGGTTGTATGGATGGTGTGAGGATGATAGTGGGCACGGGGGGAGGCTTCGGCTGCCTCTGCAGCCAAGAGTCCCCATGAGTTCTGATTTTATCCTGGTAAAGTTACTCTCTGCATTGGAGCCCACAGCCTCGACTGCTCCTCCAGTTCTTTGGGCAGAGGTGAGCGGCTCTGTGCGGTGGCACTGAACTGTTTCAGAGCCCCAAAGCTGTGTATATCCTACGTATCCCCTGCTTTGGGGATGTGGTTCTGCTTGCAGGGCTCTTCACATCCCAGCATCCCCGTGGCTTGGTTTTTATTTTTTTCTGGGCTTTCTGAAGCTTGGTTCAGGTGCTGGGAGCGGGGAAGAGGATGGTCACAGCTCCTCTGGGTCCTTTTTAGGACAAGGATTGCTGTGCCCAAGGAGCAGAGTGCCATGGTACACCTGCTTCGTGCCTGGCTCTGTGCAGAGCTTGCTGATCTGTCTTCCCAAATGCTCAAAAAAACCCACATGCAAAAAGAAAAAAGAAGGAAAGAGGTGCTTTTGCGGCCTGTATCGCAAAGATGAGTAAGAAATCCCACTGTCCTTCCTCAGACTCCCCCAAAATAACCCTTGTGCCTGACCCAACCCACCCACCCCCCAACGGTTCCATGCACAAAATCCGGGCAAGAGAAAAAAAAAGATAAAAGCAAGCGACCAAAATTAATGCAGCAACATTTACCATAATAGTGATACGTATTGCGGAAGGTGTTATTAAAGATGTCCCCCGTGAGATACTTAGTGGGGGAGAATCTAAATTAAATGTGCCGGGTTGATTACTTAACGCTCAGATAAGAGCTCCATGGGAAGGAGATGGGTTTGGGTCGGTCCCCAGTCCCGTACTGGGAATGGAGTGGGGTGAAGGGAGCTGGGGGGTCCTTCCCATTGCTGCACCGTGTGTTCCAGCTTTAGGGAGCCAGGCGAAAGCGTTCGACATCTATTTCTGTAATTAGGAGCTAAATTCTGCCTCTACCGACGATGATAAAAAGGTGTTTGATAGTCCGCGCCTCTTCCAAAGGAGGCAGAGAGCTGCTGGAAGGACACAGAAATCAGGGGAGGTGGGGGAAGTGGGGGGGGGATTTCTGCTAAAATGTGGTTTCGCTGCCCCAGATGTTTTGGCACGGAGCTCCAATCAGCGCTGATGTGAGGAAGCTGCTGAGTGATCGGGTATCTCAGCTTTCACGTGCGGCAAGCGGTTGATCTTGGGAGAGATTTAATCCTTTTCCCGTTGTCTTTTCGAATCGCCTAACGAATGATTTTCATTAGCGGGGCTGTAATTTACGCGGTCCCAGCGGGCTCCGCCAAGGTTAAATAATTTAAAGAAATCAAACCCCGATCTGATGTAATGCAGCTAATGAAGTATATTGGACCCTCCGCGGCAGCGCCGCGCGGCGCAGATCCCCGTGGCCGTCCCCCCGTGCGAGGACACAAATCACGGCGTAAATATCCAAATGCAGGGAGATGCTGTGGATTTTTAAAGATGCGCCATAAAACGAGATGAACACCGGGACGCGGCCCCCGTTCTCCTGAATTACAAAGGGATATCATGGGATTGCAAGCGACGCTCCCATAAATAAAAAATCAATTCTTAATGACGAGGCAGGCTTGTTTTAGCGCATTACCCGGGTTAAATGGGAGCACACCGAAACAGCGCGTCCTATAAGAGCGGCGGAATCGTTGTATATTAATATGATTTAGAGAGCTGCATACCTCGATGGAATAATTGTTATTATATCTATACAGCCAGATGGCACTCGGCGTCAACAGCCATCGAGCACCTCCGGCACCGCCGCGCTCAGCGGCGCTCAGGTGTCGGCTCCGCAGCCCCCACCGTCCCTCGTTTTGGGGAAAAAAAACCACGGGGAATCATTTCAATAGGGGCATTTTGTAGACATTGTCCACTTTGGATCTCAATTTTCTTTTTTTTTTTTTTTTAGTATGTATATTTCTCTGCGCTCTAAAGGCTTCTTAGAAGAACGTCCGGAGTGTGAATTTTGTGGTGAAAAAAGGCAGGATTCGATGCTGCCTGGTTTTCTCTTACACATTTACCGTGACAGATGTTTTAAAAACCCTTTCGGCTGAAAAGCGTTGGCTCTTTTTTTTTTTCCTTCCTTCCTTTGCAGAAAAAAACCCCAAACAAACAAACAAACAAACAGAAACCCCAAAGAAATGAACATTCAGAAACTTTATTCTCTGAAAAAATAAACCATGGAGCACTGAGAAATGGGAACTTAAAATCAGGCTGCTCTGTTAATATTCGCTTTGGTGGATTGAAGTGGTCAAGTTGGGCTTTGCATTGCAGGACTCCTATACCATATTCTATATTCTATATTCTATATTCTATATTCTATATTCTATATTCTATATTCTGTACTCTATATTCTATATTCTGTACTCTGTACTCTGTACTCTATATTCTATACTCTATATATTCTGTATTCCATATCCTATATTTCATATTCTACATTCTATATTCTATATTCTATATATTCTATATATTCTACACTCTATATATTCTATATTCTATATATTCTATACGTTCTATATTGTATTTTAATCTATTCTATATAGTCTACATTCTGTAGTCTACACATTCAACATCTTACATTCTGTATTCTAGATATTCTATATTCTATACATTCTACATTCTGTATATTCTATATTCTACATCCCGCAGTCCACATTCTGCATTCTGGGTTCTACATTCTACCTTCTACATCCTACAACACATTTTAGCACGGCTAATTTATTTTTTCCCCGGGATTTTAACACAAGCAGCACTTTCCAGAGACTGCAGAGCGATCCTTTTTTATTTCCCCTTTTCTCCTTCTCTCTTCTCTCGGATGTTCTCTGTGCCCCCCAGAAGGTTTTGTTCAGATGTCGGGCAGCACGAATGTCGGGGAACGGCCGCTGCAGCGCTGAGCTCCTCTGCTCTGCCCCAACTCGCCCGTGTATGTGACCCCACTCTGCTCATCCCATCGCGGCCATCCTTGGGACACTTGTGGCAGGGGATGGGGGATGCCCTTTGGGACGGACTCCACAGATGGAGGCAATGTATTTAATTTCTACACCCCAGGTCGCGGGGTAGGAGCCGCTTCCCTGACGGCTTCTCTGCAGGTCGATAGGGGCTGAGCACGGGGTTGGATCGTGATGAAAACCCCACACCCACACTCTTTGTTTGGGGTGCACGGGTGAGGTCACTGCTCTCCCTGGCTCTGCAGATCCCCAGCGCCGTACCCAGCGCTTGGGTGAGAGAATCACAGGAAGAACATCGGAGCTGGAGACGAATGTTTTGTGCCGATACCGCGGCGTTGGGAGCGCGCCCGCGTGCCGCTGACCCTGGTCAGCGCGGGGCCATTGTTCGCTGATGGAAGGGACTGTCAGCAGTGACATATGGCCCAGTGGGGCTGGCTTTCCTGTTGGAAGGAAACAGGAAAAAAACAGCCCGCAGCCGAGCAGAATAGCGAAGCCCCTTTTAAAATCCTATTTACATCTCTGCTTACTTGCTGATCATTTTTTTTTTCCCCGAGTGCCTGAGAAGGTTTTATTGAATTCCATCCTTCAGCTGAAGGGAGAGGAAAAATCCCACTGCTGAGGATGGGATGTGGTCGGGCTTCTTCCTCTTATGTAATGGTTCTTAGGGATCTCTTAAAGCTGTTTGTGCGTGCTGTGCAATGAGCTCTTACTTAAAACGAATCCCTTCCCTCCTGCCTGTATTTCTCTTCATTAGATGAACAGATCCTCAGCTGTTGCAAATTGTCATAACTTCATTATGGGGTTTGGGCAATTTACACCAGCTGAAAAGGGCCTGGGAGCATCATGCCCAGAGGGAGCAGGCATGGTTCTGTGCATGGCACTCTGACCCTGGCATTACAAATGCTCTGGATGCTTGTGATATGTTGCCCCATCCACCTCTTGTATTCCTGAACTTGGGAAAGAGGACAGGAAGAAGGGCTTTGGGTCTTCATTTTGGATTTCTAAGTGCTTCCCTGTTTTTGTTTCATTATCTTTAGGGGACGCTTTGTCTCTCCCTGCCTTTAAAGAAGAGATTGCAGTAGAGTCATTCTCAGGTTCAGGGTTGGGGTTCTCCCCTCTACCAGCACATCTTTTGGGGTTGGGGGGACACTGAGGCACAGGGCAGGGTACAGGGTGGTACTGAGCTGGGACCCACCTGCAAGCATGGAGCATAGGGATGAAGTGGATTTGAGTGGGGCAGCTGAAAGGGGCTGGGTGCTGCGAAACGCCCATAGCAGGAGGGTCTTGGGTTTGAGAGGTGAGACCTCAGACCTCTGGGGTCTTTGCTCTGGGAGATTTCCACAGCGGGATTGAGCTGCCCTTAAAGTTTTTGGCAGAAAATAGTCCTGTACTGGTACAAAAATGGTGTCCAGAGCTGTGCTGAGCCACTGCAGCCAACCAACACTGGTTCTTAACTCCGTGCCCTTGACTGCAGCAAAACATTTAAGCATATGCTTTAAACAGCCTTCCCTTAACAAATTATGTCAGCGGGGCTTAACCGTGTGTGTAAACACTTTCTGAATGGGGGTTGTCTTTTTCAAGGGTCGCAGTCCCCCCCCCAAGAAGGTTCTGTGCTGCTGTAGGGATGGGGCCACTCGTGTGGGGCTGTGCCATCCCAAAGCAGATCTGCTCTGCTCGAACTGCACCCACTTTGGGTGCATGCACTAATTGTTGTCATCCCCTTCTGATAAATCACAGCGGGAGGAGCAGCTTGCAAAAAATCCATTTCTGGCCCAAAGACTTTTTTTTGGGCTCAGTGATGGATTTGGTGCACGTGAGACCACACTCCTCAAAAACCCCATAAGGGCTGCTGTGTCCTCATGAGGTTCAGGGCACCTTTGGGCTCAAGGAAAGGAAAAACGGTCGAAGAAGAGGCAAATTTCTGTTCTAAAGGTCCCAAAGGAGAGATGGAGCCATCACCCAAAGATCCTTTTTTGTTTCTTTCCCAAATGCTGAAATAGTTTTCTTTGGTTTTAAGTCCCTCCGAAGCGTTTGTGCGATTCCTCACTGTACACACACACACACACACTCTCCCCCCTCTTTGCTCTGATTACACCTCTCCATGTGCTCAAGGGGAGGAAACTGCTGTTAATTTCACCGAAATTAACTTACATTGTTGTTTCGCCGCTCGGCAATAATTTTTACGTGGTGCCCCAGGGGCTCCTCCGTTCCCCGTTAGAAGATGTCACAGTCTCTGCGACGCAGCACTGCTGTTCTCTTTGACTTCTCATTTCTGTTGCCTGGAGCTGTGCTGCTCTCAGGAAACCACACCGTATAAATCGAGGCATCTCTGGGCATTGTATACCCATATATAATTTATCTTTTTTCTTTTTTTTTCCCCTTTTTTTTTTTTTTTTAATATTTCATGTATACTTTTAAAAGCTCCGCATCTCTGCTGCGTTCTCCTCACCTCCAATTATTCTCGGAGGTGCCCCAGGGCCGTGTTGTGCTCAGCTGCAGTGAGCAAGGCTGCAGCAGCAGCACCGCTGGGTGCAGAATTGCTGCTCAGCCCCGCAGAGCTCCGGGGGTTTCTGCAGGGTCCTGGCAGCACCCCGATGCACCGAGAGGGTTTTGAGGCAGCGGTTACAAACAGGACCTCGAGGAAGCTCTGAGAGCAGCGACCAGTTCTGCGTTAATCTTCACACCCCCCGTCCCCCACCTGCAAAATGAGGTTCATTATCTCCTGCTTAAAATACAATCTCCTCCGAACGCCGACAGCCTTTTGCAAGGCGTGCATAAAGCACGCCGCGGGACAGGGACCCACTCTGCGGGGACCCCCACTTCGGCGTGGGTGTTATTTATAGATGGGAGTCTGTAGAAGACATTTGGAGGGCTCTGGAGATGAACCATCCTTTTGTGCATCGCCCGATATTGCATTTTCTGGCACTCTTTTAGTTCTTGTGAAGCACGAGTACCGACCGCAGGTGTTCCTCAGCTCCGAAGGGCACAGTGCAAAAGGGAATAAATTCTCCGGGTCTGTTGGAGCCGGGAGGGAATGCCCTCATTGCACAGTCCTTGGTGTCAAACTGCAGTGTGTGTGACTCCATGCCCACACCTGGCTGGAGTCTGCAGCACCAGCAGATGATAATTTGGCTCTGATTGCTTTTTGCTTTCCGTGTGGTGCTTTATGGTGCCTCTACATCCTTTCAGTCAGGGGTGGGGGGGCAAAAAGAGGACTTCAGTGAATCCTCAGCAGTGTTTTTTGAATGAGTACTCATCGATAAAACAAGGGGGAGGATCGTGGCTGTGTTTCTTCTGTGGGTCCCAGGAATCCGTAGGTGAACGGCACACAGTGAGGGCTGTGCTGGCTCAGCTCTCTATAAAAGGCCATGCAGCTCACTCTGTATAAACACAGGGCAAATATTTAGTTAAAGCAGGGATGCTTGTAAAGAAGAAACTGGGTGTTTTTAGTTCCCCTTATCTCCTGCAGTGTGCGTGCGGGTATCTGCAGATCTGATGCTCGGCTTCTTGCAGGGCTGCAGTGCCAGCCAGGCACAGGAGCTGGTAGCTGGGGGGGTGGGAAGGTCGATGTGTCTGATCCAGATGTGTTTAGCGAGCAGATGTGTGCTCCGTCTGCAAAGGTCGCTGAGCTGCTTTCTTTGCTTTCAGTCTAAAGAAGTTCCGGACTGCAGTTTTGTATTTAGGCTGTGGTGCAGTGCTGCTGGGTCCCAGCTGACATCTCACTGCCTGCCCCATCCTTGAGGAGGGATATTGTGGCATGTGTGTGTGAAACTGCATTTAAATCCCACATGGGGCTGGCACTGGTGCCTCATTAAAAGTCCTGAAGTCAGGGCTAGTTCCTCCCCCATTTTTGGCCATATACCCCCTCTCTTTGTACCAGTGCGTAGAGTTTTGGGGTCTCAGCGGCAGAAGGGGGCCCAGGCCCACTCCCCTCACCCCAGGCCCTGCAGGCTGTGCTCCCACCCTTCAGCTCCGAGCTGCTCACACGGGGCCCTACCAAATTCCAGCTCCTGATGAATTGCTTTCCTCCCAGCAACACAAAACACGCGCTTGGCCAGAGCATGGGTGAGTGGTTTTGTGGAAACTTTCTGGAGCTGGAGCAGCTCTAAAGCAACCTGTAATAAATGGTGTAATGTTTAAAAGATGCCCCGCTGGCGCTGTTAAATATTAAACCAGCTTCTTTCTTTGTTCCTGCAGCTCATACCAACTGCAGGGCTGCGAGCCACAGGTGTGCTGTGCTCAGGCAGGTGGCACCCGGGGCAGCACAGGGTGACATTCCTGTGCCCACAGCTGGGGGGATGCCAGGGCCTTGGGGTCACTGCCCTGCAGGTGTTTGTACCTGGAGAGATCAAACCCGGGAACAGCAGCTGTGCCCTTCCCTCCCTCAAAATGCCAGCAAGCTGCCATCTGAATATTTGCTTTTTTCCAGGTCTGGAAACTGATTTCAGCCAAATGGAACAGAAGTCATTCTAAAGGAGTTCCAAAGGGTGGGGATAGGGATGAGGTTGGAGCCGAGGGGTCACTGTGCAACTAAAACCATAAAGAATTCCTTCCATCACCATAACAATACTCCTTTCCAGCCAAAACCTTCAGGTTCAGTTTCCAAATGGAAATCTAAAAAGTTTGGCTTGGGACTTTTAAGGACGGTGAGCCCGTGTGCCCAGGTTGCAGTGCTCAAACCGACTTGCCGTTTACGTTCTTTTTTCTTTTTTTTTCCTAAACTCCAGAGCTTTATTTTCTGAAAATTAAACTTTACAAAAGCAAAAGAGGCGGTTCGCCTCTCCCCTCTGCAATCAGACTCGCCGCTGCTTTCTGGCCAATAACTCATAGCACGGATTAATCTCTGTATGAAAAGCAGGAGAGGCAAATGGCCAGATGTTTCATTTCCAAACAGGTCACAGTGCAAGAGCAGGAAACTTCTTCATGTGAAATTTCACGCGGTTTGCTAGCGCGGCCGCGCTGCCGGCGTGCGACAGCTGCATCGATCCAATTCGGGGCCGTTACTGTCTGCTGGATCAATGATCAGCAAAGTAAAAAGTCACTTACTGCCCATGACACGGGCTGCGTCGTTAGGACCTATGGTGTCAAGGAGCCTGGTTTTATTAACTCTGTAATTACCTGTTAAGCCAAATCGGCCAATTTTATTGTGCATTTTCTCCTACCTGGGCGGAGACCTTTGCTTCCCTATTAGAGCCCTGAGCATCCCCTCATTTTTCTCTCCTCCCTCTGGGGTCCCATGTGTTACTACAGCGTGGCTGGGAGCATGGGAGATGAGCATTCCCTCCTTGCACACGTGCTCACACGTTGGAGCAGAGATGCCTCCCATTGAGCCCATGGTAGAGCCCCTCCATTGGACCAGAGCCTGAGGACAGGCATGGAGGTGGGAGAGGAGGGATTCGTAGGCACTGTGCAGCATCTTCTCCATGATCCTCACCTTGAGAGCTCAGAGGGCAGGACAGGAACACCTTATGTAAAAAATCAGCGGGTGTTGGTGTCTCCTTGGCCTCCCAACCCCACTATAATTACTTACTTACTCAGTCTTTCCTTTTAACACCTTGTTCCTTTCACTCCAAAGGAAGAGAGGCATCCCTCAGCCTGGGGGGAGGAGGCCAAGGGCAAATCTCACCCAAATTCCATGCAGGTTCTGGGGAAGCTGAGCCTCGGTGCAGCTGTGCACAGCATGGGGGTGACATCAGAGGGGTGACAGTGCCCACTGGGGGACAGAGGGGAGAGATGCTGGTGGCCACAGCACTCAGGCAGTAACAGAGGCTGAGGAAAGTCATGGGTGACAATCCTGGTGTTGGTTAGCTCCCTGATCCCCTCTCTTGGCTGTCCCAATGGAGCCCGGTCTTGGGGTCCAGGGCTGGCACAGCGTGGGGTGTCCTCTGGTGTAGCCTTGGAAGCCAAGGTTTGCTCGGAGCACAGGTTGTGGAGCAAAAGGGAGTGTTTAAGGAATCCATCCAGGGGAATTCACTAGCTTATTATCAAGTACAGCATCTAGAAAATCAGATATTTTTATCGCTAATCTGTGCTTTGGGCATTTGAGAGGACAGAGGAGCTGCAGGCCTGCTGTCATTTATGGATGAGCTAATTCTTGCTGTGCTGAAATTAGATGTTAAAGTAGTCCCGGTTTATACCCAGCATGCATGCAGTATTCCTGTTACGGAGCCAGCTGTGCAGATAGAAAAGCTGGGAGCCCAGAATTAAATTTCTTGTTCAGACCCAAGAGATTGGAGCAAGATCCTGTAAACAGCCCTCTCCATGCAGGGCAGCCTCCATGTGAATATTGAGAGTTTGATCTTTCCCTGGGTGCTCTGGCCCGGCCAAAATAAATTAAGAAATAAATAAATAAAGAGAAAAATAAAAGAGATCTGGCACTGCTGATAAAATCCTGTTAGGGAGTGGGTGGTTGGGTGCAGCCCTGAGCCAGGGTGCTGCGGGACCTGGGATTGGGGTGAGATGGGGATGGAGATGCAGGGGGCAGTTGTAGGGTGCTGCCCTTGGATATGTTATCTGCTGGGTTCATCAGACTGAGCTCAGCTCTCCCAGAGCTGCAAGAAATCCCTTGGGGTGTCCCCACTGCCACATGGGGACAGAGGGACCCACTGTGTGCCAGGGAGCATGCAAGGAGCCGGCGTGGAGCAGACCCACTGCAGGGAGACCCCTCACTGCCCACCCTCGAGTGTTTATTCTGTGCATGTTTTAGTGCTGCTGGGGTCACTGCCACTGACCCAGGGACCAGTCTGTCAAGAGACTGACGTCCATAAAAAATTAGCCAACTCCCGTTTACCTACGGACAATTTCTTGTCTCAGGAGCCACATGGGAAGAAGGCAAAAGCAACAGAGGGCAAAATGCCACAGTGACATCCCAAACCAGGAACGAGAAAATAGCATGAGCTCTGTCTAGGGAAGATGCAAACTATCAAAGATTGCTTAAAGAGCTCCCCCCAATTGCCCTTAACAGTGAGATGGGGTTTATTTCTTAAACCAAGCAAGTTTGTGTGCTTTGCTGGAGGGAGATGTGGAAATCAGGGAGAAACACAAGAATGACCTCAAAAAGGGGTCCCAAAACCTGGAACCTCAGGACCCAGTCCTGATGATGTCCCCCCCCACCCTACCAGGACACCCCCCAGTGCTGAGCTTCCCCCACCCTGTTCCCATTCCTCCTTGCTCCTCTCTTCCCTCTGCTTTAATGGGGGATGCGAGGGGGTGGGGGGGAGGCTCCGGCTTTGCAGAGTGCTCTCAATGGTCTGTAACGTGCAAGCAAATCTCAGCTATAATGTAAAGCGTAATAAGCAGTTTGCAGGCTATGAATCTGCAATTAAAACAGTTATAGTTAATTTAAATAGTAGAAAATGAGGTTGATTTAATGCTTATTGATTTGGTAATGGGCACCGGCTGCATGTGACCAACCGACTCTGGGTCACAGCGGTGCTCATAAAACCACGTCGTTCTGTACAGTTTATTTCCCCCCCACGTCTGCACTGTCTCACCCCATATCTCCCCTCCCCCCAAACCAATCAAATCCCATTGCTGGGCAGTGGGACCCTAGGGTCATCTGTAGCCACCGGTGGGTTTGCATCCATGGAGAGCAGCACTCGCCCCTGGTGCAAAGCCCTTCCCTGCAAAGAAATGGTGGCCAGAGCATCTGGCCAGCTCAAACCGACCATGTTCAACATTAGAGTGGTGTGTTTTTAATTAAAATTGATTTTGGACCAGGTCCCTAACTAGTGTTTCTAATGGCTGCTCTTTTTTTTTTTCCCTTCCGATGGTGAAAGATAACACAAGAGGAGAGGGCAACACGTGGTTAGCAAAGGGCAGAAGGGCTGAGGGCAAAGAGCTGCTCCAGGTTTATGGTGTGGGATAGAGATGCTCTGATTTTGTAACCCAGCCCACTCCCAAAGTTCGTAGCTCCCACGGAAGAGACTTTGGTTGGGCTGCGTGAGCGGATGAATCGAACCTACAGATCTGATGTCGAGCTGTTCTTTTTCTCTTTATTAATTAATTTTTGGCACAGCATTTATCGGGACTCTTTTAATTATCAGCTCTTGGCACAACGTTAATCCTCTGAATGCGCTAGAGTTAATTCTCAGGTTATTACATGTTCTAGCCTGAAGCTTAGGTTTAATTTGTTAATGAAAGTTGGGATTTCCCTCAGGTGCCCGTGGGCGCTGGATCCCCATTCCCAGGCGGTTTGGGTTCCTATATCCTGGCCCTATGAACACAAACAAGAGCTTTCCTGTGCCCTGAAGTCCTGTGCCCTCAGCTGTGCTCAAGGTGGAACTGCAGTTCACACGGCTGCAAGTGTTTAACTCATTGCTAGAACATGTACTGCCCAAACAGAGGCAAATGTGCAACCCAAACGTGCACAGGAGATCTGCGTGCTCCCACCCCAGCATCCCTCTGTGCTCCACAGACCCACGAACACCAATTCATTGCCAAGAAAATTCCCCAAGGACTCAAGGCAACTGTAGCTTCCACCGTAGCAGAAATGCTGGCTTCTTTTCTTACATGCTGCCAGATAAATTCAGAGGATAGCTTAATTGAAGTAATTGGAGCTGCATTGGGTTTGCGTCGGCTGAAGTCAGTCTAAACTTCTGAACTTATGCCCATGCCTGGGCAGAAAGAGTTAATTTTTGAGCTTGTGCAGGGGGAGAAGGGGGAAATATGCCACAGAGCAAACTTGGATGAAGCAGAGAAGATGCAGATGGGCCGGTCTTGCAGGAGGCATCGTGGAGCCAGGCCAGATGCATTTTCCACATGCCGCAGGAGTTAGTTCGTCTTTGGGCAGATGGGACTCTGGGGTCACCCAAGAAAAGAGCAGTAGGAAGGTTACCTTGCAGGAGCATTCAGCACACTGTGGGAGCAGGAGCGTGGGGGTCAGGAATGCTGTACTGTACAGCCACCATACAGAGAAAACAAACAGCGCAGGGAAGTGATGCTGGGACAGTGAGGTCAGCTCCCTCCAAGGTTTTCCAGCAGCAAGGCTGGGGATGCTGCTCAAGTTCTTCTCCTGTGCTGTTGGTTTCATGGGGGGTTGGGCTGTTTTGCTTCTCACCTTCGCCATTCCTCGGGACTGAGCGTTTGCACTGTGGATGCATTGGATGCATCCCAGGGGGATGTGGCCCCATGCTGCTGCTTGCTTGGGGGGCTGCAGGGCTGGAAGGGGTTTTCCCTGCACCCGATGCTGGCTTCTGGCAAGTCCAGCAGATGTTTCCTCACTCAGCTCAACGCAGCTCCTCAGCCACCCTGAGAGGGGACTTAAATCGGGCTGTGGACAGACGAGGCTCTGTGCTGGAGCTGCTGCAGAGAGGGATGAAAAGCTTTTTTTTTTTATTTAACCCCCCTCCCCCTGTTGTGGGTTCGGCATCTGTATTTATTTACTCGTTTTATTTTTAGCTGGAATGAATCCTCTGTTTTGGGGCAGGAATTCCCTCTCCCACTCCACGCTGCCCCTTCCGCCTCAAAGCGGACTTTGTTGGGTTGCCCTAATTTCACAGGGTCGTTTTAAGCCACTGGTTCAGGCGGAGGGGATGTATGTAAGAATGGTGCATTTGTGGGGTTTGTTCTCTCCCATCTGGTAGTCCCGGAGCACTTAATAGATGGTTTCTGTGATAAACCCAGTGGAGGAGGATTAATTATTATCCACATTCTTCAGTTGGGCAAACTGAGGCAACTGTGCTCTCGGTCTTAGAGCAAACCCATGCATGGGTGCAAGAGAAACAGAGATATCGATGGAATTCTGCTTCTGGGGAGGCAAATTGCCCCTGGACAGTGCCAGACCTTTGGCTGCACTACACCTCCCAACCTGGGGCTCATTAAAGTCAGCAGAAAAACCATCGTCATCGGATCAGGCCTTGACTGTGAGGTTAAAAAACAGCGAGGCTCTCGTTTCCCTAACCTTTGTGCTGCTTAATTTTGCTCTGGATTAATAGGTTGTTCTGGTCTATTAGCAGCAAGGCTCGTTCGCTCTTGCCTCATTTTGCTTGGAATAATAAGACCAAAAATTATGCCTCAGCAGAAGCGGGGAGGGCAAATAAAAAGGAACGGGGATTTCGTGTTGTCTGATAAAAAAAAAGCCTGGAGAAGCACAGTTGTTCCCAAACAGAACCACGAGGGATGCTCCAGGTTTATTTGGGTTTGAGAGAAAAACAGCACAGGGCACAGAAAGAGAAGGGCTCTGCTTGCTCCTTTTGTTGCTCCACGCGTGTGGGATGAGAACGCAGAGCTCTGCGTGGTCCTCGCAGGGTGGGCAGCGCCGTTCTCAGGCTGTGGGGTCCTGGGGCTTTGTGAAAGGTGAATGCTGCCCCGAATAGACCCCCACCCCCCACCCCCCTGGCCCTAAGCAAACCCATAACCCAGCGGGCAGGGTCATGGCTGGTTGAGAGGGTGTGAACCAGCAGAGCGACGTCTGCGTTTCGGGTAAAGAATGTGTGTTAAAAGGGCTAATGGTCCCAGTGTCCATCAGGACGGCATCCCCCGAGGTCATCGGGCGGTCAAAAGCAAAGAATCCCAAGCCTGTTCCCGGGGCTGTAGGGCCGAGGGGCGGCTGCACCGAGTTCACTGCCTCGCATCATCGCAGCGGTACCTGCATTGGCTCCAATGGTAGTTTTTAGGAGGTGGGGGAATGGGAAGAAGGAGTTTTTCTCCTTAGCAACTGTATTTGCACGGAGTCTGCCGTTGGGGTGTCTGAAGCACGTGCAGTGTGTTCATCTTTGCTTTAGAAAGAAAGGAAGAAAATGAAATCTCCCCGGAGCCTGTGCTGATGAATGGATGCAGGGCTGGATTCGTGAGCATGGGAAAGGCTGCACCGAGTGTGTGAAGGGAGAGTCTGTTGCAAAGAAAGTATTTATATGGGAAGAAAGACCTCCCTCTGCTCTGCCCTGGGTAAACACCAGTAAAAATCTGTGCTGTCTGATGTGGGAGAAACCTGATCCCAAATTTGGGAACAGAGATGGGTCTGGGGCTGTGCTGCTTGTCACTGGGATGGGGTGCATTCATCACGTTCTGCTTCGGTGTCACACAGGTGGGGTTTGCTGGGCGGCCACCGGTGCCCTCTGCTGACAGCGGACCCTATGGGATGCAGGGAGATGCTGAGATTCCCAAAGGATGTGCAGAATTGGGCCTGTCCTGTTTCCAGGCAGTGGAAAAGATGTAACTGGAGGAGTTGGAAAACGCCCCAAATCAAAGCTAAAGATAACGCTCAAGTTCCGACAGACTCCTCCAGGCACCTCACCTTCCTCTTAGGGGTCAAAACCTCCCTTTCATACTCACTTCTAAATCAGATAACTATTTCTCTCTGCTCTTAAATAATTCCTTAGAAAACCCTCCTCCATCTCCAGCTTATCTCCGTGGCATTGCTGTTGTAGTCCTTACATTGCTTCCCAGATAAGAGCCGGAGGTTGGGTGTGCTCCATCCCTCGGGCGGTCCTTCTAAGTTTGTTAATTGCACAGGGACACCCTTGGAAGAAAAAGCACAGAGCGAACTGCGAGTTCATCGCTGCATTCAATTGATTCTCTCAAATTTATGCTTAATTACAAAACGGATTAGAATATAGCACGACCTCCTCTTGTAAAAGGCGTCGCACTGCTTATGATTAAAACTGAATGACTGACTACACTGAAATTACATGCAAGAAAGTCCCAGAGTGGCAGCAGTAATGCTTGGAGCCTTACGTGTGTCCCTGTGGTGCTTTGTGGATGCTTAAAGGGCTGTTGCTGAGGAGTCCTCCACCCCAGGTACCATAAAACTTCTCAGGGCCGATGCAAGGCTCCATCCAAGTGAGTGCCACCACTTCAGCAGTAGCTGCAGCTCACTAGTAAAACCTTTCCTCTCATTTTAAGAATAGCGTTAAACTTCCAGGCTGAATTCTGCCATCTCCATCACTTATAAGTGCCAGAACGTCCTGTTCTCCCATCAGCAGTTTTCTCATCCCGGTGTTTAAAATGACATTGACCGTAGAGCGTCGCCATCCACTCAAGGCCGCACTTTGTCTTCAGTTCTCTCCAACCACGCCATGCCCTGTAGAGAAGGGCACAGGGTGCTGGGCAATAGAAGATACACAAGCTTCCCAAAACATCGTTGAAAGCATTATTTTGCACTCTGCTGCTAATGACAGGGCAAGAGATAGGAAGGTTACGAGCTCCATCGCAGTGAGCTGTGTCATTCCTCGGGCAGATGTGTTTTCTGTGGCTGAAATGAGATGAATAGCGAAGATCACTGCTTTCTTTTTGAACTCTGCTGGTGAGTCTGAGAACGGAACATGTCTCCTCTTGGTTTTCTCATTAATTCATCTGGATGACAACCTTCAGCGTTCCTCATCCTACTCTCCCTTTTCCCAGGAGGAGCTCGTGGATGTTTTTAAGCATTTCAGTGTACTCTGGCAGGAGCTGCTAAACAGAAGGGAAAACTCCCGACTCGAGGGCTTCTGCTGCAGAAAACCCTCTTCTCTCTCTGCGCTTTGCAGATTTCCTTCTTCTCTTCCACCCCTGCAGCACAACGGCCCAACTTTTCCTAAGCTCTGGCACAGCAGTTTTGGAATGGTTGAATGAGAGGCAGCTCCCAGTCCTCGTCCCCCTCTGCTCCCCATCGCCCTCGGCTGCTCCTGCTCATCCTCTGGTTCAGGCTCAGGAGCAGTCGGCACAGCAATTGGTTCTTGGTCTCAACTGAGTAATTTTGAGCAAATGACTTTGCCTCGCTTTCTCTATCTGGGAAAGAGGATTAACGCCATTAAAGGCTTCTCATATAAAGAACCTCACAACCTATGCATAAAAGCCCCATACAAGAGCAAACACTGTGTAATCCCTGGGTTGCTGCTTTGGCTGCAGTCACAGATCTGTAGTGGGAATCCATTTCTCTCGAAAACATCAACCTGTCATTCTTTGCCCATTTGGCAAATCCTGGACGTTGTCCTGCTCCAGAGAAACACCACTGGGTTTGCTGAAAAACACCGCCTCTTGCCACCCATTTCACAACGAGAATATGTAACGAGCTCCCAGCCAGCCTTCAATCTTGCCCTCCCTTGTCAGCTGCAGGTTCCACTAATTAAAAAAATGAGCAGAGTTGCTTTCCAGATAATGGAGGTGGCTCTGTTATTCTTCCTTTAACACTTGTTCTTCCCGTCACATGGCGGTTATTATCCGCGTGGTATATCTTCCCCTCTGCCAGTCCATTTACCTGTCTCTCCTCGTCCTCAGTGACAGATAGATGTTGTCAAGTGTGTCCTCATGCTCCCTCGGCGTTCCAGCCTGACGTCCACTGGTCTATTCAATTAGGCTGAGGCGGGAGGATAATTTACTGACCCCTCTCTCCTTAGCAGGTAAACTAGAAAATCATATACATGCATCTCCCGCACTCGCTGACCTTGGAAGGCAAATTTAAGAGGATTTATTGTCGTCAGCTGCAGGCAAATATTGGAAACGTTACATTTGGTCTGGAGGGGGGGAACGCCGCGATGTTTGCGTGTGCGCATTGTTGAATATCGTTTCATTTAGCTCACGGTGATTAATTCAATTGATCTTAATTACGCCGCGATGTAAGAGCAGGCTGTAATGCTTTATTTATTTATTTATTTTCCTTTTTTTTTTTTTCCCGATGGGTTTCCACCCATGAATCGTTTTACATTCGCTAATGGGCCCTTTTGCAAACGTTACCCAGCAGTTAGAGCAGGACGAGAGCTGAGCACCCGGCGGGTAAAGGATGAGCTGGGAGCGCAGCCCCAACCCTTCCCAACCCCCCCAGGTCTGTTTTGCTTCCCGAGTGGGTGCTGTGTCCCCGCAGCAAGACACGGCCACGGAATGGGACAGCGCGCTACACCCCTACGCCCCGCCCCCTCGCTGCTAACCACGCCCACTTTGCCTTTTAACCACGCCCACTTCTCCGTAGCCACGCCCATTTCGATCAATATCACGGTGGTGTTGACCACGCCTCCTTTCCTCTTGGCCCCGCCCTTCGAGATGAGACCACGCCCACCTCCCCGCCCCACACCGCGCCCAGGCGAGCACGGGCGCGGGTAAGGCGCTGCTGCCCCCTGCCGGCGGGAGCCCGCACAGCCAGGGCGCGTCCTGCTCCCATAGACGGCAATGGGATTTCGGCGTTGGGTTGAACGGGAGCGGGATGCAGCCCCCAGCGGGGGAGGGGTGGGGGGGGGAGGGTGGCACCGCTCCTCTGCTCCACGGTTCTAAACGTGCGGCACTTTTTTGATTGAATAAATGGGTCCCGGGGGCCGTCGTGGAAAGGGGATGCTGGGTAGAGGGGAGGAATGGTGGGTAGAGGGGAATAATGGTGGGTAGAAGGGAAATAATGAAGCGTAGAGGGGAATCATGGTGGGGTAGAGGGGGAGAATGGTGGGGTAGAGGGGGAGGATGGTGGGTAGAGGGGGGGAATGGTGGGTAGAGGGGGGGAATGGTGGGTAGAGGGGAATAATGAAGGGTAGAAGGGAATCATGGTGGGGTAGAGGAGAATAATGGTGGGTAGAAGGGAAGAATGGTGCGCAGAGGGGGAGAATAGTGGGTAGAAGAGAAGAATGGTGGGTAGAGGGGAATAATGGGGTGTAGAAGGGAATAATGGTGGGTAGAGGGGGAGAATGTTGGGTAGAAGGGAATAATGAAGGGTAGAGGGGAATAATGGTGGGGTAGAGGGGGAGAATGGTTGGTAGAAGGGAATAATGGTGGGTAGAGGGGAATAATGAAGGGTAGAAGGGAATAATGAAGGGTAGAAGGGAAGAATGGTGAGCAGAGGGGAAGAATGGTGGGCAGAGGGGAATAATGAAAGGTTGAGGGGAAGAATGGTGGGTAGAAGGGAATAATGGTGGATGAAGGGGTTTCAGCCTCAAAAAGTAAGGGAGAAAAGCAGAAACGTGCACCCAGTATGTGCTGGGAGCCCTCCAGCTCTGTTATTTATACCACAGCGGTTCCCCCAGTTAACAGCTTAAATGAAGGGGCCGTTGCTTAAATGCTTTATTCATATTATACAGCGATTACCAGCTATAGCCATATTCCTTAATAACCTGTTATAAAGCATGTTATAAAACCCATTAGTGATGATGCTGGGGAAGGCTGTTAGGGAGCGTAATGCGGTAATCAGCACTGCGCAACAGTGACAGAAGTGTTTGTCGTTCCGTGCCGGGGTTTATATCGGAGCTAAATAATTTATTCCGTGATCGAGGCGTTCGGGGTTGGCATTTTTTTGTCGCGTGCACGCGGTGGTCGCCGTTTCGTGGAGTGTTTGCAAAATGTCCCTTTTGAGCGTGAAAAATAAACCCATTTCGGCTGCTTAAGTATTCCGGCTTTGATGAAAATGAATGCTCTTTTTTTCTCTCTTGTGCACATATGAGAAGAAGATGAGGAGCCCAGAACCATTTCACACCTTTGCAGAGCTCTGCTAGGTGGGCAGATCCCTCTAAAGGAAAGTGTTTGGGTGGAATGAAGCGTTGGTGTGGAAGGAAGCAGCCCTAGGGGAGATGCTGTGGGCATTGATGTGCTTCAGGCTGTGGGTGGCTGTGAGGTCCTTATGCACCGAAGCATTGAAGTGCTTTTCTGTACTTGGAAATGAAGTTTTAGGAGCTCTTTTTGCTCGAGGTGTGAGCAGCTGAGGGCTTTGACATCACGTGGAGCAAAGAAGGCTTTGATTTTCTTCCCTAAACCAAACGAACTTACTTACTTCAGGTACCAAACACCTGAAAGATGCTCCATCTTTCCTCGTTGTTCCATCCGTGGGGTGTGACATCCTCCTACCAAACGAGCCCCACCTCCCACCCACAGCCCTGGGGAGTGCAGCTGAGGGGAGTTCTGTGCCTTAACTTTTTGCCTTGCATATGGCAAGTGAGAACTTTGCTTCCTATCGTAACAATAAAACACAGCAAATGTCTGTTAGCTCTGGGGGGAAGCGCTCTCTTTTGGTGCTCAGTGTTCCCGTAAAATGCTCCATCTTCAGGTTCTCCTGCTGCAGCATATGGTCGGGGGGTGCTGGAAATGGAGCCGTGTGCTGTGCTTCATTGCCTTCCAGCTGGGGCCTGGTGCATCTCCACTGCTCGCTGCCTGGGAGCAAAACTGGAGCTCAGCCCCACGTCTCCCAGGTGGAGACGGAGCTGCTGTGGGATGCTCCCTGTGCCCCATCCCTGTGCACCCAGACTGGGAGCACTGCACAACCTGGGGACGCGGGGATGAATCCAACCCCTCCGTTTGTCTGCTGCCAGAGAAACAAAGAACCTGCAGCCAGCACGGTTATTTAAAGGGAGCTGTAATATGTTACTGTTATGGGTCATTGCGGGGTTTTTTTGATCCCGATATTACCATTATTATCCTCTCCAGCTGTAAAAATTGATTGGTGAGATGAGCAGCGTGCCGTGCTCTGATCCTGGCAGCGGGACTGCAGCTCTCTATGCAGGTGGAGCGGAGAGGGATGGAGGAGCCCGTCCCCTCTGCCCACCCCACAACCAGCTCCCCTTGGCACATTGACATCCTGATGGCATGGTGATACCTCATGTGGGACCCAACAGTTTACAGGAGGGGAAGATCACAGCACGGTTTGGAGGGACAGGGGTTGTCTGGTGCATGGCATGGGGCAGAATGGAGGGAGAAATTGAGGCTGAAAGGAGATTTGGGAGGCAAGGAGGACGATGCTTGGGACCAGAGCTGCCCACTCGTATCTGAAAGCAAAGAGTGAGCAGAGGTGCAAAGCGGTGCTCAGATTGTTGGGTTTTCAGTCGCCTTTTCAGCTGTCTTTTCCACATGATAGTAGTGTTCTCTTTATTAAAAACAAAACAAAACAGGGGAAACAAAAAGGAAAGAAGTGAATGGGACTAAACAAGCTCAGAAGGCACACACGGGGCCGGCAGAGCTCAGCATCCTGGATGGGAACCACGGGTCCGATGCTGATGGCAGCGCAGTGGCTGCACTCCATCCCTGCGCTGTGGGCTCCATGTGTGGGAGCTGTGTCCTGGCCCGTCCCCCCCCACTCCCTTCGATGGAGTGCAGCCAGTTTACTCCAGCTGATGAGCTGCCCTCCTGTGTGTATAATTATTCACAGAATGAGATCCAGGAAAGTTTAGATTGAGGCCGTGGGTACACGGATGGGTCAGCACGCGGCGTTTCAGCCCGTCCTGCTTTATTTCGGAGCTGTATCCACATAAGGCGACCTCCTGAAAGCAGTTTAACCCCGAGAGTGACAAACTTAAGCCCTTGAGGAATTAGGGTGATATTTGTCACGTTCTGCAGCACTTGCCTCTCGCTGCACAGCCAGCTCCTTTCTCACGATCCCAATGCTCCCAATGCACCGCAGCAGCTCTGCCCCAGGGCTGTGCCTTCAGCTGCACCCCCGTGGGGTCTGTCCGTGAGTGCAGGGAGAGCACAGCAGCAGAGTTCTCCCTATGGAATTGGAGCAGAGAGGAGCAGAGTGGCTCTGATGCTCTCACAGCCTTTGGGACCGCTCCTGCCCTCTATGAGAAGGGAAGAAGGGAAGGGGGAAAGGGGAAGGGGAAGGGGAAGGGGAAGGGGAAGGGGAAGGGGAAGGGAAAGGGAAAGGGAAAGGGAAAGGGAAAGGGAAAGGGAAAGGGAAAGGGAAAGGGAAAGGGAAAGGGAAAGGGAGGGACGAGGGAAGGAAAAGGAAAAGGAAAAGGAAAAGGAAAAGGAAAAGGAAAGGGAAAATGGAAAATGGAAAGGGAAAATGGAAAGGGAAAATGGAAAGGGAAAGGAAGAAAGAAAGGAAAGAACAATATAGTCCAGCTTCTGTCTCATGCTTTCTCCTGCAGCAGCCCTGGGCTGCATGTGAGTCTCAGTTCAAAAGACAAGCACTGAGATCTTGACTTCAGTTTGGTGATGAACACATGCAGAATGAAGGTCTGGGCTCCCACTGTGGGGCTGACCCTGGATGTCAATGGTTTCCTGGTGTCTGTGCCCGGGGCTCCTGCAGCCCGTGTTGGAGGTGGAGGTGCCTGTCACGGTGAAACATGCAAAGCCAGGGCATTATGTACCGAGGTTTGCACCGCTCTGAAAAATGCTCTGTGCCGAAACCCTCCCCCCCCCCTCATCCCCCTGCATTCCAAAAAATAAATAAAACCAACGGGGAAAAACCTCAGGGAAAAATCTGACAGTCCCTGAGTGCTGCAGGGAGACGGCAGCTAGTTAGGAAATATAGCGGTGTCAGTCCGATTTCATTTATACAATCTGTTGTATGGAGAAATATGGTCTAAAATAAATTTCCAAAACAAATGTTATGACTTTCCGTCCTCGGCGGCGAGGTGCCTGGGTTTCTCATCAGCTGCATGTGTGGTTCCCTTGGAAAGTTGGAAGCAGGGATGGGGAGCCAGCAGAAAGGGGCTGGAGAGCGCTGGGATAACAGTGGGACAGTTCTTTAAGGGATGACATGGGGTCTGGGGGTGGTGGTGGTGTTAATATTACCCCTAAGGGTCATCGTGTCGAGTGCTGAGATGGAAAGCATCACAGGGGAGCGCTGGAGATGGGTTGATGCTCAGAGCTGCTTTTCTGTGCCCTTCTCCATGTACCTGGCACTGCTGTGGGGCTGTGCTCTGTGGGCAAAAACCCACTGCTGAGCATCACCTTCCCCTGAGGCTTCCAGGAGCCTTTGGGGCTTTCTGGGGCTCTGCTCAGCGAAGCCGTTGGGTTTTTAACCCTGTGAGCCTAAAACCCATCCTCACCCCACAGGCAGAGCCATGGGGAGCTCGTTCCCATAGGTCACAATGCTTGGAGGATTTGGGGGCTGTATTCTGCTCATCACACAGCCTCGATGGCTCTGCTGTAGTGTTGGTGGTGCTCAGCTCCTTTGGTACTCAGTGCCATCAGTGAACTGTGCAGTCAGGGGTTTCTCTCCTGGAAGATGCTTGTTTTGAATCACAGGGAAAAAAAAAAAATCAGCTCTAAGGAACGCTTTGGGATGCTGTTGTAGTTTATAGATTATTTTTTTTTACTCCTGTTTCCCGCAGTTCTCTGTGCTCTGCTTTGCTTTGCTCGAAGTCAGGTTTATTTAAGATCAGAAAGGCAAAGCACTTCCATCTCGCTGCGGGCAGCGAGGCCTCGTGGGGCCACGGTCACCTCCCCTCACACGAACCTGAGCTATGTCAATCTGCATCAAAGTTTGGCCTCTTAGGTGTGCTTCATCTTTCAGATCCCCCCCAAAAAAAGAACCCATGGAGCATCGGGGGCTGCCCATGGGGAGCTGTGGGTCACTGCAGGGCTTCAGGTGGCACTTGGGGACAGGGATGGGGCCCCAGTGGGAAACCCCTGCGTTGCAGTGGGGCAGAGCGGGGCTGCCTGTTGCACCGGGACAAGTAGGAAGGTATAAAATAAAACAGATTCAAAATAATAATAATAACGAAATAGATTTAAAGTATGCAAACCATACTGGAAACTTGATTAATTAATTACAACCGGTGGACTAAATTCTGCTCTCAATTAACACGCGCAGCCCCGCTGAAATTAATGGGGTTGCACGTGTGTGCGGGCAGAAATTGGTACGATAGGTTTATTACCAGTAAATGGCAATTAATAACAGCTCTCCTTTTCTATTTGCTATTATAGCCTGTTAATATTTCCAGCCCTTGGAATCACGGTGCTGCCACGGCGGTGGCTGTGAATTAGGAGCTGGGGGAACCCCCTCATTTTATTTTATTTATATATATATATATATATATATATATATATAATTTTTTTACCCCGAAAGAAGTTTCTGTTACCAAAAGTTTGCCTAGTGTTATTTTTATAGCCGAGTGAGAGAGAATTTACAGGGAGCTGAAATCATTGAAGCTAATTAGCTGAATGGCCCTATTATTTATCCAGGGACACGTAGTACAATAATTGCTATTGCAGGTTTGAAGCATCTCAGGGATATTAATTCCAGAGCTTTCATGTCATCTCAGTACAGTAAAACTTCCTAATGGCACCCTGAAGGTGCATAATCTCATTTTAAAACTACTTTTTCTTCTTTTTTTCTGAGGGAACTGGCAGAATCTCCTTCCATAAAAGCTGAAAAAGGGGAAGAACTCATAATATTTTCCTCATAAGAAAGCAGTTATATTTTCTTATTATTTTTTCCACTCTCTGACCTTTCTTGCTTCCCGACGATGGGACTGCCAGAGCTCTCCATCAAAAGTTTCCCTCAACTCTGCTCTGCTGCTCCCGGAGGGACCGTGGCAGTGTTTGGTGGCATCCGAACATGGCAGGGGATGGTGGCCTTGGGGTCACCGTCCCCATGGCATGGAGCTGTGGGCACCATTTGGAGCAGGGAGGTGGGGGAGTCCCCCACCCTGGAGATGTGGCACTGAGGGACGTGGTCGCAGTGGGGTGGGTTGGGCTCAGGTTTTGGGGTCTTAGGGGATTTTTACAGCCTGAGTCCCATGGCAGCCCCAGGACAGGGAGGGGGCTTGGTGCTCATGGGGACCCCTGAGGTGCCATGGGGTGAGCTCAGGCCTTGGCTCTGGTCAGGATGCAGCAGTGGGGTTGGGTCCTACAGCAGAGCCCATCCTATGGGCATCTCCATGGTGTTCCCATGACCGTTGGGCTCAGCCCAAGGGGCTCACACATAAGGAAGGGCTGTGGATGTTTGGTGGAGGAGTTTGTGGGTGTCTGTGCCCCTCAGTGCTGGCCCGGATGGGAAGTACTTGGGCCACCATGCCTGGAACCAACAGCATTTGCGATACAGAAGAGTTGATGGGCCTTTAATTAGAACCATGCGAACGGCGCTGCTTTCACTTTAATTTAGCTTGATTTAAATGACACTCGTGGGCCAGATGAACCCAAGTCACTGGAGCTACACCAATTTACACCAGCTGAGGATTTGGCAGTAAAAGGGGGGATGGAGGTGATTCCCTGTACTTTGTTTTAACCCAACAATCTTTACAGCCATCCATTAAGGCACTCCACCAGGCATTCCTCCTTCTGCAGAAGAGGTTTCAGCGGAAGAAATAAAGCTGTGAAGATTCAGTTTTCACTTTGTTTCTCGTAAAGGCAGTCAGACTCCAACATAAACAACAATTTACACCCAGCATTTATTCTGGAAATTACAGTATCGTGCAGCTAACGCACACAGATAAATAATGTTTTATGGGATTCTGCGGAGTCCTTTCAGGGTAGCGGATGTTTAGTGGAATTAGAAGACTTGGAAAATGGAGAGCTCCAGCTCTGGCTGTTAATCCTGGAAAAGGGAAACGCAGAGCAGGCTCCCACAATTAAAAAGATAAAAATAAATTCCTCCATACGCGCATACTTTCTTTAAGAAACATCTTTATTAAGCATTCAGAGGGACAAGACCTCGCACCTCCCAGTGCAGGGAGAAGGAGCTCTGTGTGTGTTACGATTGCCACTCTCATTGGGGAGGAGTGCTCGGAGCCACGGGGAAATGTTGGCACAGAATGGGGTAGCACCAGTTCCAGCCACGGTGTCGTGCTGGAGCAGAGCATCCCACATTAGGACCTGGGGGAGGATCCCACAGAGCGTTTGTTTAATCAGGGCACTTCCAACACACAGTGTTCCTAACAGCAAAGGTTGGGATGTGTGTAATAAATCTGCCCAGGGCATCCGTTCCCCAGGCAAAACGAAGCCAGATTTAGTAAACTGGTGGAGCAAGAGTCCACTTGTCCTAATTAACATCAGCCTGTCGCTGTTGTTATTAGTTAGGGAGTTCTCACTGCTTCTTGTGCTCTGTCTCACACCAGGTTGTGCAGGATTGCCTCCTTGCCACAAGAATGGCAAGGGACATAAGTGCTGTGGGTTTGTCCTCTCGTGCTTGGGGGATGGTGGAGGCTGGACTTATCTCTTTGCTGCTCAGGTTCCTTTTATTTTGTTGCATTCTTTCTGGTCCAGACTGCAAGCCAGAAAGCACACGGTGTGCTACGAGTCACCTGCCCAAGTCTTCAAAGAAGTGGGAAAATGAGGTCAAAGAGGTGACAGTTCTGACCCGTCCTTCTCAAGGGAGCATTAATTACGGAGCACAAAGGTGGCATTGCCAATGCAGAGCTGCAGAGTGCCAAAACAGGAACTCTCTGTCTCCGTTTCTATGGTCAGGGGTACAGCAAAGCCCAGTCTTGCTGAAGGTCCTCAAGCACCATTGCATTGTAAGTCAAAGCCCATGGAAGGGTGGGCTCCGCCAGCCCACCTCGTCTGGCAGCAGCTGCTTTGGAGAGTGGCAGGAAGACCCCGTAATGGGCAGTGATGGAATAGCGTGCCCGTCTTTAGAAATTCCCTCCTGACCCTGACTGCTTTACGACTGGAAGCATAAAGGTTTATAGTCCTTAACTTTTACCTTGCCTAATGAAGCTGCAGATGTTCACTCTATTCGTGTCAATATCGAACCCGTACCAGCGCAGGTAAACAAGCGGCCGCGTTAATCCTTGCCACCGTGATTTACATATGCAAATGAGGCTGAGGGTGCCCGGATCTGGGATGGTCCTGACCCCATTGGAGCTCTCGGTGGCCATCCATGTGCTGCCTCCATCCCACAGGCACGGTGTGGGGGACTTTGGGTATGAGACAGCTTCCCCTCCTCCTTGCTGGCATATCCCGTTTTAATTCCATCCTTCCCCTCTCCTTTCACCTCTGCTGTTGGGCAAAGGGAACCTCGGCAGGAAGCACGCTGTCCCAGCTGCGAGAGACGGAGCGAGAGGCATTTACAACCTGACAGCGAGATAAAGATGAATCTGAAGCCTCGGTGGCTGTTAGCGAGGGGAGGAGGAAGCGTTTATGGCCCCATCTGCCGGCGTTTCAGCACGATGGGACCGGCTTTATGGCAAGGAGCCTCCAGTGCCACTTCCTTCCATTTGGGGACCGGGATCTGGTTTCAGGCTCTTCCTGGTGGTCCCGGAGCCAGGCAGGGTGGGAGGGCCCCAGGGCATGGGGGGTCCTGGGCACGACCTGCACCCACAGCCCTGGATTGCGTGTGGCACGCAGAGCAGAGCCTTCCCCTGCTCCCCTGCAGGGCTGATTAGCACAAGGCTTGGCCCCAGACTCATTAGCACTGAAATCACAGCTAAACCATGAGCGGAACAGCATCCTTCTGTAGGAGTTTGCTCAGGCTTGGGAATACTCTGGCTTCTGGCTGATTTGGCAGCTGTTGGTGCTTGGTCTGATTTCCTAGGGCGAACAGGGCTATGGGGTTTTGGTGGCCGAGGCGAGGCCGCCCGCTACTCGCTCCTTCTTTCTCCATCATCTGTTTGCATCAGTGATCAACGACATCCTCTGCACGGCCAGCACTGCACCTTGCTTGGGGCTGCTGCTCTTTAGGTGTACAGGAGCCCCGTGCAAGGGTCTAAATTAGGCTGCGTGCCGATCTGCCCCTTGTTGGATTCTCTAATAATAAGGACAAATTGCAGTGCTTTTCCGTGAGGAGAGAGCAACTTCCACTGAAGAATATCAAGCGCTTTGCAGGAGAGGTTAACTGGTGTTATCCCTGTTTTGCAGCTGGAGAAAATTGATAGTTAGAGAGGTAAAATGGTGTTTCCAGGGTCAGCAGAGAGCCGGGAGCGATGTCCTGGCTGTGCTTGTGGCACCAGGAGCTCCGTGTGGGGACACTGGGGTGCTGGGGTGCACCCCAAACATTTGGGCTCTCCCAAAACATACTAAGCCAGCTTCTCTGAGCAGATTGTGCCTCCCCTCCTCCTCACCACCGCCGTGCTCAGCTCAGGGTCTCCCCAACAGCTTCCACAAAGATCTGCTCCACAATACGACGTGGTGCCAAGGAGACCCAGAGCGGCAAGAAAATCTCTGGGAAAAAACAATTATAACCCACAAACCGACGTTTGTTTGGCTTTTTTATTCTTTTGTTGTTGATTTTCTCCCCCTCCCCGCCCCTCCAGTAACCATAGCAATAATCTGTCGGTATCTCGAGGTGACGAGGCAGCTTTGGAAAGCTTTGCAGCCACAGCCGAATCCTGCCAGGTGCTGAGCTCCTGCAGGGGAGGGTGGTGAGCAGCTGCCAGGAGCAGAGCTCAGGGCAGTTTTAAACCACACCACCTCCCACCTCGCAGCCCCAGTGAACCCTCAGTTCATGTGTGCACGCACAGCCCTCCCTTGAAGTGGTTAACTCAGCTGTGAAGCCTTCTATCAGCCGTAATAGCTTCAAGGTGGGGAATAAAAAATGGAGAGTGTTTAAATTGTTAATGGGTTTCATGTTCTTGTCACTGTTGAGGGTTTGTTCCCTTTTATAAACTCATAGTTTTTGGTTGACATTGCTTTTATGTGAGCCATCAGCCAGTTGGTGATGGTGTTCCTGTGTTAGACCATTACTGCCGGATTGTATTTGCAGTAAAGAAAGAGAATGGAGGCCGTAAATCTACAGCCAGAGATTTAGGGCTCTGTTTCTCTGCAGTTTAGGCCCATGTGCTCAGGAAGTCCATTCTCCTCCGGCAGAATTACACTCTCCAAACGTTCCTGCTCCAGCACTGATCGACGGTGCGCTCTCCTCGGATCTGCTGATGCCTGGGGCAGGAGATGGGGCAGCACTGTGCAGCCCTTCTCATGCTCAGCCTCCAATTTTTGGAAGGGATGAGAAGAAAACAGCTCTGGCCAAGGAGATCTGCCCTTGCCCAGAGCTGTCCTGGCATGCTGGGTAATGGGGCAGAGGGGTTTTGCTCATTTTTGGCACTGTCTTGGGCACCAGGACGGTCCCTGGGTGAGCCATGGAGGCCCATGGGCTGCAGGGACACTTAAACCAGAGCTGCACATGAATCATGCCCCCGTTGCCCTTGCATCTTTTGAGTTCATCCTTTCTCTGGGAGCAGACGTTTTGCACTACAAATCGTCTTCATTGTAAATGGTGCCTTGGCTGAGACAGTCCAGGAAACCTGGGACGGGGGACCCAGGCGCTTCTGAGCTCCGAGTTTGGCTTAGCCCACTGATTTATTGTAAACTGCATAAAGTGCAAAGTGAAGGTGATGAATGGGTGGTGGGCCGTTAGGGAAACTAATTGCCTCTGCAGGGCCAAATTCCCATGGCCGTTGGCACATTTGCCCAGGGATTCCCCCTGCAGAAGCCAAGTCTGAGGCCGGGCACTGAGCTCTGCTCTGCAGCTGCATTGCATGCAGTGCTCCCCAACCCCCAGCACCTCACCCCCCCATCCCAGGCCCTGACTTCTCTTGGTGTCAGCCACAATACTGCTGTGTACGATTTAATTGCATGCTGAGCCTGTGTTTGCCTATTAAGGGCGTCAGGAGATGCCTTTGTGAGCTGTCAGACCAAACTGAGCCTAAATCTGCTGCTTTAAAGATGTCATTTCTGTAATGGGATGCTCCCTTTCCTCTCCCATCTCTGCAGGGGCTCATTTTGGGGTCCTGCCTCCTGCATGGGGAGCCCATGGTGCTTGTGGGTCTTAGGGCTGGCACAGGGCTGCCTGGGGGCTGAGGGCCAGCACCATTGCTTGCTTCTATCCAAAGAAAGGAGGGATGGAAGCCCCCCTAGATGGGGCTGCTCCTTCCCAGAGTCTAATGCAAAAGTGTCAGCTCTAAGTGTTGCAAGAGTCCCAGACAGCCTTACCTGCTCTTCCCCTCCATCCACATCCTCCTCTTCCTTCCCAAAAAAGAAATACTGCGACTTTTGGCTTCCAGAATGTGTGTGTCCAACCCTCCAAGCTCCCACCTCAAGGCAGAGCTGCCCCTAATCCTGAAATGTCATAAATGCGGGGTCTGGCTTTGTTGCCCGTCTTTTTCTTTGTGTTTTAGAGCTTTCCTTGCCTCCACAAGGAAAATGAAGCTGTGTGCTGCGTACTCACAGGACTCCAGGAGCACAGGGTTTTTGCAGAAGCACCTGCAGTACTGGTGGGAGATTGCACAAAGCAACAAGGGAGCGTTGCCCCTTCCAGGGAGATGCTCTGCACTGGGACACTGGGGCCTGGGGGTGCTGCACCCCTCTGCTGAGCTCACAGAGTTGGAAGCATCCAACTCCAGTGCAAACCCTGCCCTGCAGGTGCCTTTTTCCTGCACTTGCTGCCCTTTGTGTGTATATACACGTGTGCATATACGTGTGTACACATACATGCATACACACCTCTATATATATGCATATAGACTCCTGTAGGTATTTATTACCATAAGTGAAGGTTGAACACATTACTCAAACCTCATCTTTTTCCCTGAAGTCTGTTGTTTACAGAGACAATGCCTGTCCCCCAGGGCTCACTCCCATAAAACCTTATTATCATATATTCCAGGGCATAAACTTTGGATGTCAGCCCCGGCGTGCTGCTTCCGAGCACAGGCAGCCTCAGTTTGTGTTTTGCCTTCCATTTTGCTCTGCTTTCCTTCTCGCTGCTGCGGTTGTTATTTCTGTTACATACACCTCTGATTCTTCTAATAAGATGAGAAGTCCTGGGAGACAGTTAATGGAGCCTGAATACCTTCATCCGGAGCCCGTGAAGGGTTCCAATGCTGCACAGACATTGCAGTCCCCAAACCTGGGATGTGGGTGATGCTGGGATTTCCTTTGCGTGGCTCAGGCTCTGTCCTACCACCAGCCCTGGCTTCAGAGCACATTGCTGATGGCCAGAAATCACCAGAACTGCCCCTTACCCCCATCTCCACGTTATTGATGTCTATTATTTAGCAATGCTGTTTCCATCCTCCCTTTCAGATCCCTCTCACTGGCATGGGGCTGGTTGGCTGCTGCTTTCCTGTCGCTGCTGACCAGGTCTCACTGATGCCCTTCTGTTTTCTGGGGATATTTTTGCATTACTTCACTCTCTCTCTCCCTCTGTAGTGATTGAGCCATGCAGAACTCTCCCTGTATGGCCTGCCAGCGTTTTGCTTTCCAATGGAAGGCTAATCCAGCATTATAATATAGTAGTAACACAAAAACCCACCTCCTTTTACTTCCCCCACCCCGTTTCATTCTTTTTTTCCCCCTTTTCTTTTCTTAATTCACTGTCTAGTGAGTTTCTGATTGACTCAAAGACCAATTAAAGTAAAATTTAATGGGAGAATAGATTAACTCCCTGAGGTTCCCCTGCCATCCATCACATTTTTATAGCAGGAGCTGTGAAGAAGCTCATAACTTCATGCTGTGAATGTGATAATAAAGAGGGCACGGAGAGGATTCCGATTTACTGCCGGGCTGATGTGCACCGGGATGGGATTTACTGCCCCAATCCCTGCCTCCTTTTATTTGGAAGGAGGTGACCAGATCTGTGCTCGGCACCGGTCAGCTCCTGCCCTCCACAGCTGAGGAACCATCTCTGCTGTCACCCGCTCCATCTCCATCCTGATGGCCGAAAACCAGAGGATGGCAGCGGGTTTGGAGGTGAGGGAGATGCCCTCTCCTCCCTGGGTACCACATGTGATGCTGCTCCCTGGCATCGTGATGGACGATGCAGCAGGATGGATGTGCTCGAGGTCAAGGCGAAGTGGCAACGCTCCCAAAATGGGGCTGTGTGCTGGGGGTCCTGCAGCATGCTGCTGTGTGTCTGCACCGCTGGGTGCTGCCATGGTGGAGCTCACAGGTGAGGGTCAGAAGAAATGTGAGGTTTAGAAAGGGCTCTGCTTCCTCTGGGTTGGGTTAGAGAGGGGCTGAGAGGGAGAAGGAGGGAGGCAGAGACAGGAAAAGATGCATCTCCCCTCGTGGGTTTCAGTGAAAAGGTTTGTGTGCGCAGCAGCAATGAACTGAAGAAGAGAGAGAGAATTTATCTGGAAATAATAGAAACTATTTGTTGGATTTTCCAGGCTGAAGATCTGGAGTTAATCATTATTCCGTGAAACCCTGAATGATGTTTCTTGCAGCTTTCGTACATAGATAGTGTTCCGGTGGGAGTGCTCCTAACGGTATTTTGTCAGGCACTATCAGCAGTATTGAGCCAACCTGAGCACCCGATTATTAATCCTTTTCTCCCAGTGACATGACGGCAATCGATGGCTGAACAAGCTATTGAAACCGCAGCAATCAACTGGACTCCAGTTAATCCAATGGGATCCGGGCATGGGGCCTGGCAGGAAGAGGGAATTTTAGGAAAGCTTGAGCTCTGCCTGCTCCCTCCTGCCCGCAGTGCTCACAGGAGCAATGTCCTCTCTGGTGGCAGTGACTTTTGGCTGCTGGAGCTCCAGGGGTGCCACCTGCATTCACACATGCAGGCATCGATGACTTTTGCTACATCAGAGTTGGAAAAATGGGGGAGTTTGTGTGTGTGCCCGGAGTGATGACACACATCCACCCTGAGATGCGTCCACTCCTGCGTGCTGGAGCCCTGCAGGGACACGGGGGAAGAGGGCAGTGCCATCTGCTGGTAAATCCACCTCAGCTGAGCACAGTGCTTCTGACCTGGGGCTGCTGCACGGCTCATGGGTCTGCTCCCACCCACATCCCCATCCCTGGTCCAGCTCAGTTCTACAGCTGAGAGCTCAGCATAGGGTTTGCAGCAGGATTTTGGGGACTCCAGCAGGTGAACGTCACCGTGCTTCGGTCCTCAAGTGGAAAATCCATCTGGTGTTGAGGCTTGAGCTTCTGCCTCACTGGGCTCACCCAATGGCATGAAAACCCAAAGTGAGAGCTGCTCGATGCTGGATGTGCAGGGGGACACGGGACACACAGCCCTGGCACCGTGAGCAGAGTATTAAGGATGTGCCCAGAGCTTTTGGCTGCACTGGAACCATCCTCTCTGTTCAGTTCCCCACTGGTGCCCACTCTACCCTCTCCTGCTGGAGGTGGGGAGTGGGGGGCAGCACGTTTTGGGGAGCATGAGGGTGGCTCCTGTGCTGCCACGGGCTGTCAGCCCCAGCGAATGGTTACTAATAAGGTTGGCCATTAAGGTGGGTCAGTGATGGATGGGCTGTGTTCTCGTGCCCCAGCCTGGCGTGTGCTAAGACACTCCCTGACCAGCAGCTGTTGTACTGGCTGCCTTGTTAAGGGTCTCTCTCAGTGACATCAGCTATACATCAACCTGGCTGATGCCTTTGATTATTTAGACAGCTCTTGGCATGATGAATCGTTGGGATTGATCTGTCTTTTCTTCACGTTCGCTCCTTGCCCTGTCTCTCCCAACTCTCTCCGCTCTTCAACCACAAATCCTTTAAAGGTTAGCACCTTCCAGGGCATCCCGCTGAAACAACTCCAGCGTGTAAGAAACGTGGCACTGAGAGACGTGTGTGCCGTCATTCTGTTTCTTTGAGAGGCCGAGCTGGGATTGCAAGGGGGACAGGTAGCTCTGAGCTGTCCGTGGGGAGAGGTGACAGCTGTGGGGACAGCTCTGTCACAGCATTGCTGGCTTGGTGATCCACACTGCATGACTGCTTCAGAAAGAGGCAAGAAACGAGCAGGTGTCGGCTAACCCTGGTGGTTATTGCAGCCCAGGGAGGCTAAAGCACAAGATGCTTTCTGGAAACCTTTCCCCTCCTCCCTGCTTAGCAGTAATTATTCCTTGCAGCTTTCAGTAATCGCTTGATGTCTGCTCATTGCTTGTCAGGAGCCCGTGATGGTCCAGGATCCCCCAGCAGCGTGCAGACCCTCCCAGGGTTTGCTCTGTGTGCAGCTAGATGCCTTGTCACAAAGACACTACCTCTGTGCCCTGTCCCCTCTGATGGATGAGTCCCACAGCAAGCTTTGGACCATCCTCTGAAAGAGGAAGCTGCTTGTAGCAGAGGAGTCAGGAACCCGTTGGCATTTTTGGTTCCATTCTGTGAGCTTTGAGCCTCAGTTTTTGCTGAACTCCATTATGCACACGTAGGTTTGGTTCTGTGCATGTTCTCCAGGGCCACCCGTTGGAGGCTGCAGTACACAGCCTCCAATGCCTTCTTTTGCTCGCTCACTGAGCTGTTTCCTGGTGCAAGTGCTCTAGCAAGCACTCTTCCCCCACCTCAGTTGCTAAAGCCCGAAACAAAACACTGCAAACCCTGCCCACGCGCATCACTGTGTCTCCAGCAAGCAACACTGGAGGAATCTGCGTCCCTCCATCACAGAACAGACAGCACTGCTCCCAGCATCCCACCCCTGCCTCTCTGACAGCCCTGTAGCCAAGCTTGGTGTGGTGTGATGCCAACAAATCTGTGCATGCTTTACAAAAAGCATCACCCCGTAGCTGGATTCCCCTTTGACTGCAGGCTCCAGGCACCAGCACCCACCCCTGGCAGGTCAGTGGTTGGAGGAAGAAGGCTGCCGACCTCCTCCTCCTCCTGTCTGCTGCTGGGAAGTGGATCCCTGGGCACGCCAGGGCTGGCGGCAGCCAACATAGGGCGGCTCTGTGCTTTGAACTCTTATCTGTGGCGTCTCCTGGTTTGCACTGTAGCAGACGGTTGAGCCTCACGCGGGTCCTGATAACCTTTCTCTCGTTCATTAAGGCCCCACTTAGTGCTCTGCGGGACTGAAGGGAGACAGTCTGGAAGAGAGAGGCAGCACAGGGCTTTTAGCCTGGGTAATGCTAAACTTCGTCAATAATCCTCCAAATGCAAACCCAGAACTCGGATGCAGCCCTCTCTGTCTCTCTGTCTCTCCAAACTACCCCCAGAAGAGAAAGGAAAAAAAAAGAAGAAAAAAAAAGCCATAAAACTGCAAGTTTAGGACGGGACATCTCCTTGCGAGCTGTCCAACCTGGGGAGGATGAGTTTGCCCAGGTGCATCCCTAAGAGCGCTGCTGTATGGGCAGGTTAATGCTTTGGGTTTAGGACCACAGCCTGATGGACAAGGTCTTTCCTCTCAGATAGGAGAGCTAAAGGCTTGCAGGATGGAGCCAGGTGATTTGGTTCAACATTTCAGTGCTTCATACAGCACGAGGCACTCACTTAGCTCCAGGTTCCCCCTGCCTTCCTGGTGCCTCTGGAAGCAGCTGAGCTCCCACGTGGGCTGTGGGGCTCCCAGAGTCCTCATTGAGGGGCTGGGGGCAGCTGGGTTACGTATCCCCCTCTCCAGAGACTTGTTATGATCTTCAGCCCAAAGGGAGCTGAGGCAGAGGCGGGGGGGGGAGGGAAACACCCCTTAAAAATTGGCTAGGTAATGGAAACAACCTTTAACTATCATATTTCAAACATAACGCCATAATAAAAGTAACAGGATAATGATTTTTTTTCAGTCCAGATATTAGAGGCCCAGATATTGATTGGTTGTTTCCCTTGTCGTTCCAGCCTCTGATGGAACTGCATTTTTTGACAGAGAGTGCAATAAAATGTACAGTTTCCAATTTGAGAGCCCTATAAATGTCATCTCTACATGCACGGTTACAAATTCTTCATGATGTTCCTTTCCTTCCCCTCAATAACCAAGAGGGTCTTCGGAGACGGAGGAACACACACATCTCCTTCCCCTTCCTGGAGGAGAAAGTTGGTGGCAGCTCCGGACCCGTCCCAGCTCAGGGCTGTGCTGTAAAGATAAAAGGATGCTGCGTCCCCATGGGGCAGCTCTCCTGGGGTTTGAAGGACTGAGCTCACAGAGTTAATATATCTTGTCGTGTTCAGATTTATAGACTGTGGAGCAAAGTGATGGAGCTGTCTGCGACCCTCCTCGTTCGGAGCCATGCTGTCAGGAGCTTCCAGTTCAGCTGGAATACTGCTTTTAATGGTTTTGCTGGGAGAACCTGGGTTCATTTTGTGCAAAGGGGCAAAGAGAAGCCGAAAGCATACAGGGATGTCGGGGGTGGGAGTGCAGGGTGGTGATACATGAAATTACGTGGGCCCTTTTTGCTCAGTGCTCCTACTCTTTGAGGTTCAGTTTGCTGTAGGGCCCCGACCACGGCTTCCCTTTCAAAGGAGGCAAAAAAGTGAGCGCTCTCATCGTGAGAGATAAGGTATCTCCCCTGGAGATAAGCCCTTTGCATCTTAGCTCGGAGATGTGCAGGGAGGACGCAGCCCGAGTCCTCGTGCTTTTGGGGTCAGCTGCAGTGCCCACACCGGAGCCCTGCGAGCAGTGAGAGTGGGGGTGATGCTGCACAGCTTGGGGACGGTGGGGATGGGCTGAGCAGCCTCTCCCCCCGTATCTGTTTGCTGCTGGTATTTGGGTTTTAATCCCAGGGCAGCGGAGCAGCCTGATGGATGCCCCGTTCCTCCGCCGCCAAAAAAAAATAACAATAACCACGTTTATATAAATCTCCCTTCCACAAAGAGACTTGAAAGCTCCTGCACCATCCCCAAGGTGCACGAGGGGGGGGGGGGTTGGGAGGGGGGTACCCCTGTATGGGTAATGAGGGCAGTCACCTTGCATGAGATACACTCGTGCAGTGACCTTCCGTTAGGTTTAATGCAACCTTTTTATTTATTTCCAATAACTCTCCAATCAGTCAGCGCTCTGCCAGGTTTCCTCTAACCTCAGATCACAGTCTCATAACCGGTTTTGGGGCTTTTATTGGTCTCCGAGGTAGCTAGAGCCATTAAGCTCAGTGTTTTGATTTGATGAGAGACGTTTCCAGGGTCTCAGTGTCTCTCTCACCTTTGCCTAAACATTTCAGCCTTGTCTCTATGCTGGGAATTGTGACTGCAGAGCCCGGCTCTGATATTCCCGAGCTCCCCCGCTGCCGGATAGGAGTTGAAAACTCAGTATTAAAGGAGATCAGAACCTGATCCGAATCTGCCTTTTCCTCCTCCATTTTCACAGGGCAGGTTTCATCTGGTTGATGCCACGTCCCTATTCAGACCCTTCACCCAGAGGGGTGCTGGGGGATGGGTCTGAATGTCACCCACGGGCCCTGAGCCCCCGAGCCAGCCTGGATTTGTAGCAAGGACACATCTGATTAACCACATTTGGTGCTTTTTATAATAAACTCCTGATGTGTAGAGTCCTGGATTTATCACTTGGTGGGTACCCGAGATGTAATAAGAAAGCAGCTTCAGTTTTGGAGCTGGCATTCTTTATGCAGCCCTGTCACTTTCCTACATTTCCAGCCAGTGGGACACAGCCAACGCGATCAATATTTTATTTTATCTCCTTTTCCCAATAATTTTTTTAATCATGGCGTCTTTCTCCCATCTCCCACCTTTGGATAAATAATTACAGCCACGCAATGCCGCGCTCAGCACTTTTTTAGAAGAAAAGTATGGAGGAAAAAAAGGAGGAGAGGAAGGGCCGGGGCTGCTGGGCACTGCCCAGGCACTGCGATGGCAAAGCCTGGGCACACTGCTGCACAGTGGGCACTGCTTTCTGCTGGGCACTGCTGCATGCTGGGCATTTCTTTCTGCTGGGCACTGCTACATGCTGAGCATTGCTGCATGCTGGGCACACTACTGCCTGCTGGGCACTGCTGCATGCTGGGCACTGCTGCATGTTGTGCACTAAGCTACATGCTGGGCATTTCTTTCTGCTGGGCTTTGCTGCATGCTGGGCACACTGCTGCCTGCTGGGCATTGTTTTCTGCTGGGCACTGCTACATGCTGAGCATTGCTGCATGCTGGGCACTGCTTTCTGCTGGGCACTACTGCATGCTGGGCACACTGGTGCATGTTGTGCACTAAGCTGCATGCTAGGTATTGCTTTCTTCTGGGCACTGCTGCCTGCTGGGCACTGCTTTCTGCTAGGCATTGCTACATGCTGGGCACTGCTTTCTGCTGGGCACTGATGCATGCTGGGCATTGCTGCATGCTGGGCACACTGCTGCATGTTGTGCACTAAGCTGCATGCTAGGTATTGCTTTCTTCTGGGCACTGCTTTCTTCTGGGCACTGCTGCCTGCTGGGCACTGCTTTCTGCTGGGCACTGCTGCCTGCTGGGCACTGCTTTCTGCTGGGCACTGCTACATGCTGGGCACTGCTTTCTGCTGGGCACTGCTTTCTGCTAGGCATTGCTACATGCTGGGCACTGCTTTCTGCTGGGCACTGCTACATGCTGGGCACTGCTGCATGCTGGGCACTGATGCATGCTGGGCACACTGCTGCATGTTGTGCACTAAGCTGCATGCTCGGCCTTGCTTTCTGCTGGGCATTTCTTTCTGCTGGGCACACTGCTTTCTGCTGGGCACTGCTTTCTGCTGGGCACTGCTGCATGCCGGGCACTGCTGCATGCCGGGCACTACTTTCTGCTGGGCACTAAGCTGCACAGAGGGCACAAGGCTGGGGCAAGCTCCCAGCTGCAAGCCCCTCTTCCCCCCCCTCCCCCCCTTTATGGCACAGCTCTGCTCCCACCGATGGCGATCCCCAGCTCCCCATCACCCCCACCGCTCCGGGCCCGAACCGCGGCGCTCCAATCCTGGGCCTCTGCTGCCGCCTAGTGGCCGAGCGCCGCAATGACACCGCCGGGCCCGGGCACCGCGCCCACCCCGGGGGCAGCGCAAAGGGGTCGGGGTCGGCTGTGTGCCCTCCTGCTTTGCAGCGAGGTTTCCCCCCCAATTCCCCACCCCCCTGCCCGTCCCCGCGCTGACCTTTGCCGGGGACTGTATAAGTCAAAGTCGGGTTTCCGTCTGGGAGCCTTTCCCGGAGACCGTAAATATGCCAGAGAAGGTGATGGAAGCACTTGATTTTCGTCCTATGTGTTTTTAAAGAGCCACATTGTAACCCTGGATGTCAAGACGGGAATCCGCGGGATATTTATGGCAGGGAGCGTCCTTTCCTCTTCCTTTTCTCCCTAATTTTTGCCGTTCGGGATTAAAGAAAGGCTTCTTCCCATCCCCCCACTCCGCAGGGATGTGTGGGTCCCCACACTGGGGCTGCCCCATTGAGGATGTGGGGACATTTGTCCTGCCCCCCCCCCCAGGGTACCGAGAGGAGTGGGAGGATAGCATCACACATCACAGCCAAGCTAATCCTGTTTATACACAGCCGGGTGATGCCTCATCCCCCCGGCGTGACACAGTTGAGTCGTGCTCTGCTCTTGAACCCTCCCTGTGCTAGTGTCAGGATGAAGGACAGGGCCAGCGAGGGCTCAGCATCCCCACCACGCTGCCATTGCCCCGAGGATCCCCACGTCCCTACCGGGCAGCTCGTGGGGGGTGACCCCCCACCGCCCTCCTCCGCTCGCTCGCTCCGGGGCTGCGGGGTGAAAGCTGAAAGTTGAAGAGTCCAAAACATCAACCCCTGGCTCTCAGCTTGTGATGGGAAATGAAAATATTTGGATAAGCTCTGATACGGAGCTGCTGCTATTTACAAACCTTGATCCCTCGGCCCGCACATCAAAAGGACTTCTTCTATAAAGAGCGCTCTGCACTCCCGGCTCCGTTTTCAGGCTGTCAAGGGCATTATTTGATGTTCCTCTTTTGTTTGTTTACGTTAATTAAGATGGGCAAATCCATCACTGTGACTTTCTCCCTCCGCGGCGGCGGGGCGAGAGCAGCCGGGGCACACGCCTGCTGCAGGTGTTCGGCGGGTTCTGTGGGGCGGGTGATAAAACACACATTTGTTCTGCAGGTCGTGTGGACAGACTGACACTTTCCCGATAAAAGCCCCCCCACCCCCAACCCCCCAACCCCCGACACCCACCCTACCCCACGGTGACAAATGATTCTCTTATCTGGAACAAGGAAAGCAGTGGCCAAGTTTCATCCCTGCTTCCAGCCCGGGTTCTTGGGGCAGTGGGGGAGTTGAGCTGGTGCTGCTGCTCTCAGCTGTTCCCAAGGGCTGCAGAGCCTTCAAGGAGCACAGGACCGGCTCAGCACGGAGCCCTCCTCCTGTTCCCCAGCTCCTTGGTGCTTGAGAAGCACCGACTTTCCTCTCCATTCCGCCCCACTGCAGAGCATTGCCCCACATCTTCAGCATCCCCACTGCCCAGCGTGGCAAACCCAAGCAGGGCGTGCAGTGTTCCCAATGCAGGACTGTGCCCTGGGGAAACTCTGTGCAGTTTGAAGTGCTCAGGTGGGAAAATGAAGCTCCAGGATACAGCTCCTGCCCTCGGTGTGATGCTGCTGCTGCTCTCCATGTGTGGAGGCACGTGGTGCTGTTGGAACCTGGTGCTCTTTAGGGTCATTTTCAACCCAAGCCACGGTCTGATTGTGTGATGCTGAGATGGGGACACGCCAGAGGGAGCAGGACGTGAGCGGGAGCAGAGCTGCTGAGCTGGGCCAATATGGGCACATGATAAATTTCAGTCAGATTAGTTGAAAGATGAGAAGCAGCGTGGCCTAATTAATTTTGCATGGGACCAGCGATCCCTGTTCCAGTGATTTCCCCCATGTCCTTCAGAAAGTTCTCTGAATCCCACCAGCCCAGCTCCCTGTAGCTGCCTCAGGATGCCCGGCTCCCACGCGTGCTGTGTTGCACTTCAGTTCCGTTCTCTCTAAAATCTTGCCCTGACTTTATTGTTTCCCAGATGTCTTCCTTTTAACACACATCCTTAATTTTTCTTGGTGAAGTATTCCAGTTTTCTGGAGCTTGGTCCACGGGGCTGCTTGCCTGATGCTTGAATTCCAGCTGTGTATTAGACAGAGGTCTCGGGAGCCCAGAGCCTTTCCAAGAGGAAGCAGCTTGCTCCTTTTTCCTCTTTTCTTTTTTTCTTCTTTTCCTGAAGGAGGTAACTGGCACTTCATTTATCTGCGGCTTTGTTATGACTCTGGGCTAACAGATACCACGCTTAGCAAACTCTCACTCTTCACTAATGGAAGTTACTTTAATCTAATTGCCCCGTATCACCCAACGCCGGAGCCTCCTCCCACACTGCTGGCAGAGCTCACGTCCGCCGCAGCGAGCTGCCTTTCACGGGGATGCTTCCTTGTTTCCTAATCCCACATGGCTCCGTGCCCAGACACGAGCAGGACGGGGGTCGAGGGCACAGGGAGGATTCATGGACACCGGGTCTGTGTGTGTCGACCTCACCTCGGGGTGCCAGGCCCTGGAAGGAGCTGGGGAGGGAGAAGCACAAAGGGAAGGCTAAGGCAGACTGGTGGGTTGCTGTGATAGCAGTCGTGGTCACTGAGACTGAGAAAAAGGAGGTGTGAAACCTTGGGCTACACTCGCTGTGATGAGCCCCTTCTCAGCGTTGTGCTCTCCCTCTTTGGGGAGAGTGGAGGAAGGCCTCTGCCACTCATCCCCAGGGTGTTCTGGGGTCTCCCAGCATCTGGGTGCATGCCACAGCTATATCCCCTTGGGAGCCCAGTCTCATCTCAGCCTTGTCCTATCATCCCATTATCTCACTGTCCCATCCTCTCATCATTCCATCATCCCATCAACCGATCATCCCAAGATCCCATCATCTCATCATTCCAGAAGTCCATCATCTCATCATCTCATCCTCCCATTGCCCCATCATCCCAAGATCCCATCATCCCATCATACCATCAAATCCCAACATCCCATCCTCTCATGGTCCCGTCATCAGCCCATTATCCCATCCCAGCTGAGCTGCCCTGGGCCATGCCAGCACTGCAGAAGCTCTGTCAGGGCTCCCAAAGAATGAATTTGTCTGTATCTAAAATCAACATCCAGTTTCTCTAAAAAACAAAGCTTTAAAAGACATCTGAAGACTCAACAAAAACCCCAAAGCTGTCGCCTGGCAGAGCTTTAAGCAAAGCATTGGACCCAGGAGAGTCTCAGTAGTCCCAAACCAGATCCAACAGCACCAATGTGCTGTGGCAATGCTCAGTGATATATCCCAGCACTTTCGTTCCCTTTCTCGTGCTGAAAATGCTTTGTTTTGAATTTAGATGAGGAAAACAAACTTTGAGAGGGTAAGACCAGGAACTTTGAGCTCCATCCCATCGCTACCAACGCCTCTGTTCAATCAATCCATTTAAAGTTTACAGGGACTCACATCTTCACACATTTGCCTTCATGTGTCCGTCGGGTTCAAAGTAAACTTATGTCGCCAACGAAACTCAGAATGTTGGTTTTGCTTCTGGGACCACCACCACCCAGAACGCTGCTTTCATCACTCGGGTTCCTGACCACAGGAGCCTGAGGCTTTGAAAGGAAACATCTTTGTCCCAGAGCAAATCCCATAACGAGCTCCAGACGCTGCCTGTGCCCCATGAGGGGGCTGAGCTGCATCTGGGAGTGGGCATGAGGGTTAGGGTTAGGGCTCCTGTGTCCCCTGGGCAGTTGGCTGTGATGTCTGTGTTCACTGGGTTGTCCCACACCGTGCTGCTAACGTTGGGAGCACATCCCAGCCACAGTGAGGAGGCACTCAGGAATTTCTCGAGTGTTTTCAGTTTTGCATTGAAAGATCCCCAAAGCGTCTCCTGCTGCGGGGAAGAGACCTCCAGTGCTACTATTCCCTGCCCTGGCCCCATAGAGCTCAGCCTGGCACCTCCAGGCCCCAGTTCCCACCCCATTCCTCACCCACACATGGAGCCAATTGTGGCTGCGGGTAGACTAGATACTAACAACCAGCATAAAGCTCTCAGGGCTGCAAGAAGCATGTGGTACAAAGCCTTCTGTCAGTATAAATTGCCTTTGCTGAGTCACATTTGTGCAGAAATCATCCCGAGGTTAAGCACGGTCTGAAATGTGTTTGGCAGCTCTGCTGTTTGTCTCTCCCCTCTCTGGTGGCCGCTCCCCATGCCCCCGTCCCCATCCCTCGGCCATGTTTCCATGGGACAGTGGGCGACAGGAGGATGAGGATGAGGATGGGGATGGGAATGAGGAAGATGGGGATGAGGTGGGGGTGGGGATGAGGATGGGGAGGAGGAGGAGGAGAAAGAGAATGAGAATGAGGATGAGGATGGGGAGGAGGAGGAGGAGGAGGAGGAGGAGAAAGAGGATGAGGATGAGGATGGGGAGGAGGATGAGGATGGGACCCCACGGCCACACAGGGCCAGGGATGAGGAGCTGTGGCCATGTGAGCTTCGCAGGAGTTTGTTCCTCCTGAACAACACTGCTGCTTCCAGATTGGCAGCTGCTCCAGCACATTCATTTTGTAGAAAGGCATCCCTAAATGGGAAGAGAATAATTTATACCCACATAAAGCACCTTTATTTGGATATAACTATCTGCATTAAGGAGGTTGGATTGCTCTTACCGTATCAGTATGGTGTAGTTGAAGCTCTATTACTCGTATATAAGCTGTTCCTGGCTCTGCTCCTGATTTATTTTCCTAGCGGAGCTAGGCTGGGTGTGTCTAGATTCATGTTGTGTTGATATCAGAAAATCAACGTTTCTTTCGTAATCCAAGGTATGTGATGTAAATCAACAGGGCTCCAGGGAAGGCGAGGGTATTTTATCAGTGTAAAACGAGAGGAGAAGTGAACCCAAGGGGAGGATTTACCGGAGAACGCGCTTTTATCATTTTACGACCTGTTGATTTTACTTTTCTAACAATTACTCAGAAGTAGGAAGCAGGGGAAAAGGAAAATAAAATAGACCCGGGCCTGAGATGAAAGGGAAGGGGGAGATTTGGGCTGCGTGTTCTGAGCCCCTTCTTCCCACCCTTCTCTTTGCTCTGCACACAGATTGAGGTCTCAGGAGGGGTGGGGGGGTGTGAAAGTTGTTCTTCATGTGAAACACATCCCCGCAGTTCCAGGAGAGAAACCGAGTAACAATGAAAACCCTCAGGGAAATCATTTAATATTTCCAGCCTTCTCACACGGGTTCTTGACACTCCAGCTCTGCGGAGGGGAAAAACTGATTTATGCCATCAGTCGTTAGACAATGTGGAGGTGAGGTCAGGCACGGGCATTCCTCATCTCTTCCCCGGCGCTCAGAGATCCCCTGGGCAAGGTGGAATCAAAGCATTTCAAATGGTAGAGGTCATGAGAGTGACACGGTAAGAGGTAAAAGAGCACAGCCTCCTGCCTCCTACAGAATGGCTGACACCTATATATCTTCATATTGCCATTGTTTCCGCTTGAAGAATTGCACGTCGTTTGTTTTACTTTTTCCTAACCCTCCTCTCTCCTTAAATCCTCTCGATTTTCCGCCGTGATCTATAGGGATCATTTGTGTCGAGGCTGACGATGATGTGGGATGGAATTTTTATCGGAGTGAGATGGGCTTTAGCCCACAGGTGTCTGCTGGTTGCCTGGGCCCCTTCTTTCTGGCATTGCCACCTCTGGTTCTCTTCAGCATCACGAGCATGCCAGGGATGGAAGATGGGAGGACCCCAGGTGGCACCGCAGGGCCCAGGGATACTGGGTTTGGTGTCTTTTGGAGATGCCACCCAATCTCTGCAGCATGGCTGGGCCACAGAGCAGTGCTTGCATGCTGGGGACACCAGTTGAGAGGGGTTTCTGGGCTTGGACCCAACCCACAGGGCACAGAGCACTTTAGTCCAGTTGCATCACCGTGCTCAGAGGACATGATGAGGGTCAGAAACTCCAGAGAAGATTCACGAGGGTGACATATTTGCAGCAGGAAATATGTTGATATTTCTATGTTGATTTCTCAATAGGAAATTTGCTTCTGTTGGAGAAACCACAACGACCCCCTCCATATGTGCTGCAAATCCCTCACCTGCATTCAGCCTCGTTAGCTCTGCAAGCGGGTGTTTAATGAGGCTGGAGAATGGCTTCTCCAGGCAGAAGGAGCAAATGCTGCTCAGCTTCACCCCATGCTGATACCACTGGGGTCGCATCCTCCCACACCAGAAGCTCCCTCCAGTTCTGCCATCCTTTCCCCACTGCTCCACTGCTTTGATTTGAGCTCAGCCCATAGGCAAAGAGAGGAAAAATGACTCCAAATCCTCCCCAGGCATGTGTGGTCACCTAGGGCACAGATCTGTGCTCAGTCGGTACATCCCACAGCTTGGGGCTCAAGACCCTGGGTGCTGCCCACATGGGATCTGGTTTTTGTGCACTGTAGGAACACCATTCCCTGGTTAGAGTGCTCTTTTTCTACTGCTATTCTACTATTCTCCTATCATTACTCTACTTAGGGTGGTGAGCCAATGGGGTAAACGAATCAGAAACTTTGTGGATGCTCCATCACTGGAGGTGCCCAAGTTGGATGGGGCCCCGTGCAGCCCAATCCACCCCACAGCAGGGGCTGGAACTGGATGGGCCTTAAGATCCCTTCCAACCCTATCTGTTCCATGATTCTCTTGTTGGTTCCCATTGAACTCAGTGGTATTTTTAGGTCAGTAGTGCCATCAGGATGCAGCAAGCAGACGGCAGAGCGTGTTATTGCATCCCTACTGCTCCCATCCCAGCAGCCCTGGAGCCCTTTTGAAAGACTCTGCAGGGCATGGGACCGGGACAGACGGTCGCACGCCGAGCGCAGCCAACCCCACAACCCCAGGACGGCCTCAGATAACAGGTTTAGGTTTCCAAGGTGGTGGGGTAACATCAGTGAGAAGCAAATATTTGGCCAAATGCACCCTGAGGTAAGCTGGTATCCGGTGTAACCACACAGCATGCCCATATGTTATTACTTATCCATCAGCCTCTTTGAGTAACGACGTACAGGGCCGGGGTGAGAGTTGGCTTTTGTCAAGCATATATTTCAGCGGCGTTTAAATAAACTCATCGAGCTGCACGTCTCGTGAACTTTCCTATTCCATCCGTCTGCGCCGAGCCACCCGTGGAACGAAATGGATGAGGCCTTCAAACCTTCTCCAGTCCCCGGAAAATGAGGCAGTCCAGTTAACAATAAATGGTGGCCGGTTGGGGCACACATGAGCGGTCTAGTGAGGAAGGAAAGAAAGTTGAGCTTAATGAAGTCCCTGCGCCCGCGTCCCCGTGCGTGGACAGGAAAGGACGGGTGGTTTATAACTGTTTATTGGAGTTAATGGTAATAAATTCCTCACTTGTGATGCATTAACTTTAATGTTTTCATTACGTGATGATTTAGGTTTTCCCTTTTCACGTTGTAAATCATGTTGTCCCGGTAGCACAGCAGGTCGAACGTCTGACATAATGTTATGTTTGGGGGAGAGAAATAACACGGGGAATGAGTTACGTAGATTATATATTTATGCGTTTCGTGCGCCGCGGTGGGGTTTTGTTTGGTGGTTTTTTTGGGTTGTTGTGCAAAGGCTTTCAACGGTGACATGGTGGAGAAGCCCACGGATGGGAGGACAGACAGACCCAACCGAGGACAGCTCTGCAAGTTGCCGCTGCAGAGCCCTACGAAGGCCTGGTTTCCATGGCAACTTCCCAAATGCGCTTGGTGCTGAAGGGTTTTGTGTTGTTTTGGGTTTGTTGTGTTGTTTTTTGGTTTTTTTCCCTCCCTCTTTGCTGAGTGCGAGCCCTTAGCTAATGAGCTGTGCAAATAGATATTGAGATTTAGCGGTTTTTTATTTCGCAATTATAGACTTAGCGATTTGGAAGGAAACTTTCGGGCCAAAGGCTCTGCCTCCTCTTTGAATCCCCGCTTTGCTATTCCCTTGGCAAAGTTGGTTCGACTTCCAGCTCGATGTTGAATTTTCCAGACTGAATTAAAAAACCCCGCTGAAGTTGGAGGGTTTTTTCCACCCTCTAAGGCTGAATCCCAACCCAGCTGCAGTCAGCTCTTTGCCATCGCCCGTCTCTTCTCCCGTTTGCTTATCAATCACACAGACCACATTCGTGGGAGACTCCCCAGGACAAATCTCAGCTCACCCAGCATTCACTCAGCACCTCACAAAGGTCCGTCTGTACGCCTCTATTTATTTCTCTTTGGTGTTTAAATGTGGTCCAACAAGAGCTTTGGGGACAGCGCTGTTAATTGGGCACCTAACAACCTCAGGTTGAGAAGTGCTGTTTTCTTGAGCGCCTTCTATGGATTTTGTGTTCACTCCTGGCTGTCAGCACTTGTCAGAGCTGCTGGGGACCGGTTAATCTTGCTCCTTGCCTTCAATGCTGCTCTGTGCTGGCTGCTACAAGAGGACATTGAGCAGTGCCCCACGGGGGTCTGTCTGAAGGAAGCACTGAGCTTTCAGCTGCAGCTCTCCTATGGGCTCTCAGGGCAACCCTGGGATTCCTTGGGGCACCTTTGGGCTCCTGAGCCTGGGAACCCCTCTTGACACCAAACACGGGGATATTTCAGTCCATCATTTGCTCTCAGTGATTCCTCTGGATTTCTAACTGCCTCCTGCTTGCTGGCTAGCTTTCAGTCTTGGCAGTTATCCCACTCTTTGCTCTGAATTTTGCCTCTTCAGAGAAGTCAAGCTGCCGCCCAACTAAATCCCCTCCACCGTCCCTCACCTTTTCTTCATCTGCTTTCTTATTTTCCTGCTCAAAAAGGAAAAAGAAAGCAACAAAATCAGCCTGGCACCAGATCTATCCCATGCAGTCCATGCTGGCAGCTCTTTAATCCCCCATGTTCTTTGACACAGTCACTCGTTTCGTCCCCATCCTTACAGATGATCCTCACTTCTGTAGGGATGACATTGCCATGGGAGCAAACCCACATGCCAGGCCAGTAGCAGACACATCGTGGGCCCACTGACCGTGGCCTTGGTCACCAGTGGGACTTGCAAAACCCTTCAGCTCACTTGAAAGGCGACGGGAGGGGTTGTTTGTCTGTTTCTGATTGTGTTTGTTTTTTTCTCTCTCATTCGCTTCAATGGAAAAAAATGAAAAGGAGCACAGCCACCACAGAGAGCTTTGGGAAATCACAGCCGATTGTACTCTGGGTTTGAAATGTATTTGGGTGTTCCCAGTGAAGTCCCCGGGAGGACGATCTGCTCTTGGCACATCTGGAGTTGGTGAAAAAGCCGGAGGATTGGGAATGGGCTGGAACCGACGTGCCTCCGTGCTCCATCCCTTTGAACACTCAGTTAATGTGACAGTGTGGGCACAAGTGCAGCCCCCGGGCTGGCTCGGCTGCAGCTGCTGTGACATTTCATGCAGCTGGTGTGCATGACTCAGAGAGCAGAGTGCTGGAACACAGAGGTCTTTGAGGACATGGCAAGGATGGGCTGGAACGGCCACGGTGCTCAGCAGCCAAACCGTGGGCATCCCAGTGTTCTCCTGCTCCTTCTGCTGGGCTGGGTGGGCTGGGGCAGGAGTAGGAATGGAAGGGACCTTTGAGCCCATGCAAACTCAGGAGCCACAGCCGTGTGTCTGGGAGGGCACAGATGACTCTCGGAGATGGATTTAAGACCTTTTCTCTCTGTTTTTATACACGGTGGATGGCTGTTAGTGGTTGGAAGAGATGACCAGTGAGCTTGGGTTTACCTGCCAGCCATGTGCCCTTGGGACAGAGGATCAGACAGAGGCTGCCTGCCTTCAAAGAGGCCACCCAAGCAAATGAACCCTCTGCTAGAGATCTCCCCAGGCTCTCTGGGGCTGCGGTCCCACCTGGTCCCTCTGGTTTTCCGTGCATCCATTAGAACAGTTTAAAGAAATAAGGTTAATTCAGCCATTTGTTGCTAGCAGAAGCCATCTGGATTGCTGTGATGGGCAGGCTGGGGGTGCAGGGAGGGAAGGGGACACCCCCATGGCTCCCACCTCGTTCAGATTTAATCTTCCTCACTCTGCACTGCCAGGGCTCCGTCAGAGAGGCTGCGGTGTTCGTGTCATGTTCTGTACAATTTCCAGAGCTTTGTGCAATCTAATCAGCCCTCGCAAGCCCTCCCCTAATTGTGTTTGCTTGTCTGAGTAGCCACTGAGTATTTAAGAAGGACAGTGCCTCCGTTTGCTCTGATTCTCCTGTTGGGAAGCCACAGTGCTGTGTGTCTTGCTGGATCAGCTTTGGGGCGATGCTGATGAGGTGCTGGGCAAAGCTGGCTGCACCTCGGGGGGCTGCCAGCTCCCAAAACCTGGGTCACCAATACGTGGCTCGTGGGATCTGCCCACCAGCAAAACCCAAGCTCAAGCAGGGCCAGGCTGTGGGGCTGAAGTGCAACAAGCAGCCGGCGATTTCTTTCAGTCTCGGGGAGCGGGGGCAGAGGGAAGCCGCCTGCTGATAATGTACTGAAAGTAAATGAAATTAAATAAGCGGAGCAGCACTCGCAGCTCCTGCCTTCCCCCCCCTGGGTAATTCAATTCGAGCGCTCGCGCTGATGGGATCTCGCCAGGGCTGCCTCTGTCACCCCGCTGGGGCCTGGAATCTTAACGTCTAAATAAAAGTTTCACTCGAGCATTTTTTATGCTCCTGCCAGCGGGATCGGCGAGCTGGCGTTGGGCACATTAATGTGATATTCATACTCGCAGGGTCCCCCTGTGCATCCGGCAGCACCGTCCCATTTTCATAATTATAAATGTCCCATAAAATGACATTCAGATTTGCATTAGCGAAAGGGGTCGAGGCTCGGGTTGGAGAAGAAAATGTGCTTTTTCTGCTGGGGGGGGAAAGCACTGTGCTGCTATAGGGAAAAACCTGAGCAGGTTTGCTCCTTGCTCGGTGCTTTCCCTGTCTTGTTGGAGGGATGCTAGCCCAGCACCTGGGGACATGGCAGGTGACATTGGGCTCTGCTGGCAGCAATGTGGGGCTCTCTGGGGCTGCTCACCAAACTTCACCACCGAACCTGTGGACGTAGTGAGTGCCATTAAGGACTGACTGCATGGCTGCACAGGGACCTGAGGGCATTATTCTGCACCCCTGCTTTAGGAACAACCTCCTGATCCCTAACACAGCCCAGCCTGAACCCTGAGAGAGAAGTTAGGTCCATTTCGACACCCTTGTTTGTTTCTCTTGTAAGAAAAAGAGGAGTATTTGTACAAAGGTCTGCATTTCCCTCTTGCTCTCAGCTCCCTGACCACCTGTGCCCTGGGCTGTGCATGCTGGAAGTCACAGAGGGTCCCTTGGACCCCCACCACAGCCACGTTGCATTTCCCTGGAGCAAAATTAGAAGTAAAATGAGATTCGAGCTGCACAGAAGTGGGACCTGTCCTTGCTGGTGGATGAGGGAACGGATGTGGGGATGGATTGGCCGAGAGGTGCACATTGGGAAGGTCTTGGAGGGATCCATTCCTCTCTGTGCACATGGCTTGCACTTGTATGGGCTGGAAATGACAAGACTTTGCTTTGATACCTGCAGGAATGGAGGAAGTCACACTGAGGCCCGTTCACGACCCAGGAAACATTCTGAAGCAAGGATATCTGGAGAAGAGGTCCAGAGGTAAGGCCTGGGGAGTGCATCCTTCAGGAAGGTGATGAGTGGGATGGTGGGGGAAAGCTTCAGGTGGACGAGCTGCTGTGTTTCATGGCCATCCTGAAGAGCGCAGCACACTCAGGTCATCACTAATGAAAGCACCAGCAAGAGTACAAAATGACAGATGAAGAACAAACAGAAAAATATATCCTTTTGTGCAGAGGTGTCAAGAGCCACAAGCAGACCTTCCTTATGTACTGTATGTGAAAAAGGGAGCACAGCCCTTCTTTATTCTCCTTCGTAGATCATCAAACTGCACCAAGATTAAAACCCAGAAACTGAATTAAGCAGCAGCCTCGTCCTCTGAGGCAAGATGTGCCATTCTAACCAGCCATGCCTAATGAGGATAAAGCCCTGCTGAAGAGAAGGTGCTCCGTAGCATCACACACATTAGCGAGTTGAGATAAGTGAGGCAGCCTCAGGTTTATCTTGATTTTACTGACTCCTGTGAAAGCTACAAATTATTTCCTCGCCCGCTCAGATTTTGGCTTGATTTATGTGCCGTACGACATGGGGGGTGTGGGGTAAGAACAACCCCTTTCTTCCTCATAGCTGAGCTGCATAACTGGTCCTGTGCATGCAGTAGCTTGCTCCAATTACAGAGAAAACCTCAATTAGGGAGGTTTCACCTAAAGCTGTGTTTTCTCCTGGTAGGACTGGCTTGCTCCCAATGCTTGCTTGAGGTTTTGTACCTAAACTTGCTTGCCTGAATTCTGTCTCATCCCCCTCCCCATGTGATCGTTATGGAGCATTTGGTGGAAGAGCAAAGATGAATGTGTTTATTCCTGGGCTGTGTTTTCTTTCTAGACCACAGCTTTTTCGGGTCCGAGTGGCAGAAGCGGTGGTGTGTCCTCAACAGAAAGACCTTTTACTACTATGCCAACGAGAAAAGTAAGTGGTGAGACATCCACCTCCAGGCTCCAAAACGTGGGCAGTGGCTGAGGGTGTGGATAGGGCTGGGAAAGAGGAGATGAGAGCTCTGTGCAAAGGGCAGGATAATGCCTGACAAGAGAAAAAAGCATAGAGCGTGGTCCATTTCCCTCCCTACAGCTGTTGGTGTTTTAGGAATTAGCTTGGCTGAAGGGATCTGAATTCAGACATTTCTTCGGAGCACAGTTCTGCCTGGAAATGTCCTCCTTTGAGAAGGGACGGTCTTAAGGGCACCTTAAGGTGTCCCCTGGGACACTCCAAAGGCAAATGAGGCAATTAGTGTAAAAAGGAGCCAACACGCCCTCGGTATTCATCTCTGATAAAACCAAGATGTGGCTTGCCATTTCCAAAAGCACTTAAGGGATCTGCATGTCGTCTGGGCTTCTTCCTGCTGAACCCCCTCTTTCTTTTCCTAGACATAAGATAAATAAGAGGATGGCTGTAACTCCCTCCCAAGGAAGAACGTACAAGTTCTTGTAGAAAGGTGTATCTCAGCTTGTAGGGTTTCGTTTTTTCCTGTCCCCCAGTGTCTTTACAGGTAGGGAGTGAGAGAAGAGAGAGGCAGGGACAGAGCTGCGTGTAAATAAAATCATGCACCAAGTTTTCCATTAGCCATCAGCTGGGCTTCAGCCCCCTAAGTGACTGTATATAACCCAGACGTCAGCGTATATAAATATTTTGCAGTCATGCTCCACCAGGTACATACAAACAGACAGCTAATATCTCCAGCAGAGTCCGGTTCAATTAGATATATGGCCTTACTCTGTTCCCCCCATCCAGAATCACAGAGTGTTAACTGCTTGCAAAATACACACGTGCATCCTTGCTTTGCCACAGCCAGTCTGTGTCAGGCTCAGTCAGCTCGTGGGGATGGAGCTGAATCTTTCTTCTCCTCCTCCTTCCATATCCTTTGAGGATCCTGGGCACTATTTGCAGACAAGCTCGAATACAAGAGCTGATATTCCGCTGTTCCAGTGGGAGATGGGCAGCTGGCAGCTTCCAAACGGTCTCCAGAAGGCAACAAGAGTGAAGCAGACCTGTTCCTGATGGACTGAATGTTTTTCATAGGGCTTGGCTTCATCCAAATAAAAAAAACTTAAGAGCAACTGCCTGAATCGCACTCCCACACTTACTCAGGAAGATTCATAAGGAAATAATGAGCTGGGTATCCAGCTGGGGTAAATAAACGTGCCTCAAACGATGGCAGTGAAGTTCTCTCTCTCCAGGCTGGCTGATGGGGCCGTGCGTGTGCATCTACAAGATCCATAGGCCAATCCTCCCAGGCCCCACTGAGCATTTCTTCCTGTACACCGGTCTGCTAATTCCTTACCAGCAGAAGAGCATTCGGTATCATATTTCCCCAAGTACACAGTGGTCTCTGCTTCATTACAAGCAGCCCATCTCATGCAACCCTGTGACCCCAGCAGCCTTTCTGCGGCTGCTTGCGATCTCCCGAGGCTTAAAATTGTGTCCTCTTTACTGTGTCCTTATGAAGATTTTATAATGCTCTCTTTCGATTTCCGGGGGGGGGGGGGGAAGGATGCTTAGGTTTTCTCTCCGTCTCCCAGCGACACGTGGTAGACTGTGTTTCCCTGTGTGGGCAGCAAACATTGCCCCACCCACGAGGGTTTGATATAAGATATAGACTCTGGAATTCTTACATTTCTCTTCTCCCCCAGGCAAGCAACCTAAAGGCACCTTCCCCATTGAGCAGTACAGTGCCCGCCTGGCTTCCCATCTTCGCAAGGACTCACGCAAAAGATGCTGCTTTGAATTAGTCTGCCCTGGGAAACGCACCTACGAGGTAGGAGCAGAGGGGAGAAGCAGAGCCTTGGTGCTGGTTGACCACAGCACGGGAGCTCGTGGTCCCAACCTCGATCTCAACAAAACAAGAAGCCCTGCAGAAGGTGCTGGTGCTTTTCCGTCTCATCCAGTCACCTCCACGTGAACCTTCCCTTGGCACAGGAGCGATCGTGGTCTCGCTTTGCACTCAAGGGGTGGGAGGGTTCAATGAGAACACGGGTTAGAAGCAGTGGAAGGTTGGGTTTGCAAAGCCCTCTTTTAAATAAGAGCCTCAGAGCCTCGTTGGGTTTAAACTTTGTTGAGCACTCGGCAGGGAGCCTACAAACTGGTGCAATAAAAACCTGGTCCTATCCACCAAGTGTGTATGAGAGCCTTGCAGAGATTCAGGGAGACTTGGGATCTAGAGCCTTGGTTCAGAGTCACTACCGTACATTCAATAGGGATTGTGGTTTTCATCTGAATTCTTTTAATGAATTAGGCTTGACAGCCTTCCTTTGGGACAGCCTAGCTTTGTTCCGCTTCTGCTTCCCTGTTTGGAACAGGGAGATAAAGAAGTGAAATGGCTTCCCCAAAGCCCACAGGACAGGGAATGGCAGATCCGAGCACTCAGTCCCTTATTTCAGTTTCCAGTCTCCTTCATACATTCAAGAAACAGCGTGGTAATGGGTGAACCTCTCTCCAGTTCACAGCCCCAAGTCCAGCAGAGGCTGAAGATTGGGTGGATCAGATCCAGTTCCTCCTGAAGGGTGAGTGTGGCAGTTTCGTCCAAGCCAACCCATCATGTTCATTGGGGTAGTCAAAGTCTGCTCTTTTCCACCATTCTCTGCTCTCTCCCTGCAGATCTGAGTTCCCTCACAATCCCATACGATGAGGACGAGGAAGAGGTCTACAACGACGTGGGCAGTTCTGACTCCACGACCACGGCATCTCACAACACTACCCTGAACCAAGAAGATGGGATGGAAGAAGACGACATCTACGAGGTTTTTCCAGGTAAGCAACAGAATAATAAGGTTAAAACCCGAGCCGTGCCCTAACTTTAACCCTGCAAACATGGCAGGAGACCTTGGCCAACAAAAACATTGATGGGAACGAACAACTCAGGCTCTGCTGAGTTTGATAGGCCTATAACTCAAAGGAGTGACTTGGTTTCTTTGTTCAGAATGGCTGATGGACTACAAGAGTAAACCCCTTCTGCTCTGGAGAGATGGGGGTTTTGCAAATTCAAGTGAGGCAGCTCTTCCTGGGCTGTGTTACCTGGAAAATCAGAGTTAGATGATGAAAATGCTCCCTTCTGGGCATGCAGTCATGGCTTTAATGTGATTACTGGGCTTCCAAGAGATGATAAAATAACTGCATTAAATACTAGTGCTTGTTCGCTAGCAGAGAGGGAGGCCTGGAGGCAGCAGGGCTGCTGTGAGAGGAGCCAGGAGCAGTCTTCTTGGCACAGCCTGAGAGGATGACATGATCTGCAGCATTTCTCACCGTTGCAACAGAAATCACAGTGTGACATGCGCCAGGGCTTGGGTCACCTGAGCCTGATTCAAACACGTACGCTGTTCTGCCTCTGCACTGAGGTTGGTGCTGCCCAACACTGCGTCCCATCCCCTGGGGTGGAGTCCCTCTCTCTGCATTCAGAGGTGCAAAATAGGTCCTTCTTTCTCCTTATTTAGTTCAGAGCTTTGTATTTGTAGTGATTGAAAAGATAAATAAACGCACCAGAAAGTATGGAGGTGCCCAAGGTCTTCGTTGTGCTGCTGCTGCTGGAGGAAACCTCTGCTCTGCAAGTGGCATCCAGACAGCTGCTGGGAGCAGAGCTCCTGAGCTGGCAGCACAACCCTGAGCAGCCTCAGCTCCTGTCTGCCTTCATCTTTCCTTCCTGACCTTCTCCTTCTCTGTTTACATCATCAGCTCTTTGGGCTCTCTCTTCCTCCGGGTGTACCTGCAGTGATCCCTGCACTCAGTGGGAGCCTCTGCTCTGTGCTTCCAGGTGCATGTGAAACCCGAGGGGGTTCAGCATCCCTGCCTGCTCTGGCAGCTGCATCCAGCTCCTTGCTGCCCTACAGCTGCCAGCAGCAGCTACAGAGCACATATCAGACTCGAGATTTGTTCCCCATGTGGCTGACGGTGCTCCTGGAGTGAGCTGTGCTGACCTGGGGACAGACCCTTCCGTTGCCTCTGCTCTGAGATGCAGGGTGCATCAAACTGGAGATGCAGAGAGCACTGAAAGCTGCAGATTTGACGTGGGAGTGGTTTGTGCCCTTTGAATGTGTCTGAATGCCCACCTGCATCACAGGGCATTGGAGACTGGAGCTGCTAGGACGTGGAGCAGAGGCTCAATGCTGCAGCAATTTGCATGGTGCCCTCATCCCGAGGCTGTTTCCCATTCCTGGGCTCCCTGCTGCATGGCCTCAACCTAAGGCATGGGGAATAAGGAGGGATTTTTGCCCCGGTCTCAGTGCTCAGCCCCTTTAGGGTGAAAGGATAGAGTTGGTGAGCAGGACCTGGAGTGAGGAACCAGGCACAGAGTGCCTGCATGGGTCAGAGCACTCTGCTCCCCCCAGGCACATCCCCTTTGCACCTCTCATCCCCCCCCATAAACATGGGAGCAAGTCCCCATCCAAGCTGGGGGGGTCCTCTGGGCCCGGCCCCCTCCCTCGTGTCCTGACTGAAATAGAGAGAGAGAGGGAAAAAAAGAAAAGGGGGGAAATGAAGAGATAATTTCCTCAGCAAGTCATCGTCGTTAATGAAGTTTTACAAAAACAGATACAACCAAGGAAAAATAAAATTTCACAGGTGATAAATTTTTCCAATTTCCCTGGCAGAATTCGATAGGATTGTTAAATTAAGAGTGAAGGTGTCTGTTAGGAAGCAACGAGCAGTGATGGGTAATTTTATAGAGTGGAAAATTGAATCAAATTGCTACATTAAAACACAGCTCCTCTGAGAATGTGCCCAACGCCCAGGCTGCTCCAGCACAGCGGTGGGGCACGCGGTGCAGCGGCCGTGCCCAGGGTTGTGGGCTGGGGTCTGCAGGGGGGTCCGGGACCCCAGGGTGGCTGCCCCATAGGGATGTGCTGCCCCGGTAAAGGCATTCCCCAGGGACGGTGTGATGGGGGCTGTGATGCTCTGCATAGGGAGGTGACGTGGAGAGAAGCGATGCAGATCCCCAGGAGATGCAATTTTCAGCATTTCCCTCTGATTTGCCACGGTAAAATTGAGATATGGACCAAAATCAAACACCCGGGTTCTGACCAGGTGGAGCTTGGCTTCCAGATGTGATCCAGAGGAGCTGCACGAAGCTGAAGGGCTGCCATGTGCAGGGGGACTTGTTGCATCCCCCACAGCCACCTTCGCTGCGTGCACAGAGCAAAAACTGCACGAATCGTGGCTGGAGCACAGATACAGATACAGATACAGTCGCCAGGGCTGTCCTCACCATGTTTGGCAGAGAAATCCCACACACATTTCCTTCCTTCCTCCCTCCATGCATCGCCACCTTGCAGCCCATCAGTGTGGGGCAGCAGCCACAGGGCTGGGCATAGCCTGGGGGATTACTCTGAGCACCTTTTGCAGGAGGCACAGAGCAGTTGTCAGCAGGACAGGGGCTTCCTATAGAAGGGGAAACTGAGGCACAGAGGTCTGAGAGCATCGCTCACCCCCCTCCATGAGCTGCAGAGCTCTCGGCTGCCGGGGGATGCAAACAGTGAGGGGTCTGTGGCTTCATTTGTGGTCGAAACATGCCCCATCCCATCAAATATGGGGGAAAAAAAAAGCAGCCCAGGACCTGAGCAGGATGTGATGCCAGCACCCTCCGTTGGCAAACTGTGTGGTGTTGCTGATGGAAATGCAGAGGTATTTCCTCCACCCTATGTGTTTTCCTGCGACCGCTGTGGCCGACAGCTTCCCGAGGAGCGGATGCACAGAAAGGGTTTGGGAAGGGGTTTCCTGAGGACAGCTCGGCTCCGGGGCTGGAAGCACTGCCCGCAGGAAACGTGTGCCAAGTGGGGATGGGAGGAGGGGGGAACCCAGCAGAGCTGTGACGGCAGCCCCCCAAAACACGGCCCCATCCCATGGGGCTGCAGCAGCACCCATGCTGGGGGCTGGATTTGGGGTTTTCGTGGCACGGGGCTCAGTGGGACCGACTCCATGCTAAGAGTGGATCAGAGAGGCTCGAGGCGGTCGGTTAAAGCATAAAGGAATCCAGACCTGAAGGTTGGGGAGCGTGCGTGGGAACGGTGGAGGCCGAGCGCTGGTGCAGATGCATTTACATTCTCCTTTACAAATGCAAAGAGCAGGCAAAAGCCACTTTCAATAATTTATTTAAAAATCAATGCTAACGAGGTTCTGTCTCGTCGGTGGCCGAGTTTTACAATAAAGCCTGATTTATTTAGAAAAGATCTTCGGTGCCGCTTCCCGTCTAATGGGGGAGCAGCGGCGGTGACCCTCCAACGTGGGATCCAATTTGGAGCTCACAGCGGAGCTCTGACCCGGTTTGCATTGATCAGAGCCACATGGGGGGACAGAGGACCCACATCCCCCCCAGTGCCACACTGTGCCTGCCCTCCTGGGGCCACGTGGGACCAGCAGGACACCCACCGCTGGCTCTCTTACGTCTCATTTACACTTATTTCTGCACACACACGTGTTTCTGACAGCCCCAGTGCTCCCCCATGGCCCCCAGCTCACACTTAACCCCTTCTGTGGCATCACTTCTTGTTGCTTTGCCCCCTCTCCCCATCCTTCCCAGCTGTGCCTGTGGTTGCCCTTGGCTGCCCGGGTTTCTTTCTCTTCTCTCTGTTTTCTGCTTCTGTTCCCCATCCTCCCATGTGTTTCTGCCCTGGCATTTCTCCTCCCCGTCTCATTTTCCCCAGGCTGCGAGCGCTGCTCAGGAAAGCGTCTCTTCCTATAGGGCACTTGGCAAAGAGCTGCGTGAATTTATGAGGCTATAATAAGTGATTTGTTTTTTCACCAGTGTTAACAACAATTCATATTTTTATGCGGCGCGTTTTAAAATATTATCCGCCACTTCCTCCCTTCCACTCTTCACAATTAAGCCAGGAATTTATTATTCTGACAGTCGGATGCTCTCGCAGTCTGAGCCTGCGGGTTTGGTGCAGCGTTAGCAATGGCCTGGCACTGTAGCACTCACATCCCTCCCCCGTGTCTTATCTGCTCTGTTTCCCCCCCCCAGAGAAGGACCCCAATGTCCCTGAGGACAGCGAGGAGGTCGGCAGAGGACAGCACCATGGTAAGAGCCCACCCCACGTTGGCCAACCCTACGGACATCCCGATGGCGGCAGGCAGGGGATCTGGGATGCGGGTGAAGATGGAGGAGCAGGCATGGAGAGGAGGTGGGGCAGATGTGACAGGAGATGAAGCAGGACGTGAGTCAGAGCCCAGAGGAAGCCGGACGGATGCTCAGCACCGCCCCAAGAGCCCCCTCCCCGTGCTCACGGGTCCCCCACCCCTGCTTTTTCCTTAGGGATCTGCACCATGGGATGGGAGCGGAAGGTCTGTTTCCTCCCCTGGTCCCACCTGCTTCAATTTCCATCACTGCTTCCTCCCCAGCGCAGGAAAGCAGTGCTTGTGTCCGAGCAGCCGGGGCCGGGCTGGGGCCTTCCTGCCCTAATGCTGCTGGCCCAGCCCTGCGAGGACCCCAAGGGGACATGCATGGCCTGGAGATGCTCAGCCACGGGCTGCCTGACCCATGGGGACCCAGAGCGAGGGGCTGTTGGATGGCAGGGACCAGAGGGGTCATCACAGGTGCCTGAGATGGCTTCCACACACAGTGGGGGATTCTTGGAAGCACACATGTAGATGTGCAGACACCCCAAGTATTGCTGGGTTACACCCCCAGAGGGGTTCTCATCTGTCCTGCAGCCCCGTGCCCAGCTTCCCAGTGTTCCCAGTGTTCTCCACCGCTGGCAGGGAGCAAGCCAGCATCTCTCCGCTCCCTGTGCCCTCACATTGCTTGTTTCCCACCTACCCCCACCCCCAGCACGATGACTTATTCAGCCACTGGAGCATGTGGCGGTGACAGCAGGTACCAGCGCCCAGAGCTCGGAAAAACGACGTCCTCATCTTTATAAACCGACTCCTGGGCACGGGGCTGAGCAAAGCAGAAGGAGCCGGGACATGCACCGCACACACATTTGTCTTCACCTCCCGCAGCTCTCCCCAGCATTTCAGAGATCAGCTGCCCCAGTTCTCTTGCACGAGCAGCGTGCCTGGTGCTGGAGGGCTGGGGGTGACCCAAGGACACCCTGAGGGTGCTGGCTCCCACCCGTCCCAGCCCTGCACCCATTTTAATGCCCTGCTCATGCACGCTAGCATCCTCCTGACAGCTGTGATTTTTGTTAAGCATCGTAGCTGGTTTTGTTATTAGTGTGCTCATGATTGCTCGAAGACCTGTGTCTGTTTTTATGCTAAAATGATGCGTGAGGCTCCTGCCTCTGAAATGCCGGGCTCCATTTCAAGAGGGAAAGGTTCTTGCAGCTCCAGGAGCCCTCTGTGCCTTCAGCCTGGGACATTTGTGCTGCGGTCCAAGTGGACCAAGGGTGAGGGGATGATAGCAGCCCTTGAGCAGAGAGCTGGGGTTAGGGTTAGGAGAGCTGGGACTATTTCCTCTTGCTAGCAGACAGCCAAAGTGCCTGATGAGCACTTGGCGAATGGAAAACTATTGTTTCTCATTTCTGAGAACGGCGAGGATGCCACGAAGCCGGACCAGCCCAGCAAATCCAGCAGGGAGCTGCGTGCTGCTCCTTCCAAGGAGCCCATTTGCACAGCTCAAGCTTCTCAGTCCCTTCCTGCTTTCTGTGTCGCTGCCCGACCCGACAAACACAGAGAGGGCAGAATTCCTGTCCTCAGAAAAACAGAGGAGCCCTGAAGCACTGAGCACGGCAGGAGGTTTCACCTAGCAGAGAGAGCCACTGAGCTGCAGACAGTTGTCATTAGGTTTCAGCATCAACAGGCTGCCAAAGCCACGAGCCCAAAGCGGAGGGGTTGGGGCAGGAGCTTCTCCCCCAGCCCCGCTCGGGGCTGCTCGGGCTGCGGAAGGCAGTGACGCAGTTGTCACATTTGGCTGATTTCCTTCATGACCCCAAGGCCCATAAACGTGGGAGGAGGCACTCGCCCCACTTACATCAGTGCAAATCAGTCACGACCGCATCGTGTCTCTGCCCTGAGCTCAGGTTCAGATGTGCAGGCAGGGTACCTGGGACGGCCGCCGTCCCGTGGGGACGCTGCAGAGTGACGTCTTCCCTTTCCTGGTGCTGAGATGGAGCCAGGACCCCTGCTCTGCAAACCATCTTAATTTTAACACGATATCCTCGATAGCTTGCACAAACATCTCGCTTTGTGGCTGGGAATTCATCGCAGAGCCGTGCTGTGCTCCCGTTGCCAGGCGTCTTCATCCGATGCAATTAACGCTGACCTTTTGAAGGCAGTGCTGGAGGAAGGGGCTGAGACCTTTCATCGGACCCACTGATATCACTGACAGAAACTAAAGCACTGCTGCTTAACACGGGGAGCACAGCGTGGCAGCAGCACCAGCCTGCTCGATGTTCTCTGCATCACAGTGCTGTCCTTGCACTGCTGCAATGCCCTTCGGTGGCAGTTACACCGTTTTCTGGCTGCTGCCTGCTTCATCCTGCTCAGTGCCCCGATCCTTCCTCTGCCTCCGGTTCATAACCCCTGGTTCCTGCACTTTGCACAAGCTTAAATAACTCAGTAGCTCCTACTCCCTCTATTCCCTTCACAATCTTTTCCTCGCCGCTGCGTGCTCCCCCTTTAATACTTTCCAAAGGATGCAGACCTACTTTCTGTTTTGTTGTTTTTTTTTTTTTTCTCCCAGCCTTTCTATTTAAGTTCCCCAAGTCCCTGAGTCATTCCAGTCGCTCCCTGCTGTACCATTATCCATCTCTGTAATGTCCTTTTTCATATTTAGGTGATCAAATCCGGGCACGGTACTCCAGATGCACCCTTATCACTCGGCCCCTTATACCATATTAGAAACATTTCCTCCAACATGTGCTCGATATTTTCTATTTATGCTTTCTGGGCTCAGTTCAGCGCAGTGCACTGATGCAACCCCAGCACTCAAATCTCCCCCTTCTCAATGCGGTTTTATTGGGTTTAATTATTCACAGGGGCCTCATCACAGAGGTGCCCGTGTCGTGACATCTGGATTCACCCCACCACCACCACCCCACGTCGGTGCTGCACCACCAGGGCATGTCCTGCATGTCTGAGCGGTCGTTTTGTGTCCCTGGAAACGGGGAATGTGGTTTTGGGGTGTTTTTGTGATGCTGTAAGGGATCTGTTGGGTGTGCTGGGATGAGTCCCTTCCCCAACCTGCAGAATAGAGCAGCATCCCCAGGTTCTGGTCCCACTGCACAGTGGGATGCTGTCTGCTCCTTTCCAAGGACCCACACTCTTCATTGGTGGCTGTGGTCTCTGGGCCTGTGTTGGATGGGGAATGCCATTCTGGAATGGTAAAGAGGGAAATGTTTCCTTCTGGAGATGCTGCTGCTCCATTTTCCGTACAGCCCACGTGTACATTTAGCCTAGGGCCGTCCCCAGCTTTGGCGTGCAGTTTGCTGGCAGCTTCACCAGCACAAACCCATGGCTCCCAGCACAGAGATCATTTTGCCTCCCCCCAAAAAAAGGAGGAAAAAAGACTTTGCTGCTCCTTCCAGCCTGAGGTCCCCATCTCGTGGGGCTGGGACGGCTGAGGCCACAGTGCAACGTGACACCAGCACCTCCTTGTCTTCCAACTGCTCCAGCCCCTCCCCCCAAACCCCCACGCTGTGACCCCAATACTTCCCCAAGTAGCCCCCCATCCCCCTGACCTCTCCTTTGCTCTGCAGGATGCTCCCGCAGGGATTATGCCAACTACTACCAGGGCATGTGGGACTGCAGCAGCGAGCACCCCAACGAGCTCTCCTTCCACCGTGGGGACCTCATATACATCCTGAGCAAGGTAGGGCCCTGCAGCATCTCCCCCCCCCACCCCCCACAGCCAACTCGTGTCCCCGCCGTCACCCCTCTTTGCCTGCAGCACTGGCTGCCTCCTACGCTCCACGTGTGGCATCTGAAATGCCCCAAAGCAAGATTTTCTTCACGCTACTGGAGCCCGTGCGTGCTGTTGCTCGGGTATTACGGGGGTAATTGAGTTGCTCAGCCGGGTGTGAGCAGAGCTCTGTGCAGCAGACACGCGCAGGTGAATACATTAAGTGCTTGCACGAGCAAAGCTGTGCTGTGACCCTTCCAACCCCTCAGCACTCCCAGCTGCTCCCAACCGGACTGCGTTGGCCCGGGCTGGCAACAGGGATGCATTGTGTGAGCTGCATTTTGCAATGCCCAAACCTTTGGGAAGGGGGGGGGGGGGGTGGAGGGGATGCTCAGCCACCTCTGCTCACTCACATGGCACCGGCCGACGTTCTGGGCTCCTGCTCAGCCCCACGAAGGCAGCTGCGTCTTTGGCAGCGGCAGAGAGTGGCTTTTATTCTTGGTGTGGCCGTTTTGTTTCTGGAAGGCTGAGAATTTCCCATCTGTGGATCTCAAAGCACTTTTGCGGCGGCATTTACCGCCTCTGCCCCCCCGCTGCTTTACAGCAGCAAGACGAAGCTGCCGTGCTCCGGGCCTGAACCCACAGCCTGCCTTCATCCCTTCATCTCCGAGCTGAACAGCAGCAGCAGCTGGCGGACGTCCCACGTCCCCCAGGCAGTGCCCTCACTCCTGCTCCCCAGGATTGGGGCACGGTGCTGCCCCTTCCAGCGTGGGGGGGACACAGCTTGGATGCTCAGCGGGGTTCTCGCTCTCTTCAGTGGCTCCAGATTGCGACTCTTGTGCTGGCTTCCTCACACGTAACCGATCGGTCCTGAGAGCTTTCCCCCCGTAAATTACTTTGTGCGACGGATGCTCGCGGCCGCCGCAGAACCGAAGCGATGGAGGAGGAGGAGGGGGGGATATGGGGGGGGAGGAAGCATGGAGGCAAGCAGGAGAGGGGGGAAAGGTGTTTGAAAAGCCTGTTCACTCAGCTGCATTTTAATTTCCTTTTCAATCTTGTCCCAATTAATTTCGCAGAATTAATCTCACAGAAGCAAACTCGGCAGCGTCGAGGCTGCAGTTTTAGCGGCGCGGTCGCTCTGTCTGAACATGAAATAGTAGCTAATATAAAAATCCATCTGGTGCGTTTGAAACACACGCCGGCTGCTGCTCGGGTCCTGTCTGACATTTCCAGCAGCAACAGCGGGGAAAAAGTGATTTGGGGGTTAGTGGACATCAGTAGCTGGCAGGGATTCAGCAGCAGGGGGTGATGGCATGGGGGTGGGTAAGGGGGGGTTTGTCCCCAGGGCGATTCCTTGGAGCCGTCCCTTTGCTGCTTTGTCCCTGTGGCCTTGATCCCTTTCGTGGGCACCTGCAGGGAGTGCAGGGTGTGCGTCTGCAGGCAGCTTTCCTCGCTACGAGCCCCAGAGCACCCAGGTCCCTGCAGATGGTGCGGTCCCATGGGTGCAGCATGCTGGGCTGTAGGGTGCTATGGGCACAGGAGCATCCCTCAGGTGCTGGTTCCCTCACTGCAGCTGGCACCCAAGGGACATGGGTCCCCTCCACGCTCCCCACCAGGCTCAGGATGCCCATCCTGCAGCCCACCTCGCAGGAACCCCAAAATGCTGCTGCCCATGGGGGGGGAAGCCATAACCCAGCAAAACCCCGTGTCCTTTCCCACAGCCCCCCGTCCCCTGCCCCTCGGCCGAGTGATTTGTACGTTATGATAATTATTTGAATGCAGCGAGACTTCCTATTTTAAGTGGGCTTAGTTGGATGTGACAAGCAGGCCATAAAAGCGGATAAGTTAATTCTCTCAATTGCTTTCGATGAAAGGGGGGGGGGGGGGGGGGGGGGGAGGTGGGGAGGAGTTGGAATGGAAAGTGGGGGGAGGGTGGGGGGGTGGGATGGCGGACACGGCCCCGAGCGAAGGAGAGCGGTGACACCTAGTGGGGGCAACGGGGACACCGCGAGGGGGGCGGTGGGAGCCGGGCTGGGGTCAGCCGGGAGGCAACGGTCACACGCCGGTCACATCCAAGCGAGGGCAGTCGTCCCCCCCCCCAATAACCCACCCCCCATCCCCCCCACTTCCCCGCCGGCCCCGAGCCCCCGGCGGGAGCCAATCGTCCAGAACGAGCCCCTGGCAGCCTCATTCCTCCCAGGTAATTTGTATAAATGAGGGACACCCAGCGCAGGCGAGGACAAAGGGTGGAGGAGCTGATGGAGAGCTCGGGCTTCGTCCCCAGCGCTGCGGGGATGGCACCCACGCGTGGCTGCTGGCACCCACTGATCGAGGCTGTCACCCCCACACCAGTGCTGTCACCCACCTATGGCTGCTAGCACCCACTCACCGAGGCTGTGACCCATTCACAACTGTCATCACCTTCCAATGGCTTCGGTCAGCCACCCATGGCTGCTTGTCACCCCCCTCCCCCACTCTTGTCACCCACCCACCGCTGTTGTCACCCACTGACCCATAGGCACTGGGGCCGTACCAGCAGTGGGTGCCCATCCCTCAGGGGTCCCCGAGAACCCCTCCACCCCCTCCGTGCCCATCACTGGGGCACACATCACAGCCATTCCCAGCACCTGGTCCCCCCGTGGGGCTCTGAGGAGCACTCCGACCATTTATTGTGCCCGGAAATTTATAATGAACGCTGTTAAAGACTTCGTCTTTGACAGAGGTAATAATAAATTCACTGTTAAAGACAGTAGTTTAATTCCTTATACCCTCCAATACCGCACAGAATAAACTATATTCATCACCGAGTAATTTTTTACCACATAAATCTTTAAAACTAACCGTTGTAGGCTGTTGAGGCTGAAATATTGTGAATTTATTAGATATGCCCATGTAGTATTGGATTCAGAGGTTTCCATTCGAATATATTACGGGGGAAATTTGTGTCTTTAAGTGTGACAATCCTTCCATTTTCCAGGGCCACCGTTGTAGGCGGCAGTTCCTCCGGAGTTATCAGGCAGAGATTTAATGATGGAGGAGGGGGGTGAGAGGGAAGGGGGGGGGGGGATGTGTGTAGCAGTGCTCTATTTCAAATGGGTAACAAAAAAAAAAAGCTTTTGTTTGCGTTGTACCCCATTTCCCCCATGATTCTGAGTGGGAGCAGCTCTGATTTGGAGGGAGCAGTGGGGAAAAAAGTGAGGGCGAAGAGTTGGCACGTGGGCAGGGTCAGGGATGGAGGGCTTAGCCCAAAGGTGACGGCCGTCCCCTGGTCCCCAACGTGCCTAAGCCTGTTGCCTTTGCTAACGCGGAATGGAGAGCTTTGTTCGTTAGAGCCGTAGCTAATTATGAAAGCATCTCCCGGTTCACAAGGCGTGGGTAACATTTTAAAGCAATGGACGCCGTAACATTTACAGCAGCTCCGTCGCCAAATGTCACGTCCAGGCTGCTGTCATTAGAGACCACTTAACAGATGGATGCCGCCGATGGTCCCGGGCACCCAGCAAAAAGTTTCCCTTTCCCATAACTCTCCCCCTAGAATCCAACGCCGTGCCATTCCCAAAGACTCAGCCCCAACGTCCCGACCCTTCCAGCGCTCCTCTATGGGACAGCAGCAAATCAGGAGTTAAAAAGGCACAAAAAATGGGGCTATTCATGGCCAAAGTTGGACCTCACTCCCCCGCTCTCCCCTTTCCCTCCTGCTTTTCTCCTCCGAGCTGCTCCATCTGTAAACGAACACACATCTCCGTTTTATGGCCCTTCGCTTTGCACCACCGAGGGGTGGAGGGGAGGGGGGGAGTGGGAGTAGTGGAATGCCTAAGTAAGACTTTAATTCCGAATTCATTTACGCGATAGCGATGAAGTTGTCACAAACCATAATGCAGTATTTAATTAAAATAACAGAAGTGGATCTAGATATGTCCTGGGGTAGCTATCACCAAGTTACAGCTCTCTGCGCCGTATTTATGAGACGGTACAGCCGAGAGGATGAGGACCTGCCAGTGCTGTGCCTTCCCCTCCTCATCCCAGTTCCCCCAGTGAGGTTTCCCCTTTGGCTGCACAGCCAGCCACGGGGTGCTGCATCCAGGACGGCTCCTGGGAAGGGATCGTGGTGTCCCAGGAGCATCAGTCCCAAATCCCAATGCAGGGAGGGAACAGGGAAGGGATCGTGGGCCAAGGATGGCACCCCAGGAGCATCCGTCCCAATGCAGGGAGGGAACAGGGAAGGGATCGTGTGCCAAGGATGGCACCCCAGGAGCATCCGTCCCAATGCAGGGAGGGAACAGGGAAGGGATTGTGGGCCAAGGATGGCACCCCAGGAGCATCCGTCCCAATGCAGGGAGGGAACAGGGAAGGGATCGTGGGCAAAAGATGGCATCTCAGGAGCATCAATCCCAACTCCCAACCCAGGGAGGAGGAGATGGGGATTTGCACTGTGCCTGGTGACCTCGGGGGTGTCACTCTCGGCCTCATCCCCTCCCCCCCCCCCATTCTTTCTGCTCCCATCCCTCTGCTCCTCGCACGCGCGCTCACACATGTGCACAATTACCAGCAGCCCTTTTCACAGGTCACGGGCAGAGCCGAACGCGGGCTGCTGCTCGCTTCCATCAGGCTTTAAAGGCGAAAATAATTGGCTGCAGAACAAATTTAGGAAATGGAGTGTGCGAGAAAGCAAATAAAGAGAGCTCCATCCCTCCCCCCCCCCCCCCAACTCCACGCGGCGCCGGGGAAGGAAGCGGTCCGGGTTCGGTTTTACCTCCCGTGCAACTTGGCCATTAGAGTTGCACCTACAGCTTAGGAAGTTTGTCCGTGAAAAATGGTCATTTTGCTTCCCCCTGCTCAAAGCACGTTATTAAAATGCTAATTTAAAAGAAAAAGGAGTTAAATATCTAGCGGTGGTGCAGTCTAATTGCAGCCATAATGAGCTCTCTAAATGTGAGTGCCCCTGACACACAGAGAGCATAAACAGCCAGCAAACACATCATTAGTGCTCGCGTTCATTTATTCTGGCGACCTGACGATGACCCCGCGAGGGTCGGGAGGAGCAGGTGGATCCGGCTGCGGCCCTGGGGGGCAGGAAGCGATGCTGCTGCCATGGCAACGGGCACTGGGATGGGGATGGGATGGCAGGGATGGGGAGAGGGCTGGAGATGGGCAGGGATGGGGACATGGGGCAGGGATGGGGAGAGGGATGGAGAAAGGGAGCGGGATGCAGACAGGGACAAGGACAAAGATGAGGACGGCACAGGGATGAGGATGGGGACGGGGATGGGTACAAGGGACAGCAGCAGGGATGGGGGTGAAGGCGAGGATGGGTGCTGTGTCCTTCGCAATGGGGACAGGGATGGGGATGAGGGCAAGGATGTGGAAGGGGCAGGGCCAGGAGCCCACAGAGTGCAGCTGTACCCCCACAAGAAGCCTCCTCAGCTGCCCCAGGTCCACACTGTGCTGCTTTGGTCCCCCCCCCCCCAGCTCCCCATGGCTGCTCAGAGCAGGATGGGGCCCTGCAGGGAGCAGCATCAGCTCCGACCACGGGCAGCCGAGGAAGGAGATGCATAAAAGCGATTCTTCAGGAACGATTTCTGCTCCATTCCAGCCGGTTTGGTTCTGAACAGCCGCGCTGGTCGCCCCCCAGCAACGGCACAATAACTTCGCTCCGATCCCCCCCCCCCCCCCTTTCCTCCTCCCTGCGTCTGTCCGAGGGGCACGGGAACACCAACCCTGGGAAATATTTTAACAGGGGAAAAAAAAAATCTCCCCATTGACACCCCCGTCCCCAGCCCCGCTCCCCGCACCCCCCCTCTCCCGTGCACTCTCGGTGAACCTGTGATATTGTAGCAATGGCCCTTGAAGTGCGGTGGGGAGGTGATTTAGGAGAATATTAAAGGCAATGTGGAGATTCGAAGGCGCCTCTCTCAGGGAGATCTGGAGAAATACGCAGCACAGATGGGCTGAGCAGATTAAACATTTCCGTCACATTGTTTTCAAATTGTGTTTGCGGTGCCTGAGGGTTGGTGCTGCGGTCAGAGCACGGCGGAGCTGCAAGCCGTGTGCTTTTATGGAATAAATATTAATACGGCGTCTTCACACCACCACCCGATCCCATCAGCTCTCAGCCACCTCGGGCTTCCCCCCCTCCCCCCAAAGGGCTGGGGCATGGGGAGCCCAATGGGATGGATGTGGGGAATCTGATGGGATGGATATGCAGAGCCCGGTGGGGTGGGCACATGGGTATCCGTGGTGGTGTGGATGTGGGGACCCCAGTGGGATGGATATGCAGAGCCCAGGAGGGTGGGCATGAGGATGCTGGTGGGGTGGGCACATAGGTAACAGTGGTGTGGACATGGGGACCCCAGTGGGATGGATATGCGGATGCTGATGGAGTGGACGTGAGGACACTGGTGGGGTGGGCACGTGGGCAACAGTCGTGTGGATGTGGGGACTCCAGAGGGATGGATATGCAGACTCTGATGGGATGGACAAGGGAACACCGCTGGTGTGGGTGTGTGGACCCCCGTGGAATAGTGGACCCCAGTGGGGTGGACACACAGACCCCACTGGGGTGGATATGGGGATGCCGGTGGGTCTGGGCACCACATTCACCCTCTGGTGATGCTGGAACAGGCACAGCACATGGGATGAGGGTAAGGAGCAATGCCCCGTCTGCGTTAGCACAGCTCCTGCAGCAGCTGAGAGCTGAGTCATTGGGAGCAGGAGGGAATCATTGATGTTTTAAAGGAGCTGCTCTACGGAAAAACCCAATGTGTTAAGGGGGCTGTGCCAGGCCACGATGAGCAGCACCTGAACTGCTTCCCCACAGAGAAGGCAGCTCTGTGTGTGGGGGGGAGCAGCCCCCAGCTGTGTCCCTTGCTGCCACCATCTCTAGGTGAGGACGGGCAGGGCCTTGTGGATGGGTAGAGCCTGGATTTCAGAGCTTGCCGCAGCCCTGAGCTGCTTTTTGAGGTGGATAGATGTATAGCTGACCCGGTATAAAACTCCCCGGTGTCAGCCGACCCCTCCGTACCTCATCGATGAATTAGATTCCTCCATTTTCCTAACAATAATGTATGACACACAAGCACTAATAATGGGGCCGAGCAATCATAAACCGATAAGTCCCTGACTGATTGGCTTTTCCTTCGGCATCCATCAAACCGTCATTGATCTTCTGTGCGAGGCACGGTGATGAATGGCACTCCCAGAGCCCAGAGGGGTTGTTTACGAGGGCTGGCAAAGAAGCTCGGTGGCAGAGAGGGCTCAGGAGTGATGGTGGGGGGATACGTTTCGTCCCCACTGAGAGCCCACAGCTCAGCAAGGAGTAGGAGAGGTGTGGGATGGGGAGCCTGAAGCACAGGGGAGAGATGTCCCCAGCTGGTTTTGCTCATGGGTTTGGTGGCGGTGGTTTGTGGCTGAGGTTTGGCTCGGTTTGGTTCTTTCTTTTACTGTGGCTGTTGTCTTGTTTCTTTTTCCCTCGCGGATGGGGCTCGGCGGCATCCATCCTTTTACGGCCCCATGCACCGAGCTGCCATAAAAGCCCCGACTGCTGGCGATGCTCAGAAACGAGCGTCTGCTTTCAGCTTCGATTGGCGCTGGGGAAATCTCGGGAATTAAATGCAGAAAGTGCTCGGAGGGCTTTTCTTCATCCTGGGAGTAAATCTGAGAGTTCCAGCAGGACCGAGACGGAGAGGAGCTGTGGGTTCACGAGTGGGGCCACGACGGCTTCCTCGAGGGCAGGAATGGCTCCCAGTGCTGTGTGCCCAGAGGTGCTGCTTCCAGCTCATGCTGGGACAGATCACCCCACTCCCCCTCCCCACAGCACTCTCCGGAGCAATTATCTTCCAGCTTAGTGAGTCTTCAGTCCCTTCTGTAAAGTCTCAGCTAAATTAGCTCCCCCCAGCCCCCTCCCCAACCCAGTCCACGCAGGTATTGAGCACAGAGGCCCCATTAGTGTGTAATTAGGTAGATCCCAGCAAAACCGCCCTCAACCTCCCTCTTTCTCCCCCCCCTCCCCTTCCACAGCAGCCCCATCTCAGGCATCAGCACGTTAGTGAGATGTAAATGAGCACCACCAGACGAGAGCAGAGTTCACCCTGCACTGGGCTCTGCCTTGCTGTGCCAGTGCACTCCTCGTTTTAATAGTTTAATAAAAATTAGCATAATTAACGAACATCTGTATGATCCAGAGTGGTGCAATTTGGCACTCGGAAACGAGGACTTAAACATTATTGCCGGGAGTTTAATGTTGTTTTAATTCTTTTTGGCACTGTGCAGTGAAATAAACGCTCGGTGCCGCGAGTTCTCGGCTGGCTCTCATTTGCATTTTCCTCCCTTTGATTATGAGCAATCGTGGACTCGCCGGCAATTCATCAAAGCAGAAATTATTTTAAAATACCTCGTAGTGCTCGGGCTATGGCAGAGCTGGGGGTGGGTGCTGGGAGAGGGGGGTCCCCATCGTGCCTGGGGTGCAGCTCCTGCCCAGAGCTGCTCCTGCTGTACCCACGGAGGTTCCAGGATGAGCCAAACAGAGCCACGTTCTTTCACCCTGGTTTTGCAGTGAGGTTTTTCCTGCTTGCCTGGAGGAGATGGCAAAGCACGGGGTGGGGGTGAGGGATGTGCCAGAGCTGGGGATGCAGCCCCCGCTCTGAGCTGACCCACATAAGTGAGGGGTTGTGGGGGGGTGAAGGGCAGCAGAGTGCATCGCAGTGGGATTTAGAGGGGATAGAAGTGTGTGCGCGTAAAGCCAGCTGCCTAAGGAAGGGAGCAGAGCCGTGCCCGCTGCCCTGCTTGTGTTAACCCCTCTGCTGTGCCTCCCCAGGAGTACAACATGTACGGCTGGTGGGTCGGGGAGCTCAACAGCACCGTCGGGATCGTCCCAAAGGATTACCTGGCGGCTGCCTACGACCTGGAGGAGCGGTGAGGATGGCAGTGCCCAGGTGAGAGGTGGCACCCCAGGGTGTACGTGCTGGGGAAGCAGCGCTGCTTCTCTCTCCCAGGACGGTCTGGCTCCATCTTCTGGTTTCTGTTTTACACGGAAGGAAGGTGGTGAGGCCAGGAAATGGGCATGGAGAATGCCACCGTGCCCAGCACTGCAGTGGATGGGGGCACATCTGTAGGGCCGGGGATGACAGGGCTGTGGGGATGTGGTGACCCTCGGATGCTCACCCGAGAAGTGGGGCTCTGTGTCCCTGCCTGGATTTCAGCTCCATGGCGGAAAGCTGTGCCAAAACCACCGCAGCTGCCTCTGTCGGACCTCGAGAGCTGTATGTGACAGCTGCAACCTGCGCTGACAGCGACACTGGGCTGTTCTCCCAAAGCCCATACGGAGGCATTTGGCAGATGGGGAAACGGAGCCCAGCAGCGGGGCTGGGGCAGCAGGGGGCTGGCAGCTGCCTGACCCACCCTCTGGGCACAGACACCTACACGTCCTCCCTGTGACCCACGGCCCTCCACCGAGTCCTTTCCCCACGCTCACAGTGTCTCTTCCCCCTTCCCAAATCCAGGTGCTCGCCTCACCCCTTGCCCACGCTGCGATGCCACAAAGACCCATCCCAGCCCCGAGAACCTGTTACAAGAAGAGCCCCGCATGCCACCACCCGCTGCCCGGGACTCTGCTCTACCCCTCAGTGCTCGGACACCACCGGTCCCGTCCCCCTCCCGTCCTCCCTTGGGCAATAAACCCGTCCCCCCCCCCCCCATCACACACGCTGTGCCGCCCCGGCCCCGTCTCTTCCATTCCCTCCGAGCCGCAGTGCGCCGCGTGGCCGCCAGGTGGCGCTCGAGGGCCGCGCACCGCCCGGCCCGGGGAGCGGCCCAGCGGTGGGGGGGGGGGGTACAGGGAAAGGGGGGGGGGGGTCGGGCATTGAGCCCATGGGGCAGCGGGAGAACCGCAGTGCTGGACCCACTCGGACTGGGAGAAACACCTCGGGCTGTTGGGATGAGTTTGGGATGCCCAGAGCTCCGGGATGGGGTGTGCGGAGGATCCAGGCGGCGGGGCCACGCACGGCAGAGGGTCCCTGCTCCCACGCCCATCACCTTCAGGTCCTGCACAGACCCCCCCCCCCATAAACCCCGGACCCCCATCCTTGGACATTCCCACGGCCCCAGCAGTGCGGGGACAGCGCTGCTCAGCTCTGCACGCAGCACTGGGGCGGCTCCCCCCCTCCCCCCCCCCAAATCCAACCCCAACCCCCCACGGCTCTGCCTCTGAGTCACTGTTTTCCCGACAGCTTTGCAGAGTCGATCAACACCACTAAAAATAATTTCCTCCCGGCTCTGACACGCAGCCAACACCGGGGCAGCAGCAGCTGCACCCCCGAAAGGGGGGGGGGGGGGGGGTTGGGGAAGGATGGGCATCCTGCAGGGGGACCGAGCTCTCATTGCTGCATCTCCATCACCTTCGGAGGGAAGCCCCAGGGCTGGGCAGCTCCTGGCATGGCTCGGGATGCCCAAAGCAGGGCGGCAGTGCCAGGCTGAGCTCTGGGGCTGCAGCCCCGGCCGAGGGAAGCGATGCCCGAACGATGCTGTGCGGTCTACGGCCACAGCTGGCCTCGCAGCTGAGCCATTTGGAGCCGCACACTCATGAGCTGATATGAATATGGATGAATGGGGGGGGGTTGGGGGGGGGCAGCCAATGGCAGCGGCACTCCAGCAGCTGCCAGCCTTCACCGTGAACTTCTCCTGACATTTCGGCTGCGGCACTACGGGTTTCCAACCCTCCCTCCCCTGCAAACCCCGACCTCTGCGTGGGGACAAACCCCCCCAAGCCCCACAAAACTCACAGTGTGACCCCCCCAAACACACACACACACAGACATCTGTTCTATCCGCTGCTATCAGCCCTCTGCTCTCCTCCTCGTGGACCCTCTCAGCTCTCGCTCTGGGTGAGCTGCCCCAGCCCTGCAGGGAGCGAGGTGCAATCAGCAGCTCTGTTCCCCACTACAGCCATCTATCTCCAATTTGCTTGGCCTCGGCCCCGCTTGGCTCCCTCCACTCACGCAGCAAGGACAGACATCGCCAGCAAGCAGCAAGCCTCTTCTACTTCATTTTTATTTCAAGTCAGAGCACGTCGGCTCTGCCTCTGCCAGTGCTCAGGGTATAGGAAAAGGTGCAGGAGAGCACGGGGAAGCAGCAGCGAGAGTAAGCAGGGCCCAAGCTCTGCCAGACACCCACTGCAAGGCAGCTGCACGCTGCTTCCCTCCCAGCGAGCTCTCCTGGCTGTGACCCCCCATCCCCACTCCCCTCCCCCTGTTGCTCCCGCTGTGCTATCGACGTGCAGAAAGGTTTGTTCTCCTCTGCAGGATCCCATCTGGAAGGGGTGGCTGCAAAAACAGGCAGGGGAGACAAACTGTTCCCTCGTTCCTGGGGGGCTCGTCTCGATCTGTCCCAGCTGTGTGCAGCTCGTGGGCCGTGCCAGCAGGCCCCAGGTGTGGGTATCTGCAGCCCGCGGGGGGTTCCGTGCAGCTGAGACCACCACCCATGGGAGCTGCACAGAGCAGTGATCGACAGGGAAATGCAGCCTCCATGCAGAGGGGAGCACAAGGGCTGACCCACAGGGATCAGCTGGGCAGTGTCCAGCTCCCACTCCCACTCTGAGGCTGCACACATCACAGAGGACACAAGCCAGCACATCCCACCCCGCCCAGGGTCAGGAAGGTACCAAGAACACGGGGTCTTGCTGGCACTGCAACCTAACCAAGCCCTGCTACTACTCCAGTCAGAGAGCAAAGGCCACGGGAATAACAAACACAGGTTTCACTAACCACTAGATCTCCTCTCTGAAGAGAAGAGCTACACAAACACGCTGCCTGGGACATCAAGGACAGTTGAGAGTCATCAGGGAGAGAGCACACGAGCCCCGGACACCACAGAGCCAAGGACAAAGCCATGTTCCCAGCGCAGCCCCAGTCCTGCCAGCCTGGCCTCCCCCTCGGGCTCAGCCAGCAGTGCCTCCTCCAGAGAGGGCTGCAGGTCCTGGGGAAGGCAGGCGAGGTCACTCGAGCCATTTACTGCATCTCCTGCTGTCCACCCAAGGGCTCTGCTGGCTCATCCGGGCTGTCCGAGTGCACATCATCCATGCCGAAGTCGCTCCAGTGTGGGAGGGTCTCCAGGCAGCTCAGCCCCTGCGTGGCCCCCCCCAGGCTGAAAAGAGACAACAGTCAGAGCACTGGAAGCCCTGCAGTGGCTGCTCGTGCTTGCACACAAGGGCAGCACCACCAGCAAGAGGCAGATGGTGCTGGCAGCAGCAAGGAAAATGCAGCTACACCACCTGCACACCTACCCATTAGCTCGGGCTGCTAACCCTACCCAAGCCCCCTCCTTAAAGCAAAAAGAGCTCTATTTTAAGAATGGCTGGAGTCCAGAAACCTCTTTCTTCCCGTTCTTTGAAAGCCAAGCTGAAAAAAAGCACTTGCAATGGGCAGTGCAGAAGGCCAGACACAGCCTCTGCAGAGCAGGATCAGTGAGCACAGAGATACAGAGCACCACTGCCAGGGAACCTGCACCTGCAGAACTCCAACGTGGGGGTGACGAATGGACAGATGCTCTCCTCTCCCACCCATGCAGCTGCCTCCCCAAGTACAGAAAACCCTTGACTGGCAGTGAGGGGGCAGCTCCCACCCCCAGGGAGATGCCTGGCTAATTCCCACACACACAGCAAAGCGCTCTGCAGCTGTGATGGGCGTGAGACACGCCTTGCACGCACAAGGGCTGAGAGAAGATGCACAGAAAGTCCGTGTTCTGAAAGGCTCGTCGCTGCACAGAGATTAAGAAAAGAATGCATCCAAAGACCTTTGTAAATCTCAGCTTAAGTTTTCCTGGGAGACTCGAGCTCTCCTCTGTTAAGCCTTGGCTACAGCCAGAACAGGTCATCCTCCCAGGCAGCCTGAAGGGCAGTGCAGGAGATGCTGGCAACAGCCTGTGACATCCACCTCTGCTCATCCGACCCCAGGAATCCCACCCGCTTGGTGTGCAGGGCTAGGGAACACACGCTCAGCTTCATAGACTGTAACAAGGATGTGACAGGCAGCTCAAAAAAAAAAAACCACACAAGAGTCCCTGGAAAGCCTGGCAGCTCCTCTCGTTTCATAGTAGGGGTTGTTTCCTAACAGTGAAACTCCATTGCACAGACACCAGCCATTTCTAAGCAGCATTCCCGTAGCTGCAAGCACAGGCAAGGGGAGGTGTGGACAGCACCAGCTGGCTCAGAGTGCTGCCAGTACCAGGTCTGCTCAAGTCAGCACAAAGCAGCTCTGGGCACAGCAGGAGAGCTGGGGTCTGCCCCACTGCAATGCCCCCGGGGTTGGTCTTTCCCTGCCTGCATTACCTGCCGTGCACACCTCCTGGCAGCAGCGTGGGGCGGTTCTCTTCCTCCTGCACCCAGCCACAGTTGGACATGGCATAGTGCAGGATGGCTTCTGTCACTGTCTGCGAGCCTTGGCCTTGCACGCATGCCTCTATCTCAGGCACGGAGAGCTGGCTCTGCAGGAAGAGGTGCAGCCGGCTGTCGGAGAGGAGGACAACGTTCTGCACAACCCTGTGCAAAAGGAGAAGGAGGTGAGGCAGGTCTGCAGGAGCACAGAGCACTCTGAGCCTCGCCTGACAGCTCACACTGCCAGGGTGACCGCAGCAGCAGATCCACTGCCACCTGACAAACAGCACCTTCTAAGTGCGGCGTCCTCCCTCTCCCCATCTCCTGCCCTCCCAGAGAGGTGTGCAAGAGCTTCACTCACTTTTCCAGGAACTGCTGCAGTCCCTGTCTCCGCTTCTCAATAAATTCATCTGTGCTCCCCACGAAGAAGGTGGATTTCCCAGGCAGCTCTGGGACAGGCCTGCAGGAAGAGAGCAGAGGCAGCAGCACGGGGTCAGATCGGCCCAGCATCGAAGCAAGAAGACGTGTGGCATCATGGTGGCAGCAGCTGGCACCCTGCTTTGTGCATAGCTCAAGTGCTGCTATCTCACATCCGTGTCTGGGGACAACCACCCCCCCCCCCTCTGCTGTTTCTATCCACATCTGCTCAGAGAGCACATGAGATTCCCAGAGCAATGGAAATGCAGCGTGCAGCTGCAGGTGGGGGAAAGGTGAGAGCTCAGGGCATGCTTACACCAAGCCAGCATTCTTCTGGAGCTGCCTCCTCAGCCACACGAACTCACGGTACCGGCGCCGCACACATGAGGTCTTGGCTGTAAAGGCCTTGCTGTTGGTCTGCACAAAAAAGAAAAACACAGAAATAAAACCCACCCGACTGTGGGGCAATGAGGCAGGTGAGCTCTGAGGTTTCCCCCTTCCCAGCAGCCACAACTTACATGGAGGAAGATTTTATAATCCACATAGGAGTTCCAGGAGCCTTCGTTCTGCACCCGAGGGTCCTGAACACGCACTGTGGTCAGCTCCTGGGGCACAAACACTGCCTGAGCACAGGGCAGACCTCTCAGCCCCATCCCCATCCACCCCACCCCCCCGGCTCTGCCCCCTTCCCAGTGTTCAGCACCTCTCAGCTCAGGGCTCCAGCATTGCCAAACCCCAGCCAGGAACATACAAACCACATCAGGAGCCATCTTACCTCCTCTCGGCCCTCCAACATCCTAGAGCCAGAGCACAGAAGGAAACATCTGCACAGGGGAAAAAGGATTTGGTAAGAGGAGATCGAGCACTCAGACATCAGGATCCCCCACATCCTCCCCAGGAATTTCATGTTTCTGTCTCACCCAGCAGCACCTCTCCACTCCTTGCACAGTTGATCCTATCTGGTAAGCCAGCATGAAATAAAGAGGATACATCCACCTCCAACAGCCCCCAGGGCAGAGAGCAAAGCAACATTAAACTCCCACACACTCCAGGGGCCATCATGCTCCTGCTGGAGGATGCTGGTGGCTGCTCCATGGCCAGAACTGGGACATACAGCATCTCTTTTCCACATAGCTCCATGGGAAAGAAAGATGGAAGAGCCCAGCCCCACCCCACACTGCACTGGCAGTTCTGCACCGGAATGCCAGGGCAGCCAGTTCAGGCAGTGAGGAGAAAATCCCGTTTTGAACACAGCTTCCTCCTCTCACCAGCCTCCCTCTGCTGCCTACCCAGCACAAGCAAAGCAGCCACCGCCCAGGCAGCACCTTCCTGCTGACAGAGGAGTCTGCTCCTCTCCCTGAGATCAGACCTGCTCCCGCTGCCGCCCCAGCACGTCTCCCATTAGCACCGACACAGACAACGCTGCTCCTCTCAGCACTTTCACAATCCAACCGAACCAGCAGCTAACTCCAGACCACGATTTCCCCTTCTGGTTCCATGCCGTGCCTGCATTGCAACAGCTTGCCCTCACTGCAACGGCTCGCCCTCACTCCCCTCCCCGCTGCCCTCAGCTCTCCTGCTGGGTTTTGCCACTAGCTCTCCACCACATCCCTGGGGCACTGCTGGGCCCCAGCTGATTTGCTGCCCCATTGCATTCTCCTGCAGTAATCCCTCTTTTGCAACGGTAGCACAGACACGGTGCCAGCGAGAGAGGACAGACAGATAGCCCCCACAGCCCATACCAGCACAGCCCAACCCGTCCGAGCGTCCCTCCCTGCTCTGCACCACACAGATCAGGAGAGCTCGTCAGGGGGAGCTGGCAGACAAAACGCGTCCTGGTTTCACCTCTCTGGTTTGTTGTGCAAGGCATTTAGAGCCCCTGGGATGAACCTGAGGCTCAGGACACAGCCCTGGCTCCTGAGGGACACGGAGCAGAGAGGCACAGCAACCCTTCACCTGTTCCCAGTTCCTGGAGCTTTGCCTTTTAGGCCACAGGAGCTGCCAAGTGCTGGGCAGCGTTGCGAGCCCAGCCTTTATTTATCCGCTCCGTCGTGAAGCAAAGCTCTTCTGAAGGCTGAGCTAATTTTAGCCGGGACATGGGGAGGGGTGAGCCACGATCCACGCTTCAAAAATCTGGCTCCACCGGTTCGCAAGGTCTCACTCATCTGATCCAACACGGAGAGCACAGGAAGGTTTGAGCAGACAGTGGAGAAGAGCTGAAGGCAGAGAGCAGGAGCCCCAGGCCCAGTGCAGGCAGCTGTGGGGTATCTGACTGTGACAGCTCTCTCCAGGGCTGGGTCAGGCTGCTGCTGCTGCTGCTGTTTCCAATTTGAGCTGAAAGGGGGAGGGCGAAGGGAATCTACCAGAAAAACCCCACTGCATTTCAGCTCATGTGATCCTCCCCCTGGGGACCGAGGGCAGACAAGGAGCCAACTGTGCCATCATTTGCTCCGCTGGGCTCAGTAACGGCAGCTCAGCTCTCCCAGGCAGCTGCGATCCCACTGCTTCCACAGCTCCGTGCTCTGCCCAGGGCAAAAACACAACAGAGGGAGGAGAAGAGAGAAAAGGGCCTCTCACGGAATAGCAGAGCGCTGCCAGGAAGAGGGGCTGGATTGCTCAACTGTGGGAGATCAGAGACCGCAGAGGGCAGCTGGTGGCCGCTGCTCCACGGAGGGGGGGATGGACGAGGATGGGGTGGGACGGGGCTGCCCCAGAGGGGTCCCCGCAGCCCCACGCGACCCAGTGCCGTCCGTGGGCAGAGTAGGACGGAGCACAGCCCCGGGCCTGGCACAGGGCGAGGCCGGCTCGCTCACACGTGGGAAAGCCCACGCGTTTCACGGCCAGCACCGAGCAGCGAATAAACCTCACGCTGAGCTCCATTCAGAGTTCATCGACCTCCGCTCGATCAACCGAAGGGAGAAGGCGGCTCTGGGGCAGCTCGAAGCAAATCCTCTTTCGGGGGCTTCCAATTAAGAGCCGAATTAAGGGCCCTGGTGGGGGGGGGGCCCACGTCGCACCCCCCCCCCCCCCACCACGATCCGGGGCCGTGTGGCACCGCCTCCCAGCACGAAATCAGAGACCCCCCCCACTCAACGCCTCAACCCCGTACAGCCTCCCCCCAGCCTTACCGGGCTCCCCACCGCCCACCCCGCAGCCAAACCCCCAAACCCCGCACCCCTCCCTCGGATCCCCCCTCACCTCCTCCCGCAGGACGCGGCCCCTTTAAACCGCACGGCGGCGCGGCGGTCTTATACAGCGAGCGGCGCTTCCCCTTCCGCCCAGCGCGGGGCACGCCGGGAGCTGTAGTTCAAACCTAACCGCCTACACCTCCCATGGCGCCCCGCGGCCGCGCCTTCACCCACCCGCGGCGGACTGCATTTCCCACAGCGCACCGCGGCGGGCGCGGGTCGCGGCGCATGCGCGGAGCGGCGCGGCGGGCACTGGGGCTGGCCGGGCTCTTTTGTTCGACGGAGGCGGACGGAGCGCGCCAGGCCCGCGGTGCCGGCCCCTGCCCGCCCGCCGCCCGCACGCCGCTTCCCCTCGGATCCGTTGGCGGGGCTGTGTAAGGTGAGCGGGGAGGGACGCTGTGGGGTTGGCGGGAGGGGGGGGTTGGGGTTGGGTAAGGGGGGGGGGAAGCGAGGACAAAGCCGGGCCTGAGGGGAGCGGGGCCGGGGTGGGCGGCACCGGGTGCGGGGTTGGGGGGTGCGGGTGTAGGGCGGGAACGCGCTCGGTCTGAGGGATGAAGGGTGGGGGGTGGGGTGTGGAGGGGTTCGGTGGGGGTTCGTACCCCCGCAGGAGGAGCCCCGAGGGGGTGCGGTGCTCTTTGGGGGTCCCCCCCCCCTCCTTTCCCCCCCGCGTTGCGGTTGAGGGCGGTGCGGACGCGGTGTTGTGGCGGCGGGGCTTTGTGGCGGGAAGGCGCTGCCTCTCGGGGCCGTCGGTCGCTGGAAGGTTCCTTTGGTCCTTTTATTTGAGGGGGGGGGGAGGGTTTGGTCGCGGTGTTTGCAGCGGGGACGTGCGGAGTCAGCGGTTGGGCTCGGTTTGCTGCGGTCAGCTGCGATCCCCGCAGGGAAAAGGGTCAAAGCGTTGAGGTTGGAGATCTCTCAGGTCCCCCCGAGTCCAACCCCGGGCTGTCCCCGCGGTGCTGGAGTTCCTCCGTGGTCGGTGATGCTCCCTGGGCAGGCTGTACCTCGCTGCTCTCGCTGAGAAGTTGTTCCACGTACCCAACCCGCGTTTCCGTGGTGTGACTTGAAGCCAGAGCCTCTCATCCTAAAACTGAAGGCACCACGGGGATGTTTTCCCTCCCTTTACACAAAGGAACGCAGCCCTGTGTTCCCACCCTCAGCTTTGGGCTGATTGAAAGGAGTTTCCAAGTTCTGTCTGCCTTCGCTGACTGCCCCATAGGATCCCTGTCTGTGGGATGGGGTTTTTAGCTTGGGTTCCCTCTGTGATACCTCTGCTGCTGTGTGTGTGTTTCTCTTAAACCCAGAGATACATTCTCTCCTGGATTGTGAACTGGAAATGACGTGGCTGAGCTCGAGGGCTGTGCCTTTCCCATCCTTTGGTTTCCACTCAGAGCCCTGAGCTTTCTCTCAAACTTTCCCAAAACGTTTTGTGCCGTGTTCAGGTTCTGGAGAGTGGAAGCTTTCACGTGTTGCTTCCCACTTCAAAAGAACGGTGCCTGCTGCCTTCCCCTGGCGTGTGCAGAATAAACTTGGCGTGTTTGTGAGTCCTTACGGTGTGAAGAGATCCCGGCCAAGTTTGAGAAAGGCACGGAGAGGAAAGGTTTAAAGTTTAAAACTCATTAAAGCGAAGCGAAGCTGAGCTGTTAATCCTTTAAGGTGCAGCTGATGGAACCGGGCTGCATTGAGACCCAACCTCTGGGTCTCCATGTTTTTCTTCTTGGCCCTCCTTTGGTTAAGCTTCCTCCTGAAGAGATGAGCACGGGGCATACTGGAAGGGCAGCAGCTCTCCCCCAGCAGCATCCCAGTACCAGTTCTGTTCCCCACAGCCCCAGGAAGCGTGGTGAGCTGAGCTTTGTGCTGAGCTGCAGCACTGTGCTGTCAGCCTGAGCTCTCACCATGCTATTCCTGGCCCTATAAAGCAAGCTTTTGTGCACACTTCCATGCTGGGCCTCTTTTTTTTTTTTTTCCCCTGCCCTTTTACTGAGGTTTGAATTCTTTTCAAGTGCCTTAGGTGTGTCGGATGCTTTTCCTATTAGCTTCAGACCAAGGAGTCATTCTTTCAATCTTTCACTGCTCTGCTTTCCTTTTCACAAAGGATTTCATCCTTGCCTTAGGTAAGAAGCAGCAAATGAAAACAGAAAGGCTTAGTGCAGGATTTCTAGGCTCAGGGTGGCCCTGTTTTGCGGTGTAAACCAACTCTTTTTCACGTGTGAAGTGAAGAAAAGCGAAGTGGAACGTAGGAAACGTGTGCTGCGTAATGAGACCTCTCTCCTGGGGCAGGATGATCCAGCCCCAAATCTTGTAGACATGAGCCTTGTCCCTGGAGTTGTAGTCTGCCTCAGAAGGTGCAGCCAGTGGGTGGCACTGCCCTTTGGGGAGCAGGTTTGTGGGGTCTCTGCTGCGTTCCCCTCCACCACGAAACAAGCAGCGCTCTCTGTGGCCGTGGTTTGCTTTGAATCAAGAAAACAGGGCAGGGTTTGAAATGCCCTCTCCCAGAAGGCTGAGATCTCTGCCGGATCCCTTTGTCGTGCTCCAGCCTCCCTGACTGCAGTGCAGTGCAGGGCCTGCACAGCAGCTCGCCTCTGCAACGCCGGGCTCTGCAGCAGCTGCTGTGCTGGGGCTCAGCGTTGCCTGCCTGCTGCAGGATGCAGATGTACTGTGCCACGTGGAGTCGGCCACCGGGCCCCCTGGGCCCTGCTCCTGGCCTGCTTTCTGCAGGCACTCGTGGCCTCGCATCTGCATCTTCTCTGCCCTTCCTATGTGATGGAGCTATGGCATAGCACTCTGTGGCCTTCCTCCTTTTTCTGTTTCTGCCTGTCGTGCTCCCAGCTCTGGTTCCACTGCCTCCCCAGACTTTGGTCCAGGGAACCACCCAACCCCTCACTGAGCACACCAGTGCTCATACAGAACGAGGCAGTGTTTGTGACTGAGATCCCTTTGCCTCCAGCCGAGCACAAGTCCCTTCTGGGAGCAGGGAACCCCAGGACCTCACCCCTGCGGGCCTTTTTCTCTCTATACAGGTTGTGCCTCAGAGCATGGAGCCTCCTCCCCGCGGGGGCGAAGGGGAGGAAGGAGCTGCCAGAGGAATTCCAGAGTGAAACTCGAGCCTGGCTTCCTGCAGGCGCTGGCAGCTTTGCCTTGTTGCATCGCGCAACCATGGGCTCGCCTCCACCCGGTGTCCAGTCAATGCTTAGTGAATATCTGGCTCTGCCTTAGCCTGGGAGCAGGGCAGGGAAGAGCCTTTCTGCTGCATGATGTTGTACAGCTTCGTTTCAGCAAGCTGTTTCCAGCTTTTTACTTCACTGCCCAGCTCCCCTGAGGAATGGGGCAGGAAATCTGCATCTCTGGGGGTTGGGCGTGCTCTGGTATTTCATAAAGGAGCCCTGTGGTGGCTGTGCCCCTGCAGTGGGAATGTCCCTGTCACCACTCCAGCTGCTGGGCTTTACAGGCAGGGGATCTTCTCGTGGCTTCACGCAGCACTCAGAGCAGGCTTCATCTCCTCTGGTGGATGCTGGAGCTCTGTAAGACAGCCAGCTCTGCCCCCGTCCCCTTCTGCATTCTGCTCTGGTGCTGACCCCTTTCTTTCTGAAACCACCAGATAAGCGCAGAGCAGCAGGGCTTTGTGCTGAAGGAGAGCTGTTGCTTGCTCTGCCTGGCCCACCAGCAGCTCAGTGCCCATCCTCTGCTCAGTGTGTGCTCTGAGCAGCACAGCAGAGAGGTCCAAAATCCAAACATCTGAGTGCAGTGCGTGCCAAACAGAGAAGTGCTGCTTTCTCCCTCTGTGCTTTTCCATGCTTCTTGGCTGCCCTTAGGGGCTGTCTGTGAGACAGCAGCACAGACAGGGTGGTCTGGAGCATGCGGCCTGGGCTGTGTCCCTCCTGTCCTCTCTGTTGGGGCTTCTGGTGTGAAGTAGTCGTTCATTTTCTGAGCTTTGTGGGCCTCTTTTTGAGCGTTTTCCTTTGAATGGAGCCTTAATGGCAGCTGCTCAACTCGGCAACATCTCACACAAAGGGAGCTTGCTCAGCTGAGAGCTGAGGTTGTTCTTATCTCGGGCTCCTTCCGTTGGTGTAAATCTGCAGGATTCTTGTTCTGCTATATCAACTAACTGCCTAGCATAGATTTTTGGCAGCTGAAATGTGTTGTACCAAGGTTCAAGATAAACCTGAGTGGCAAAAATGGAGTCCTCGGGCTGGTAATGGTTGACCAGCTCGACAGTCATCCTGCTTGGCAGAAAACGTGTGTTTTCTTTGAACTGAAGGACAACACTCCCAAATACCTTTGCACAGGGAATGGCCTTGGTTTGGGTCAGAAGATCCCATGAACCCCTGGCTGCTTCTAGGTGTGTGGCTCTGGGGCTGTTTGTATGGCCTGGAGATGAGGAGAAGAACTTCAGAGCTGGATGAATATCCTAGATCTCACATATGTGAAAGCACCAAATAAAAGAACGTGAGGAGCTCAGGATCGGGGGCTGTGACTTGCGTTTAGCTTGGATTAACTGTTTATTAACTTTAAATTATTGTCAGCAGTGTGCTTTCTCCTTCCTGGTGCTGTGTGGATTTGCAAATGGTTTCCACAGCTCGGGGCAGGGTAGAGCTAAGAAAAGTGGAAGGGCTTTGTGTAAGTGCTTTGTCAGTGCCTCCTTCCTCTAAACCAGCCTTCTGTGCTGGGTACACAGAGGCCCAGCTGGGTACTGGGATCTTTTTGCTGCCTGGCAAAGACAAACCTGACCTCGACACACACGTATGTTCTTTCCCCCTTTCAGCAGCGTCGCCTGTAAGCTGAAAAACTGGCCAGCACAATGGGAAAAAAACAGAACAAGAAGAAAGTAGAAGAGGTCTTAGAGGAAGAGGAGGAGGAGTATGTGGTGGAGAAGGTCCTGGATCGGCGAGTGGTGAAGGGCAAAGTGGAATATCTGCTGAAATGGAAAGGCTTCTCCGAGTAAGTAAGCAGGAGGGAGACTTCTTACACATTCTGACAGCGATGGGATGAGGGAGAATGGCTTTAATCTAAAAGAGGGGAGATTTAGGTCAGGTATTAGGCAGAAATTGTTTACTCAGAGGGCCTCTCCTTGTCTACAAAATGGTGCTAACTCGTCCAGGGTGAATGTAATGATGGAAAAGGTGGTGCTGAATGTCACGAGCTCTGATTGGAGCACTGTGAGCACAGCCTAGGTGAGAAAGTCCTGCTTTGTCTCACAGGCTGCCTGTGCAGTGCCCCGGCAGTCTAGTGGGTATTCCTTCCCTTTAACGGAGCGTGAAGCAAGCAGACAGATGAAATGAATTGCATTTCTTTCCTGAAGAGAGAAATAACTCTGCTCTGGCTCCTGGCATCCCTGCCCTGTTCTGTTTTGTGGGGTGAGGACGCAGCATCCTGCTGCTTCTCTCAGCATCTCCTCTTCATCTGGTGTCAGGAGCTTTGTGTGTTGTCCCTGTGTGTAAATTAAACTGGTGGTTTTGATTCCAGTGAAGATAACACATGGGAACCGGAGGAGAACCTCGACTGCCCAGACCTCATTGCAGAGTTCCTTCAGTCCCAGAAAACTGCACACGAGAGTGAGAAGTCTGAGGGGAGCAAACGCAAAGCAGAGTCTGACACGGAGGATAAAGGGGAGGAGAGCAAACCAAAGAAGAAGAAGGAGGAGGTGAGGCCACGTGGGGTTTCTGTACTCACCTTCCTAGCTCTGCATTTGGCACAGTGTACAGCAACTGGAGTAGCCGTGCCTTGAAACCTCAGATGGTTCTCTGCAGAGGGGAGACTGTTCCAGCTCAGTGAGGCACAGCTGAAGTGCTTTTGAAAAGCTGCAGCTTTCAGGAGGCACGAGCTGCTCTCTGAGCCAGGCCTCTGGGTGAATCTGGAGCTGGTTTGAAGGGTCAGTCTTTGAACCTAAGCAGTGTGGGGCCACAGCTTCTCCTGAGCAACTGCACAAGGGGTGAAATGGGCTGCAGAGGTTACCTGCTGCCGCCAAGAGGGAGCAAGGCAGAGCACGGAGCCTCCCTATGAGGGTGTAGGGCAGGAAAAAGGCTCTGCAGTTCGGTTTGCATCCCGGGAGCTGCTGAACCTGGGCCAGCACGAAAGTTTGGGCAGCTGAGCCTTAGGAAATCAGATCCTCTGCTGGCGGCGTTGGGCTGCCCTGGGGCTCCCAGCTCCCCTTTGTGCCGTGGGTACACACCTGAGCTGTCAGCTCAGTGCCTGCTGGCCTCAGTCGTTGCAATCCGAGCATGTGATGCACAGAGCCTTTCTGGGCAGCCCGCAGTGTGCCCGTGTGACCCACAGCAGGGGCGTGACCGTCACCCTTGGATGCTACAAGTGGAAACTTGTCTCTTGCAGTCAGAGAAACCACGAGGCTTTGCCCGGGGCTTTGAGCCGGAACGGATCATCGGTGCCACGGATTCCAGCGGGGAGCTCATGTTCCTGATGAAGTGGTGAGTGTGTCTTTGTGTCTGTCACTTCTTCACTTATTCTGTGCCAGAGAGGGAAGGACCTGCGCCTGGGGGAGTCCCTGCTACCTGGCACGAAATCTCTCACGATGGCGCTGCTGCCTGAGGTGACCCTCTGCGCTGAGGCTAACGTGGATGTGAAAGAAGCAGGTAGGGCCCTTGGGATTGCGTGGCTCTTAAGATGCCCCCTGCAGCAGGCGCGAGCTTGGGGAGAGAGAGAGAAAGAGAGGGGTGTGATGTCGTGGCATGGGCCACAGCTTCAGAAGGCCTCACCCCGAGGAGAGCCGTGACCGTGAGCACGTCCCGTTCAGCTGTAGCAAAGCAGGGCTGGCACAGCTGGGAGCCAAAGCAGGCAGGTGAAGGTGCAGGAGCCACTTGCTCTTGTACTGTCTTAGAAGTACGGAGTAGATGGGGCAGGGCTGCAGCTTTGATTTGGCTGCTGTCCCTGTGCCTGACAACACAGAACTGAATTCGTGCCTGCTTTTGCAGGCTCACATGCTGCTTCTCTCTGCACCAGAGCCACTCAGGAAGGGTTTGCTTGGATTCCCCGAGTGGCTTGAGGACTCCTCAGTTTTCCAACTGCTTGATTCTCTCCAGTTCTTCTGCCTCCCCTCTGCAGCCCCCTAACTTGCTTCTCTGCTCTGTCCTGTAGGAAGAACTCTGATGAGGCTGACCTGGTTCCCGCCAAGGAAGCCAACATCAAGTGCCCCCAGGTGGTCATCTCGTTCTATGAGGAGAGGTTGACATGGCATTCCTACCCCTCAGAGGACGATGACAAGAAAGAGGACAAGAACTAAACCCTGGCACCCGCCTTGGCCAGCCTTTGTATAAAGATCTGAACTGTGGGTTTTTTGAGCAAGAGGGAGAGAACGCAGCTCTGCTCAGTCGGGAGCGTAGAGATGGCTGGAGAAGATGCCCTTTGAAGAGACCAGTATGGTTTCTGTGCCCTGCAGCTGCTCTGCTGCTTGATGCAGCTTCATGCTGTGTACAGATTCAAACCAGCCCGGCTCACTTTGTGGGGGGGAGGGGTGGGGGGGAGGGGGGAGGGGAGGGCAGGGGGGTCCGAGGGGGCCGTGGGATGTTTGTTTCCAGGCTGTCCATTTGGCAGCTTGTGGGAGAGGAAGCAAAGCCCCTTCCATGAAGGACTGTCATGGTGATGGGTGGGCTGGGGGAAAAGGAGTGCAGATGGATACTGCTCATTCTTCAAAGACCATCTCAGCAACCCACAGCCTTCTTCCCAATAGTGTTAACTCTGCATTTTTACGGCGTAGCATGTGTGTAGGTTTTTTTGGTCGTTCGTTTTTTTGTTGTTTTTTTTTTCCCTTTGGTTGTTGTATTTTTTTTTTCTTGGTTGAATCGTTTGTTTGTTCGTTTGTTTTTCTTTTGCTATTACTGGTGTATCGGTATGGGGGGAGGGATGTGGGGAAATTGGTCTCTTGTTTAATCGGGGAGGGAGGGAGATTGAGGTCTGGTGACGATGTTCCAGATCATTTCCAGATCTTTTTTAGAACCTGAATTCAGAAAAGGAAAGAAGGAAAAAGAAAGAGCCCGGTAGTGATGGCAGAACTAGGGAGCCAGGGCCGCTGACACGAGACTGAAACTGTGAACGTCCAAAGCTTTGGAGCTGAGGTCCTCAAAACCCTGAGAGCAGTTTTGATGGGGGGAGGGAGGGTGAGGGGAGACTTGTGAAAATGCAGACTTGTGATTCGTATTGTCCTGAAGCAGAACTGCCAGTTTCTGACACATGCATTGTATGTGGGGGGGGGGAGGGGGGGATGCAGGGTGGGGGGAATGCATCTTAACCCCTTAAAAGCCTTTCTACCCCTTTTTTTTCCATTGTAAGGTGCTATTTGTCAAAATTCGGGGGAAGGGGAGGGTGGGGTGAGACTTCTGACTACGTGTTCCTTTTCCCACCTTAATTTGACTGTCCAGCCAGCAGCACTGGGAACCCTTCACATTTATCACATGGGAGAGAGAGAGGAAACCACGAGCAGCACAAAACCAGAATTTATTCCATATTCTCCCGTAACAAGTGATTGTTTTTAGGGGGGCAGACATTGGTGCCAGAGCCAGATGAGTAACCCTCAACCTTCTGAGGGTTTGTTTTTGGTTTTTTTAATGCGATTTATTACAAATAATGACTTATTTAATGTCTGGAATTGTGAGCCCCCACCAGACTCCTGGCACCTCCTTGTAGGGTGGTATGTATCTAGACTTGCATTGTACAAACCTTTTTATTTTTAAAAGCATGTGTTTAGGTTTCTGTGAAAATGTTTAAATGTAAAGTACGTGTTTGGATTTGAACTTCATACCGAGCTCTGTCAGTTCGTTTGGGTTTGGTTTGTTTTTTTTTTTTTTTCCTGTTTGTTTTCATTCCGTTTTGTTTGGTTGTTTTTTTTTTTTCTTTTGTCTCAATAAAATTTTAGATTTATAATCCTGATTTTTTTCTTCTCAACCTTGCTCCTTCCTCCAGCTCCGCGTGCGTGAGCTCGGTGACGAGGTGTAGAGCAGGTCACGGAGGGAGCTTAGCCCTGGTGCTGCTGAACGAGGTTAGATGCGGCCGCCGGCTCTCGTCTAGGTGTCGACTGGAGCTGTGGAGCAGCCCGTGGCTGCCTCTTATCCGTTGTGACTGCCAGCTGGAGAAGAGACGTGGCGTAGAGGTTGGTAGCTAGAGGCCTGAGTGGAGGAGGATCCTGGGGGCAAGAGGCAGAGCTGTGATCTGGGACCTGTTTGATGGGATGAGATGCTGTGTGTGCTCCTGGCCAGGACCCGGCTGCGCTGTGGGTAAGTGCCCCTTCCTGTGCTTCTCATGGGAGCGAGGAACAGACGTTGTCACTTTGCGTTTGTGGATGGGGTTTTGTTTGCTTTAGAGCACTGCTGCTGATGCTGGTGGCTGGAGACCCGACAGGGAATCCAGCAGTGCTAGTTCCATCTTCTTCAGCCACCGGAATCGTATGGATTCTTGGTTTGGCCTTGCTGAAGGCCACGAGTGGATGGAGGAGAGGAAAGCTGTGCCCCTCTGCTCGGCCTCCCAGCTCTCAGTGCTGCAGCACAGCCCTCAGCCAGGGCTGAGGTTTCACTGGGAGGAGGACAGGGCTTTCTGGCACACGGTTCGCAGCATCCACAGCGTGCGTGACAGAGCAGGGAGCAGCGCTGAGGTTTTGGGTGGTGTTCAGCTGCTCTGCCAATGGCTGCGAAACTATGCAGCCCTATTGAAATCCGGGCTATTCGCAGCACCCGGAGCTGTGCTGAAATGTCTTCCCTGCTCTGGGAGGCAGCAGCAGCAGCGATGAAACCTGTGTTAATTACGAGAGTTGGAAGGAGGGATGTCTGCTCAATTGAACGTAAGGAGGCTGCAGCTCCTGGGCCAATGGATGGCCACGGGGGGGCTGCAGGCTGCGTGCTGCCGGAGCCTGCAGGATGTGGGGCTCCTGGTGGGGCACAGCATCACCTCCTGAGGCACAATCTGGGTGCCAGGAGCTGTGAGAGGTCGTGGGGGTCTATGAGGGTGAGTTAAGTGCTCAGGGCTGGAGGCAGCGAGAGCGTGCAGGGCAGCCCAGCGCTCCTTAAAGCCACGGCTCCGGCCGAGATCAGAGGCAGGAGGCCCCGCTGGTGGCTAAGTGCTTCCTGCCTTGGAAAATGAAAGGTCTGCTCACCACCTGATCTCTGCTGGCAGGCAGCCCGTGCTGCTGACGGGGCCGGGATGTGACAGCCACGCACCGAGTGCTGTGAGCGCCAGGCTGCTGGGCCTGTGCTGCCCCAGAAGCCGGGGGTGATGGCTGCAGGCAGGCAGCGAAGCAGCAGCTCTCTGCTGAAGGCACAGCAAAAACAAGGGGAGGGCAGGAGCCAGGCAGCGAAGATCCTGGAAAAGGGATGACTGGGGAGGGGTGGATGAGCCAGGGAAGGGGAAATCCGTGCAGGTTTGCTGCTGTGTTCTAAAACTGGCCTGAGGTAACACCTGAGATTAATACCCTGGGGCCCAAGAAGAGGCCGAAAGCACCTCGGCGTGTATTTTAGTGCCTTGCTGTTCCCCTTGGCTGAGCTGTGAGCGTGTGGAGCTGCCCTGGGCTCAGTGCCCAGCAGCAGGAGACAAACCCATCCCCTCCTGTGACAGGGGAAATCACATTGGCCCCATGGAGTCCTCCCTGGAAGCAGGACCTCACCTCCTTCTGGGGTGCAAGGCAGTGCTGGGTGTGCAGGATCAGCTCTGTCCTAATGCTGCCCCCACTAGAGGGCAGGTGGGGGAAACGCTGCTGGCAGCAAGGGGGTGGGTACCGGTGCCTGGGAGGAACATGTCTGAACCGAAGTAAATACACACACACATGCACACACACACCTCTCCACAGCGTTCTGGAGCGAGGAAAAACAAATCAGTGTGCTACAGCCGTTAGAAACACTGCACGCTCTCTCCTCCTCCAGCCCCCTGCAGCAGGAGCTGTGGGTCAGGGCCCCCAGGGGGAGGATCTTCAGTGTCCCCCCCCAAAAAAAACCCAAGACAAAAGACACGAAACCACGGCTGGTACAGTGAATAAGCCGTTTTATTTTTCATTTTCTTTTTTGTCCTGTGCTCACAACAACAATCTCTCTTCTTTCCCTGACAGGTCACAAAGATCATTTCAAATTAAAAGTTCCTAAGAGGCGAAATAATAACAACAACAACAATAATAATTTAAAACATACACGCAGGGCTCCGTTCCGACCTTCCCCCCCCCCACCCCCCAACCCCTCCCCACGCACACACACACACCCCCCCACATCTCCACCACTTGTGCTTCATCTCACGCGTTGGAAGTCGAGCTGTTGGATCTTGGGAGCCCACCCCGAGGTGCAGCTCCTTCCCCCCTCAGCCTGGACACCCCCACATCACCCCCTCCTCCTCCTCCTCTGCAGCCCCCGGCACTGCCAGGTTCACTGCAGAGCTGCAGTTTCCCCCCCCCCCCATCAGTGCTACGCCCTCAGCCCGTATCACACGCACAGGACTGGCTAGGAAAGCCACGTTAAGCTTTTGGGTTGCTGGTAAAGTCGTTCCCAGCTGTGCTATATTGTAAATACAGCTTCTAGGATCGTCTCCGTGGAGGAGACCAACAGTGATCAAGGCACTACCCCCACCCCAACCCCGTCCTTAAAACAAAGGAAGTCAGACCAACACCTAGGGACAGAAGAGAATCCTATAATGTGATCACACGGTTACACTGAATCTTTATGGCAAAGAGAACAATTAGCAGCTTCGAACGTTCGGGCTTCTCCCTTTTACTCAACACAAGCACTCTAAGACCCTATGGGGCAAAAACAGGGCCGAAGCCCTATAAAAAAAAAAAGAAAAAAGAAATCATCAAAGCACGGTTAAGAAACAGGAATCCTAATAGGTGTCTAGGTCTAGAAGTGACGAGCCCACGGCTCCGTGTGCCGTCCCCGCTGCCCCCAAAGCGCTTCCTCAGCCGGTCAGGAGGAGAACACAGCGGCTGCATGCAGGCTGCTGCCCTCCACCGCAGCCCAGCGCGGCAGTGACGTGCTCTGTGAGCGTGGGTAACCCTTCCCAGTTCCTCCCACCCCCCTCAGGACACCCTTAGGGCTCCAGCTCCACGCCCCAGGGCTGCAAACCCCCCCTAAATTCCTCAGACTGGGAAGGGTTAATGGGAAGTGCGGTGCTCGCGTTGCCATGTGTGCGCTGCTCTGATCTAGAAAGGGATGGTGGCTGATGTGGAGTTCAGTCAGCTTGAATCACACACACACCGAAGTGGAAAACTGGTTCGGGGGGGGGGAAAGAAAAAAAAAAAAAAAAGAAAAAAAAAGAAAAATAGTAATTAAAAAAAAAAAAAAATAAAAAAACCAAACCCAAAAACCAACTACCTGAAATCACAGAACTTTGGAAGTTCAGAAAAACGTCTCTCCTACAGCTCGTTTTTAAGTTCGTTTGCTTAAATCTTTTTTTTTTTTTCTTACTTAAAGCCAGTTCCTAAACAGTAGTTTGTTTTGTTTCGTTTTCCGCCTCCGCTCCTCTCCCCCCCCACCAGTGATGCTCAGCTCATTTTCCTGCGCTCAAAGGATTCCAGGCTGTGGAAGGTGCTGGGTTGTGGCCCGTGCACTGTCCGCTCCTCCCCGCACGGAGCGCTCGGCCGCAGCGCGCAGCTCCTGCAGTCTCTCCTGTACACTGACCGGCAGCAGTCCCGTTTGAGAAGATATATTGGATAAGAAGGCGTGAAAGTTCCTCTAAGCACTTCCAGGCTCAGCCCTTCTCCAGTTCTACCTTGAGCGAGTCTCCCACTCCTCCCGCGTGCCTCCCCTCACTTCCTGCGGTCCTTCTGTTTCCTCTCCTGCCTCCTGGCCTGCTGCTCGGCCAACGTGCGAGGTATCAAGATGACGCTGCCGTCGCTGGCGTACTGCAGGGCGTACTGGTTGGGGGAGTAGGGCTGGCCGTTCTCATCCCGCAGCCGGCCAAACACCTCCTGGTAGAGGTTCTGCACCTTCTGCTTCATCTGGCGGATGGACTTGAGGAACTCCACCTTCTCCCTGAGCAGTTTGGACTTGTCCCTCTGCAAGTCCTCCACGTCGCGTTCCAGGTTCAGGATGGTGTCCAGCTTCCTCTTGCGGCAGTTCTGGGCAGCCATCTTGTTCTTGCCTCTCCTCCTGATGTCTCGGATGAGGCTCAGCTGCGCCTCGCTGAGCTGGTACTTGGAGAGCAGTTCGTTGAACTCCTCCACGGGCAGGTTGATGATCTTGTCGTTGGTGAAAGGGATTTTCATGGCTCTGGCTCGATGCTCGTCCCTGCTCATCTGCTTGTCCAGGAACTCGGACGGTTTCTCCTTGCTGCTTTTCTTCCCCACGCTGGGCAGCTTGGGCTCCTCGGGATCCAGGGCCCCCGGGGCCATGTTGTAGGTGTGGTTGTGGCCCACGTGCTCCAGGTAAGGCAAGTAGTGGAGCTGCGAGGGGTCCTGGTAGCTCATGCGGCAGAACTTGCTGTACTCAGGCTGGTACCCAACCGCCCCTTCCGCTTCTTCAAAGTCCACGTTCTCAGAGTCTGAGCTGTAGCCGACAGCTCCTTCCTCAGAAAATGAGGAGGAAGAGGAGGAGGAGGAGGAGGAGGAGGAAGAAGAGGAGGAAGAAGAAGAGGAAGAGGCTTCTGAGCTGCTAAGGGAAGCGGGACTGTGGCCAGAATCCAGAGAAAGACCTGAGTCAGAATCAAACTCCTCTTCCAGCTGCGAGGCCTGCACCGGGTTGAAACCTTCTTCGATGGCCAAGTCCATCAAGCTGATCTCGTCGAGCATGGCTTCGTCGAGAAGGCCGCCCAGCGGGTCCGGCAGCTCGGGGCCGCCCGTCTCGTTGACCGTGCTGTTCAGCTGCGGGGGGAAGAAGATGCCACTGAAATTGGTGGAGCTGAAGGTGGTGTTGAGGCCGGTGGAGTTGTCCGGAGCCAGCTGCAGCAGCGCTGAGCTGCCGCCCATGGAGGGGCTTTCGATTTCAGAGCTGAAGAGGGAGAAGTCCTGTGAGCAGCTGCCCAGAGAGGCCTGATGCAGGCTGACATTCTGATTGATGGGAGTGTTCGGGGCGAGGTTGTAGTTAGAAGTCAGCAGGTCTCCGCTTGTGCCGTTGTAGAGCGTTTCAGCGGTCGTGTTGTTCACTTCCATAGCCTGGAAGAGACACGAAGCAGCTCAGCAAATCAACCACGTTCAGGCCCTGCCTCTCCGCTGCCCTTCAGCACCAGGATACACCAAAGGCAGGGCGTTCCTAGCTCTCCTGGAAGGAGCTCCGACTCCGGTCAGCCCAGCACCATCCGCCAGCTGGAGGAGGTGGAAGACACTGCCAGCAACATCCACACGGGCACTCAATGTCACCGCGCACGCTATGACAAAACCAGAGCTGCTGTTACGAACCTCCAACCGCGGTTCTGCGCGAGCCGGGCTCCTGGAACGGCCACTGCTCCTCCTCTAACCTCAGCCGAGCGATAACGCGTGCCTACACAAGGACAGACCCCATCCCACTGCCGCCCCTCCAGCACCGGGCTGCGCTGACCTGCATTTCCATGATAGACATGAGGTCCTGCCACTGCTGCTCCAGATCGAAGGGCGACTCGGTCTCCGGGAGGAGAGGAGACAGCAGGCTGCTCTGGATGCCCGCGGGCCGGCTCTCGCTGGGCACAGCTTCGCTTAGGGTGGAGACATCTGCAGCTGGAAACTGAACCACGTGAGGCACAGTCAGTCCCCAGCTGATGAGCCGCGGCCAGGGAGGCAGCCAGCCCCAATGCCCTTCCACCTCCACGCCGGCAATCGCTTCTCCTTTGTTCGGAGCAAAGCGGTTGCAGTTATTCCTCCGCAGTTCGCTATGAACTAATTAGAAGCAAAGCCAGAAGTCTTTAATTAATTGTGACCATCCCACACCCTCCCCCCCCCGCCGCTACTTTCGCAGGCGCGACGCCTGGAGCCTCCTTAAAACAGCCTAACCCAATTTACTGCCAGCCCTGCGCTCCCAGTGAGGGGTACCCCACCCCCCCTCACCTCCGAGTTCTCCCCGAAAGGGAAGGTGGCCTCCAGCAGCCTAAGGCACTCCTCCAGGGACAGGGCCGTCTGATCCTCCGCTCCAGGCACCTGATGGCAAACACAAGCAACCGTAGCCCCAGGATTAGGGAGGCGGCCACGAAAAGGAAGGAAAAAAAAAACCCAAAAACCCAAAACCCAAGCTCCTACAGCACAGCTTCATCACGGCGCATCCGAAAAAAAAGAGCCAGAGCCCCACCCAATGCTGCCGAGGTGCTCCCAGCTCCGGGCTGGGGCCGGTGCAGTGCGGCGTGAGCTGTGCTCGGTGCTGCCTGTCACGTTACCTGCGCAGGGAAGCTCTCCCCGGTCTCGCCATCCACTAGCAGGTTCCTATGGGCGACCTGTCCTCCCGCGCTCCTCCAGCCGTCCCCGCGCTCCCTCCCATCGCTCAGCTCTTTGTCCACTTCGCTCTCTTTCTGCCGGTGGCTGTAGTCAAAAATCTCTCTCCCGGCGCCCAGATCGATGTCCTGTCTCCACAGGATGTCAATCAAATCGATGTCCTGAAAGACACACGCACGAATCGCTCAGCGCCGATCCCCAAGCAGACCCCCCCCCACTCCCCTTCCCCACCCCTCCCCACCCTCCCATCCAGGGCCCACCCCTCACCCACCGCACCATGCCTCCGGTTCCTGCGGGGCGCGGCGGCCGCTGCCCATCGCAGCCCGGGGTTGGGGGGGGAGGGGGGGGCGGCTCTGCGGGAGGGCCGTGCGGACGCGCTCCCCATGGCGGGGGCGGCCCGGTGCGGGCGGTGCAGGGCAGGAGGAGTTCGGGCCAATGTCGCGGCGGTGGTTGCGCCGTGGCCAGCTTGCATCAGCCCGTGGTGCCATCCCGGCCATTTGCATAAAGGGGGAGGAGTGCGCCGGTGGAAAAAAAAAAAAAAAATAATTAAATAATTAAATAAATAAATAGATGGCACGAAATAAGGAAAGAAAACGATCGGTATAAAACGACCAAAAAAAAAATAAAAATAATAATAATAAAAAAAAAAAAAGCCCGCATCGGAGCCCACCTGATGGCAACCCCGAACCGCCGCCACCGGGCGGACACCGCCCCGCCCCCAACCCGACCGCGCCCGGGGGGTTTGGGGGGGGGGGGGGGGGGGGGGGTTGTAAGAAGCGGTCGCCCCCGCCCTGGGGACCCCCACGGCGCCGCCTCCCCCACCCCCACCCCCCACCCCCACCCCCCCCGGGCCCGGCCGCCCCCGCCCCGCCGCAGCCCGGCCCTGCAGCACCGCCCCCCCCCCCCTCGTTCTCCTCCTCCCCCCCCCCCCCTCCCGGCTCGGTACCTTTCTCATGGCCCCCGCTGCCACCCGGGCCGCGGCGCCGCGCTCATGGTCCCCGCGGGGGTCGGCGGGGCGGGCAGGCCGGGGAGCGGCGCGGAGCACGCATCGCCGCTTCTCCGCCCCGAGCGGCCACAGGTGCCCGCGGCCCCCGCTGCGGCGGCGGCAGCCCCCGCCCGCCCCGCCCCGGTCCCGCCGCCGCCCGCCCGGGCCGGGCTGCGGCGCGCCCCGCCCGCCCCTCCCCCGCCGTTACCTTGGCTGCGGCGCCGCCGGGCCCCGCCCCGCCCCCCGCCCCGCCGGGATGCGGCGCCTCCGAGCCCCGCCCCCCTCGCCCCTCTCCGCCTCGCCCAACCAATGGGCAGCCGCGCCCCACCGCTCTCCCCGCCCCTCTCTCCCGGGCGGAGGCCGCCGCCAATCAGCGCCGCCGGGGGGTCGCGGTCTCCGCCAATCGGCGGCCGCGGAGCCCACCGGCCCGCGCCTTCCCGCAGGGCCGCGCCCCCGCCGTGGCGCAGCGCCGCCGCCCCGCGCGCTCCGGTACCGGGCGCTGCCTCCCCCGGCTGCGGCACCGCGTGGGGCCGCCCCCCGCAGCCCGGGCCTGCCGCAGCCACGAGGCCCCGCCGCCTGCGCTCCCTCCCGTCGGATCGGCCTTTAACGGCCGCGGTGACCTTGGGCCGCTCCGACCTCCGCTCGGCTCCACAACGACAACGGGAGGACCGCGCCCGGCCCAACCCCGGGCTCCTCCTGCGCTGGGCTGCCGGTACTGCGGTTCTCTGCCCGGCACCGGCAGCCCCCCACCCCTTCCTCGGAGGGGTGGATCCCGCTCGGGGCTCCGCAGCACCGGGTTCCTCATCCTCTCCCGGGAGCTGCTGGGGTAAGAGGAGCCCCACGTTCAGCTCGGTGCCCACGGGACGCGCGAGGTCCCGCCCCAGCACCTGCAGTGCGTTAAATGCCGCGGGGGAGTCGGGAGAAAGCACACAGCCCCGAGCTGCGGCCCCGCAGGAGGAAAGCTCCAGCACCGAGAGAGGGAGCAAAGGCTTCCAGACAAAGGCACCCAAAAAGAAACAGCCGTGGGCAGCACCATCCCGACAGCCCACGGGGTTTACTGGCTCCACGCACCCCACGCTGCCCTCCTCCAAGCTGGGGTGGTGGGCAGGGAACGTGTGTGGGGTAAGGGGGGGTGGGGGGCTGAGCCCCAGGGCTCCAACATGGGGACAGCGTACGGCTGGAAGGGAATGGCCGCACACGTGGCACTGCAGGAAGCGTGTCAAAGTCCTCCGTCCTTCCACGGAGGAATCACCTCTCGGTTCTCAGGAACGGAGGCAGACACGTGAAGGTTTGCGCTGCGCTGCCACGGTTCCTCCCACGGCAGCGACTCCTCCGCTGTCACACGTCCCACCAGCACTGCTCAACCACAGCAAAGCTCGGCCCAAAGCGACAGCCACCAGCTCACGCCGCTCTCCCTGCACCGTTTCCTGCCTCCTGCTGCACTAAAAGCCGTGTGATAAAGCTCGACGTGCCCGCACCGCGGGCTGCATCCTGCCCCAGCTCCTCACGACGACGGCGGCAGCACCCAGAGCTGCCAACCAGAGCCAACACCCACACGTGGCCGGGGAGATATTGAGGCTGAACATGCCGTGACAAAGAGACCCGAGCCAAAAAGGGAAAAAAGAAAAGGAGCGGCTCGCACGGAGCGGAGCCCGATTGCATCACAACATCGGAAAGGTTACGCTCAGACAGAAAAATAAACCGCTTTCCAGTTCACCTCTCCCCACCCCTCTCTGATGAAAACCAAGCTATAAACGTCTCGTCTGGATCAGCTCCAGAGCCAAGTAACCCAACCACCCCGCTGACACCTGGGACGAGGCTGTTACCCAATGCCTGTGTTTATTTCCCAGCGTTCTTTTATCGGTTTCACAACGCAAAGCTGCGTCCACGCGTTGAAACGCCGACCCCAGCCCCTTCCCCCCCTTTCGGTATCACTTTCAGACCAAAAATACAGCAAGCCAAAGTGGAAAACCACCCCAAGCGTACACAGAGAGCACGCCGTGCTTCAGCCCCGGGCCATTCCCGTGGCCACGTGCTTGTCACACAGCACACACTCTGACACACAGCGACGACGCCAGGCTGCCCCCCAAACCAAGACATAAGGAAGGAACAACCTACCTCTTTGGTCAGGTCCCCGTTCACTGGGGCAGCCACCGCTCCCAGGTCCTCCAGCTCCTCCCCGAAGCCCTGCTCAGCCCCGCTCTCCCTCACAGCACCATCGGGGCCGGTCCCATCCTGAAGACCACCGGCGTTCTCGAGGGTGATGCCAGCGCTGGGCTGGGTGCCGGGCACGGAGCCGTCGGGGTCTCGGTGCACCAGCCAGGCGCTGACCTCAGTGGTGGGCACTTGAAATCTGTCCAGGGCCCTCACCTGGTTGAGCAGCCTGCGAGCGGTGAAGTAATAGTCCAGGTCTACGCTCTTTGGGTGGATGCCATACCCGTCTAAGGTGTTGCGCAGGTTGTGAAATTGGGTCTGGGTGTACGCGGAGCTCTGGCCAAGAATGATCTCGCGGAGAGGGGGGAGCTGAGAGTTCAGGTAGGTGTCCACGTCCACGCGAACGCCGATGAGGCTGAGCAGGATGGTGAACTGGATGAGGCCTTCCGTGAAGTATTTCTTCAGAGAAAGCATTTCTGGAAGAGAAAAACAAACAGGAGGAAGGTCAGGAACAAAGAAACAACAAAACGCCAGCAGGTGGATCCTCCACACAACAGGTGGGCCGGGGCCGTCCTTCCTCTGCCCCACAAACAAAGCAACGCTCCCAGACCCTGAGCGACCGCAGAGAGCGGCGAAAACAAAGCTCCCAGTGCTCCGGCTCCGGGACGGCTCCAGCTTTCCTTCACCCGTCCCCTACAAACACAGACCCAGGGGATCCCTCCCCCCCCCTTACACCTTCGGTCCCCTCTCCCCGGGCAGTGCCGCTCCCCCCAAACCCCGCTCCCCCCCCCCCCACACTTACTGCCCGCGGCGCCCACATGCAGCGCTTCCCCCGGCGCTCCGGACCCCGCCGCGGGACGGCCGCTCCCGGTCCCCTCCGTGCGCTGCGGGTGCGCGGAGCTCCGTGCGGGACCGACGCGGGACAGATCCGAAGTTGGCGCGTTTCGGTTCGGGAACTCTCCGGAGCTGTAAACCGAACCGGGGACGCTGAAGGAAGCGTCCGAAGCCCCGCCCGGCCGCAGCCCGGTGGGGGCACGGACCCGCGGAGCCGCCCCGCCCCGCCCCGCGCTATTCTTAGGCCGTTGCGTCAACTTCACCGCGTGGGGACCCCCCCGGTGCCCTCACCCCCCCCCCCCCCCCCTTCCCACCCCACCCCCTTCCTCCCCTCCTCCTCCTCCTCCCCCCCCCCCGGGCCCCGCCGACGGATCCCCGCAGCACGTCGGCCCCGCCGGGCCCGGCCTCCCCCGCCGCCCCTCCCCGGGCCCTTTAAGGCGGCCCTCGTGACGCGGCCCCGAGCTCTGCCCGCTCCGCCGGCCCCGCCCGCCGCTACCCGCGCTCCGCCGCCGCCGTTCGCTCCCGGCCCCGCCGCCGCCGCCGGCCTCGCTCCCGCCCCGGCCAACCGACCCCCCCCCTCCGCTTCCTCCCGCCCCTCGGGGCGCCTCCGCCAATCGGCGCCCGCCCTTGGGAGGCGGGACGAGGTGGAGGGCCAATGGGAGGTGGAGGAGACGGGATGGTCCCGCCTCCGTCGCCGTGCTGATGGGCAGATGGAAAGGCCAATCGGAGCGCGGGGAGAGAGGTTGGACCCGGAGCGGAGCCCGGCGGCCCAATCGGGGAGGAGAAACAAAGGCGGCGGCCCCGCCCTCTCGCGGAGATGAGTGACGGGCCGCTCGCCCAATGGATAGCGAGGCGCTAGCAGAACGACAGCTCCAACTACCAATGATACGACGCAAAGCAGCCGGCCGCCCGTCCGGAATCTTGAGTGACGGCGGCGTGCACCAATCCCGGCGGACCGCGGGTTCCGCCCCCGTCGCCCCGCAGCTGTTGCCATGGCAACGAGCGGCCCGGGGCCCGCAGCGCGGGACGGGGCCCGGCGCCGTTCAGCGGAGGCCCCGCGAGGTCTCCGCGGTTCGGACCCGTTCCGCCTCAGGTCGGGTGACCCCGACCTCCTGCAGAGCCGCCCAGAGAGGCCATTGCGGCGCACACAGCTCCTGCGCTGTCCCTGAGGCCTACACCCCGTGTTCCACTGTGCTCTGCCACGGGTGGAAGGCCGAAGCCAGAGGCAGAGAGACAGAGACAGAGCGCCGGAGCAGAGCCGGAGCCAGAGCAGAACCAGAGCAGAGCCAGGGCCGGAGCAGAGCCAGGGCAGAACCAGAGCCAAAGCCAGAGCCAGAGCTGGAGCAGAACCAGAGCCAGAGCAGAGCTGGAGTCAAAGCCAGAGCAGAGCCAGGGCCAGAGCTGGAGCAGAACCGGAGCCAGAGCTGGAGCCAGGGCAGAGCCAGAGCAGAACCAGACTCAGAGCCAGAGCCGGAGCAGAACCAGAGCAGAACCAGAGCCAAAGCCAGAGCAGAACCAGAGCAGAGCCAGGGCCGGAGCAGAGCCAGGGCAGAACCAGAGCAGAACCAGACTCAGAGCCAGAGCCGGAGCAGAACCAGAGCAGAGCCAGGGCCGGAGCAGAACCAGAGCAGAACCAGAGCCAGAGCCAGAGCCAGAGCAGAATCAGAGCAGAACCAGAGCCAGAGCAGAGCCGGAGCCAAAGCCAGAGCAGAGCCAGGGCCAGAGCCAGAGCCAGGGCCAGAGCCAGAGCTGGAGCAGAACTGGAGCCAGAGCTGGAACCAGGGCAGAACCAGAGAAGAACCAGAGCAGAACCAGACTCAGAGCCAGAGCAGAACCAGACTCAGAGCCAGAGCAGAACCAGACTCAGAGCCAGAGCCAGAGCAGAACCAGAGCAGAACCAGAGCCAGAGCAGAGCCGGAGCCAAAGCCAGAGCCAGAGCTGGAGCAGAATCAGAGCCAGAGCAGAACCAGAGCCAGAGCGCCTCAGCCGAGGGCTGTGGTGAGTCAGGGCCACGCTGGGAGCGAGGCCAGGCCGAACCCCGCACTCAGCGTTCCTCATCGCTCCAACCCTCGCTAATTAAAGTCTTTAATTTCACGCTGCAGCAGCTGCCCAGACGCGTGCTGTGCCCGCTCCGCTTTCGGGTTGGGAACGGCCAAGCTGCGCTGCTCGTCCCTACGTCCCACCACAAAGAGCACCGAGGTCTGAGGGAACGGGAGCACGGAGGCACCGCGTCCTCACCTGTCCTGGGACGTCCCATCAGGGTGGCACGGCAGCTCAGCGGGCTTCATCCCAACGGGAGCACCGTGAACTGCTCGAAGGGATAAACGCGGCCCGTCCCCATCGCTCGGGTGGCAGCACCACCCCCTGCCCTGCTATTTCTGCCACGCCGCAGCTGCCAGAACCAGACACCCGCGTCCCTGCCCCAGAAACACGCGGCCCGGCCGGGACAAACAGGATGCCAGAGACAATAGTTCATCTGAAAATGTAGAAAGTGAGTCCAGGCTCCCAACGCCCAGCTGCAGCGCTGACCCCGATGGGGGGTTCAGCACTGCCCTGGGTGCTGGGCTCGTGGGCAGGGGCTATTGCAGCCCTGCTGCGGCCGGGAGCAGTGAGTGCCCGTGGCTGGGTGATGCCTTTTTCATAGCTTGGTTTTGCCACCAGCACTGATTTCCCTCGAGCAGAGCTGGGAGACAGGCAGCCCTCCCCCAAACCAGGACTGCCCCAGTGATAGATCAGCCCTACCTGGGAGCAGTGCACAGAGGACAGGGGATGGAGCCCGGGCGGGATGGCAGCACTGGATCTGAGCAGCTCGGTGGCTCGGGCTCGCTCTGCTCCAGCCTCACTAATCTGCAAAACAACCAGCAAAACACCCATGAAAGCCGGGGTGCGGCCCCAGCCCACGTCGTGCTGCAACCCACGATCCGATGAGGCAACGGTGGCATGCAAGGAGGGCACAGCCCCACAGCGAGAGCACAGCCCCACAGCGAGAGCACTGCAAACCCTACGGCTGCCAAAGGTTCTCAGCGGGGCTGTGCCTTGCGGGGTACGGGGGTGCACGGGGGGGGGGTGGGGGGTGGTCTGGAACCCCTCCACGTGGGATGGGGATGGGCAGTGGGGGCCAAGGGAGCTGTCAACAGCAACCCGAGCTGCCTGCCCCCAGCTGGGTTATTTTTAGCCCCTCCTCAGCAACGGGGGGTTGTTCTGTGCTGGGCATTAAGGCACATGGAGGTGGCATTTATTCTGCACGAGGCTGAGCCCGGGGATGACACGGGCACTCTTTGGGGGGCACTGCCCCCCAGCAGCTCCCGTCCCCCCATCCCCCCAGCACTAATTACCACAAGGGAGCTCCTAAGCACTAACGAAGGAGAACGGATTCCTCGCTCCTGCGCTGCTTTGCTGTGAGCTGAAGCCCAAACGCCACCAGGCTGCACCTGGGCCTCCCCCAAACCCCTCCGCTCCGTCCCAATTAGGGCTCCTATGGCAATTAAAGCCTCTGTGCCAATTAAAGCCTCAGCACCAGCTCGAGCTGCTCTCCGACAGCTGTGCCGGGGCCCGGGGGTGCCTCCAGCTGGGGCTGAGCCGCGGAGGTCACCATTTCATGCCATCCCCTCCGAGGGATCGGCCACGTTTGTGACATGACGCGTGACGACAGCCCGCGACCCCCACGCCACGCCACGCCGGGACCCCACGCGACCCCCCAGTGGGTCCCAAAAGAGGCCGTGAGCCCTGTGCCCAGGGGTGCCTGCATCCACAGGGTCTGTGGGACCACGGCGTGGACACGGTCACGCTAAACCTCCCCCTCCCCCACCCCCCTTTCCCAGGGACCACCCCAATCACAGAGCTCCCCCTCCCCCCACCTTGCTCGACGCTACGCTGTAGGTATTTTGCATAGCCACACCCCCTTTGCTATACGCACGCCTTATACGGAGCGAGACCACGCCCACTTCGCTCTTAGCCCCGCCCCGTGCGATTCCTCCCCCCGCGCTCCGTTCGCGGTCCTGCAGCGCCCCCTGCCGGCGGAACGGAGCAGTGCGGGGGGGAACCACGCCTCCGGGGGGGGGAGGGGGGGACAAAGCGGGGACAAAGCTGCTGCCCGGGGGGTCACCTCCGTCCCTGGTGCAGCTGTCGCCGCGTTGGGCATTGTTCTAAGCAAGAGAATTAGAGCCCCTTCAGCAGCTGCGCCACAAATAGGGCGGGGGTGTGGGGGTGGGCAGCGTCGAGCAGATGGGCGGCCCCGGGAATTGGGAATTAAAGCCACCCCCCCCCAAACCAGAACGCGAGAAGTCACCTCCCCGGTGCTCTGCATGTCACCTCCCCCCACATTGACTCCCGCCCCAAAAGGGGCGCGGGGGCCAATAGACTGCGGGGGATGGGGGGGAGTGGTCAGGGGGTGACGCCCATGGGTGTGGAGAACCGCCCCGCAGGTGCTGGGGGGGAGGGAAGGGGGGGTTCGGCCGCCCCCTGCAGCCCCAAAGGCGGTAGGGGCCACGCTCTGCCTTCCCCCTCCCGTCTGCCTGGGGGGGGGCTGGGGGCAGAGGGTCGCGGTGGTGATTAATGGGGACCATCGCTCACTGTCCACGGGGGTGCGCGGCCCCCCCGCC
>JALIRH010000045.1:3015262-3070096 GCA_023055505.1 Callipepla californica brunnescens
AGGCGGCTCCAGCGTGAAGTCTCCCCAGTCGATCTGCAGCGAGAAGGGCAGAGAAGGGACCTCTGAGACCCGGAGGACACGGGCTCCCTTCCAGCTGCGGCCCCAGGCACTGCAGCACCGTACCACGTCCTCCTCCTTCGGCTGCTCCGGCACCACCTGCAGCTCCGGCCGCTCCACCCGCACCGGCTCCAACCCCCGTCCTCCACTCGTACACGGTCGTGTTGGTTGCCTTTGCTCCCCACGTACCGCAGCATGGGCACCACGGGTCCCTCCGAGCTGCGGAGCACCACAGGGACATCAGCAGCAGGAGGAGAGGCTGCGATCCTCCCCCTCTCCCCACCACGGTGCTGCTGGGAGACCCCCCCCCCTTCAAGGGATGTCAGTGCCCCCCACACCCACCTCTGGCACACGAACTCCACGCAGGCCTGGTACAGCTCGATGGCCTCAGAAAGCGCACCGACTCCCGCCCCGATCTCACACAGCAGCGAGGGCAGGTCCTGCACCAAGGCCAGCAGCTCCTGGCGCACGCTGCTCCCCTACATCACAACAGGGACACGCTGAGGTGGGAAGACACACACCCCAAACTCCTCCCAGCGCTGCTCAGGGGGGCTGTGGGGGGGTCACTGAACCCACACGACGAGCCACGGGGTCCCACGGTATCACCACGGGGGGGACTCACGGTGATGCCATACTGCTTGCAGGAGGCGTAGAAGCGCTCCTGCAGCTCAGCAGCCGCCAGCTGGCACTCCTCCTCGCGTCGGGCCAGGTCCTGCTGTGCCTGCTGGCAGCGGGAGATCTGCTTGCGCAGCGCGGGGACCTCGTAGGTGACGTTACGCACCAGGAGGGCAGAGAGCTCGGCTGAGGGGAGCACGAGGAGCTGAGATGGTCCCCCCCAGCCCCCCACAGCATCCTCCCCTCTCCCAATGCAGCCGTACCCAGGTAGGTGTTGTCCTTCTCGTAGAGGGCCACGATCTCCTGCCAGTCCTGGGGAGGGGGAGCAGAGGGTGGGGAGGGCTCGGGAGCACCGCACCCGCGCCGGACCCCCACTCACCTTCATGCGCTGGGATGAGTACCGCCCAAAGAGGTTCTTGGTGGAGGCCTCAGTGCCCCTGAGGATGTCCACGATGCGGAGGCAGTGCGAGTAATGAATGGCTGTGCAGAGAAGGGGGGGGGGGGGAGAGAACGGGGCTGAAAGGGAGACCAGGAGGGGGGGAGGGGGCAAGAGGGGGACGGGGTAAAAGGGGGAGGGGGGGAAGGGGGGGAGGGGGTAAAGGGGGGAGGGGGGTAAAGGGGGGAGGGGGGTAAGGGGGGAGGGGGTAAGGGGGGGGAGGGGGTAAAGGGGGAGGGGGTAAAGGGGGAGGGGGGTAAAGGGGGAGGGGTAAAGGGGGGGAGGGGGTAAAGAGGGGGAGGGGGTAAAGAGGGGGAGGGGGTAAAGGGGGAGGGGGGTAAAGAGGGGGAGGGGGTAAAGGGGGAGGGGGGTAAAGGGGGGAGGGGGTAAAGGGGGGAGGGGGGTAAAGAGGGGGAGGGGGTAGGGGGGGAGGGGGTAAAGGGGGGGGAGGGGGTAAAGGGGGGGGGTAGGGGGGGGGTAAGGGGGGGAGGGGGGTAAGGGGGGGAGGGGGTAAAGGGGGGGAGGGGGTAAGGGGGAGGGGGTAAGGGGGGGAGGGGGTAAAGGGGGGGGAGGGGTAAAGGGGGAGAGGGTAAAGGGGGGGGAAGGGTAAAGGGGGTGAGGGGGTAAGGGGGGAGGGGGGTAAAGGGGGAGGGGGTAAGGGGGGAGGGGGTAAGGGGGGGAGGGGTAAAGGGGGAGAGGGTAAGGGGGGAGGGGGTAAAGGGGGAGGGGGGTAAAGGGGGGGAGGGGTCTGTCGGGGTGTTGCTCACCGGCGCCCGCCAGCAGCTGTGCAATCTCGTGGTGCTCGGGCATGTCACGCAGGGCAGCCTCGATCTTCTGCCGCACGGCGCTCACCTGGGCCTGCCAGCGCAAGCTGCAGTGCCGCCGGTCCACCAGCCAGTCTGCGTGGGGAGGGGACACGGGGGGGAACCGCGCTGTGGGACGTGGGGAGCAGAGGACGCCCCGCCGCCCAACGCCGGCGCCGTACCCAGCAGCTTGCCGGTCTGGATGTCGATGGGCACATCCTGGTAGTCCCGCGGAGAGCCCTACGGGAGGGGAACGGTACGACCGGACCGGGCCTGACCTCTGACCTCTGACCTCTGACCCCTGACCCCCGCCCCGCTGCCCACCTGCATCCCGCCCGCCGCTCGCCGCCGCTTCCGCGTTCCCCGCCAGTCCCCGCCCACCGCCTCAGCCAATCGCCTCCCAGCGCCGTGCGCCGCAGCCAATCCAGACGCGCGAGGCTCGACGGGTCCCGCCCCCCGTCCAATCAGGAGGGCGCGGCTGACGGGGAGCTGGCGGGAGGGCGGGGCGGGGCGCGCATGCGCAGTGCGCGCGTGGGGTCACAGCGGTGACCCCGTGGGGCCGTGCCCCCACGAGCCGTGTCCTCACAGAGCCCCCGCCAAGCACGGCCCTGCCGCGTCCCCGTGGGCCACATCGGCCCCCGTGAGCGTCCCACGAGCCACGTCCCAGCGGTGTCCCCACGGTCCACGTGTCCCAGCCGTGTCCTCGCAGCCCTCACCCCCACGAGCAGTGTCCCCGCCATGCCCCTTTAAGGGGTCACGGAGGTGACACCTGTGCTGGGCACCGGGACGGTTCCACGGTCCCCCACAGCCACACGTGGCACCAGAAACACGAAGGGGGGGGGGACCTTCCCAGTGCCCCCCCCCAAAGGCACAGCCACCGCTTCCCGCATCATGAATATTCAGCGCAGCGCTGGCCCGGCCCCGCTGTTTGCTCAAGCAGGAGTGGTTTGCTCTCGGGTTCACCTTGACTCACAGAGCAGCGGGGCAGCAGCAGGTGTGGGGGCCCCACGCTGTCCCCGGGGTCCCCCAGGTCGCCGAGCGGGGCAGGAGGTGCAGGTACGGCGTGATGGTGGGAGCGGGACGGCTGCAGCTGCGTTGCCCCCGGGGGACAGCAGCCCGTCCTGGGGGGTTTCCTGGAGCGATGTCCCCCGTGCTGGGCTCTGTGCGACCCAATGGCCTTCCCCTGGTAGCCCAGAGCGGCACTGGAGGCATTGGGACAGAGCTGTGTTGGCCACCAGAGCCAGCTTATGGTCTGCGGGGGTGGTGGGCACAGCAGCAGGGCGAGGCCTGGAGCGCTGGGGATCCCCATCCCGATGGGCTCACCCCTGCCCCAAACCACAGCAGAACTGCGGGGGGAGAAAACCCCGGGGTCGGGGGGCACGACACGGCCCTGTGCCACTTCCCCAGCCCCGTAACGCTGCCTCCTCCCGCCCAGGTGCCCCGCAGTCATGGCCGAGAGCCACAGCTGGTGGAAGCTGACCTTCCTGCGGAAGCGTAAGTCCATGCCCAAGGTGCTGTACGACAGCCCCGACGTCCACGCCAGCGACGGCCCCGAGGGTTCGGCCGAGGAGGGGGACGCCCGATTTCGCCGCCCGCCTGGAGAAGATCGTGGATAAGAGCACCAAGGGGAAGCACGTCAAGGTGTCCAACTCCGGACGCTTCAAGGAGAAGAAGAAAGTGCGGCCCACCCTCGCTGAGAACCCAGGGCTCTGCGCAGACAGCGAACGGGAGGAGAAATGAGGCTGGGAGGGGTCCCCATGCCCACCCCCCCATGGGCCCCCAGTGCTGCCCCATTGGGATCCCCCGACACGACGGAGCTGGGGGGCTCATTGCAGGGCTGGCTGCCCCCCCCCAAAAGGCACTTTGTTAGAACGGACTCAGATAGGACTTTATTTAAAGAAAAAGCGAGAATCCTATTTAAACTCGGCCAGCAGGCGCTGGTTCGCAGCCCCCCCAGGGCACCCCGTCCCCTCTCTGTGCCACGGGGACCCCACCAGCAGCGCTGGGCTGGGTCCTGCTGGGGTGGGGCACCCCAGGATGTGGTGCTCAGGACTCAGCTCGGCTGCAGGGACCACCGGAGCCCCTTTCTCTGTGTGCTGCCCTGAGCAAACACAGAGCTGGCACCAGGGCAAAAGCCCCGCTCATCCCCAAAGCTCGAGGAACTGTGCAGAGCCCTCCGTGCTGATCTTTGCACTGTTTGACGCAGCCAACCCTGCAGCTGAAGGATGAACCTCTGCTGAGGAGAACATCGGGATCTGGGAGGGCTCCAGGCTTCCCAGCAGGAGCTGCATTCCCACTCAGGACTGGGAATCGCTCTTTGCTCCCGGAAAGAGAGAGCAGCTCTCGCAGAGCATGGCGAGGGAGCCGAGGAGGATGAGGTCTTCCAACTGTTCTTTGTGAATAAAACAAGTCTGGGAACAAAGGGAGCGTGGTGCCTGTGCACGGCCACCCCAGCGAGCTGCGGGAGCTGGGACGGCTCCAGGGCTCGGCTCTGGTTCTGCTGCCAGCGGGGCCCACGGCGCACAGGGAATCCCCAGCCCCACGGAGGCACAAACACGCCTCAACAGGCGCTCCCACGGCCGTGCTGGGGCTGCCCCTGGTGCCAGGATGGCTGCGCAGGGGGGTTGCCCTGCCCGCAGAACAGGGTGCGGCCGTGTACCTGAAGCCACCAGGAAAAGCAGCAGCTCCGTGGAGACTGTAAAAGCTGAACCGTGCCAAGAGCCGGGACCCAAACCCCGCTCCCATGGCACAAAACCTTTTGCCAACGCTTCCCAGCAGCCCCCGCCCTCGCTGTTTGCACACTGAAGACACGGGTTCACAAGGTGCTCTTTGTCCCGTGCTGGCAGTGCTGCAGGGTTCCTGCCCAGAAGGGAAAGGAGGAAGGAGGGGGGGGATGCCATCACAGCACCGTGTGGGCACGCAGGACATGGGATAAGCAGCTGTTTGTCACCCAGGGTCACCCACAGAGCAGAACTGGCTCCAGCAGAGCCCCCAGCCCCGTGCTGGGACATCCAATGAGCACCCCAAGGTGCCACCACCCCACCCCAGACTGCTGAGCATCGCAGCACTGAGCCAGGGAGGGACAGAGGTGACGGTGTGACTCAGCGTGATGGTGGCAGAGGGGCAGGGGAGCACTTTGGACCTGTGAGACACAGCCCTACTGCCACCTCCCACTGCAAGGCTGCACCCAGCCCCAGGGGGGGTCCCAGCTCCAGCACCACAGCACGAGGATGAGGGTGGACCTGAGCCATGCGGGGACCCTCCTGCCCCACCAGCTGTGGTTGAGACCCCCACTGCTATCCCTGAGAGCCGATGGTTGAGTGCACAAACGCGCGGAGCTGGGAAAGGGCAAAGTTTATCAGGGCCTGGTTTCACTGGGACACGGCCCAAGAGCAGAAGCAACAGCAGGCGAGCCAGCAGCACCCTCTGCTGGGAAGCTCAGCCAAGCCCAGCTCGTCTGGGTAAAGATTAACCCGAACGCACTGCACAGCTCCAATCGGACTTTATTGTCTCCATGCACAGGCAGGGAGCAGTGCCAGTACAGGCGGGGCGAGGATTGGGGTCCCACAGCCCCACAGAGATGAAGCACACGGGAGGCAACGCACACAGAACACTCACAGCAATATTGGAGCCACAATTAAAGGAGTTATCGCACTGAGCAGAAGGCGTGATTCTAGCTAAAACACGAGGCTTCATTGGACCCAGCAGCGGGGCAGGACGAGGGCAGGGGATTCACCAGAGCCTTTCCTGGTGCCCCCACAATCATTCACGTCATTAATTAACACCAGCCCCGAGGGCAATTGCTGCCCGTGTGCTGGCAGGGGGGAAGCAAAGGGTTTGTGGGATTGATCTGCCTGCCTGCTGCAAGCACAGCGGGATCAAGGCTTCTCTGGGGCTGAACCAGAGCCCTCCCAGAGGCACCAGGGAAGGGCAGAGTGAGGCTGCAGCCCCCCAGGACGCAGCAGGGGATGTGTGTGGGGGGGTTATTTGGCACAGGGAACGGGATGAGAGCAGCCAGGAGCATGCAGCCTCACGGGGAAAGGCGCTCGAACACCCAGCCGTCCTCACCCTGATGTGTCATGTGTCCCAGGGGGGCCGTGCTGTCCCGCGGGCGCCGAAAGACGATGCGGTCGTGCAGGCGGTTGGTTTGGCCCTGCCAGAACTCCACCACCTCTGGCTGCAGGATGTAGCCTCCCCTGGGAGAGAAATGCGGGTGATGAGGGGCCCCGTGAAGCACTGCGGCCCCTCCACGGTTCCCTACCAGCGTGGCTCACCAGTACGACGGCTTCGGCACTGTCGTGTCCCGGTAAAGCTCCTCCAGCTCTGCGTTCTTCTTCCTCAAATACTGCAGGGAAAGGGAAAGGGGATGAGATCGGGGCAGGATCTCAGCGGCTGGGGGAGCCCTGCTGGTCTCACCTCTCTGTTCGGGATGACGGTGCTCTGTTGGCTGGCAACCGCCCCGATCTGGCTGCTTTTAGGGCGGGAGTGGAAGTACTGCTCTGATTCCTCCTCCGACAGCCGCTTCACTGAGCCCTCAATCCGCACCTGCACAGGGCACGGATAGGTGGGCACACATTGCCCGGGGGCCCAGCAGCCCCCAGAGCCCCTGACGTGCAGACACTCTCATCCCACACCTAATCGGGGCTCTGTGTTGCTCTGGGTAACCTCACCACCCTCACGTTGTCCTCTCTGAGTTCGAAACCGTTTCCCCCCGTTCTACCCCAGCAGATCCGCTCCTTCCTCTCTTACAGCCCCCACCGCACGGGGCAGGAAGAACGAGAAGCATTCACATCCCACCTGGAGAGCCCAAACCTGAAGGCACAAACCCCAAAACCTCACAGGGTTGGGGGGGGGGGGGGTCTCAGACCTGGCGGTGGAGGGGCTCCCAGTAGAAGACGACGGAAGCGAAGGGGTTGGCGTCCTGCAGCGTGGAGAGGGGGAGGGGCGGGGGAGAGCGGTGAGCGCCACGCGTGGGATCCCCGCTCGCATCCCCTCCGCTGCCCCGCGCTCACCAGCTCCCTCCCTTTGCGGCTCTCGACGTTGGTGAAGAAGCGGAACCCGTCGCGCCCGAAGCCCTTCAGCAGCACCATGCGGGCCGAGGGCCGCCCGTCCCTGCGGCGGTGGGGGGGGATCGGTGTGGGTCGGTGGGTGGGGGGGGGAGATCGGTGTGGGGGGGGGGCGGTTAAAGCCCACCGGCACGGTCCCCCTACCCCTCCTCCGGGGCTCACCTGCCGCAGGTCGCCAGGCACATGGCGTTGGCTTCTCCCACCGCCGGGCACTGCGCGGCCTCCTTGAACCAAGCCGCGAACTGCTCGATGGGGTGCCGGGAGACCAAGTGCCGCTCCTCGAAGGCCTGCGGGCACCGGGGCGCTGTCAGGGGCGGGGAGCCCCGGGCTGAGCCCCCGCCGCCCTCCGCCGCCGCCCCGCACCTCCCCGTCCCCGCGGTACTCCGTCCGCAGCGGTCCCAGATCCATCGCGACCGCGGCGCACCGGGCACGACCCGCACCGAACACCGCGCTCCGCCGCGGCCCCGCCCCCCAGCGCGGAGCCAATAGGGAGCCGCGCATCGGGCGGCCCCGCCCATCAGGGAGCCAATAAGAAGGCGCGCAGCGAGGGCGCCGCCCACAAGCCTCGCCGCTTACCGGGAAGCCAATAGGGAGCAGCGCTGAGGGTTGCCCCGCCCACCGTCCTCGCCGCACATCAGGCGGCCAATAGGATGCCGCGCTGATGGAAGCACCGCCCACAGGCTAGAGCCCGGCCTGGGGGCAAAATGAGCGCAGCGCCCCCCGGCGGTGGGAGGACTGGGGCAGAACGGGGGGGTGGGGGGCGGGGAAAGGAGCGGGGTTTGCCTCCGGAGACCAAATTTATTGAGCAAGAAAAGCTCCCGGCTGCCCCCACAGCGGCCAACCGGCCACAGGTCCCCAGAACAAAATCTGTCACAATCCAGAAAAACAACCGTGGGCAGTTTGAACAGCTACAAAATTAAAGTGGATCTGTTTTAATTTAAAAGCTCAAAAATAACAAGCCGTATGTTCTCGTTGTGTTTTTGTTTGTTTCAACGCGGTAAACACAAAAGCAATATAATCTATGATACAATGTACACTATACACAATGGGGGGGGGGGGGGCAAATAAAGGAGATTAAAGTCCCAAGATTCGAAGGGAAATGGAAACAGAGAGCAGTGAGAAATCGTCAGAGAGAAAGAAAACCTTCATTGCTGGAAAAGAAACGCCGGAGGAAAAGGGGAGAGGGTCTGAAGAGGGAGCAATTAAATAAAGATGGGGGGGGGGGGATAGAAAGGAAAAGCACTCACCGTACACAGTGTTCGTCATCAGGAGCGGGGGGAGCGTAAGGCAACCATCTCCATAGAAAAAAAGGGACCTTCCAAAGGGCTTTTTATAGAGATATTTATAACTATTTATAAGATTTTAAATATAAAGTAGGAATGTGCTGCGGAGGCCCGGAGGGTGCAGCCCCTCCCCCCTTCACTGTGCCAACCCCTGCGTGCCCGCCGTGCCGGGAGCTTTGCCCCACGGCTCCACGAGGGGATCTGGCCCCTCTGCGGGGGCTGCTTCTGCACGAGGCCCACACGGAGGCAGAGGACGTCCCCAAGAGCTGTGCTGGAGGGGACACGGCCGCCCTCAGAGCGCGGCCGGGGAGACTGGAGTGCTGTGAGAGCGGGGGGGGGGGAGGGGGGGTGATGGGTCGGTACCTGGCGGCCCTACGATGCGGCCCCCCCCTCCCTCCCCCCACTTAAAGGGGTTTGTTCAAGTGCTGGCTCCTGGCCTTACAAGTTCTTGGTGATCAGGTGGGTTTTATAGTGCTTCGTCAGGTGGTCGCTCCGCATGAAGCGCTTCTGGCACTGCGCACACTCAAACCGCTTGTCGCCTGCAGGGAGAGCAGCAGCCATCAGGGGCTGGGGGGGGGGGGGGGAGGGGATGCTGGCACACCCACAGCCCCGCTGTGTCCCCACAGCACCCAGGCACGGCCACGGGGACCTCGCAGGGAGGCGGTGACACCCCCCTTTGGCAGCCCCGTGCTCACTGTGAGCGTCCCAATCCCTCCCCGCACATCCCGCAGGCAGCCGGCGGCGGGCCGACACCATCCCAGCCCCAGGGTCAGGATTTGGGGGTCTCCCCGGGGAGCAGGGGGATGCCACAGACCTGTGTGCGTGCGCGCGTGCCGCTGCAGCTCATCGCTGCGTGTGAAGCGCTTCCCACAGAAGACCCAATTGCAGACGAAAGGACGCTCGCCCGTGTGCAGGCGCACGTGAGCGCGCAGCAGGGAGGTCTTGCGGAAGGTCCGCCCGCACTCGGGGATGTGGCAGATGTGCTTCTTCTTCCCTTGGTCCCCCGGCCTGGCAGGGAACGCAGTGGGGTCAGCGACGGGCACTGAGCTCCACCCTGAGCTGCCTCACCCCCCTTTGCACGCGCGCTGCTCACCTCTTCTCCCCATCCTTGCAGTTGGGGCAGGTGCACGCCATCCGCCGTCGTTTTTCCCCAGGCTGCATCTCGCCGGACAGCGCTTGCTCCATCTGGAGCTGGATCTGGGTCGGGCTCAGGCCACTGATGGTGAGATTGTTGCCAGAGACGTTCTGCACAGTCAGCTGCTGCTGGCCTGAGGAGGGAAACGGGGAGTCAGGTTGTGCCCTGCGAGCCCCCGTGCCCGAGGGGCTGAGCGTGCCTCCATGCTGCGTGCACTGGAGCCCTGCAGAGGCAGCTGGCAAAGGGGGAGGACCACGTGTGAGGGACAGGACAGACCCCAGCCAGGCAGCCCCGGGTCTCAGCACCCCACATGCAGCACTGCCACGGCCCCGCTGCTACATGCTGGCCCCGAGTGGGGCTGGGTAAGTCCCTTTTTTTTTTTTTTTCTGAATATACTGTGCGGTTTTTCAAAGTTTTTGGTTTGATCCTTCGGGGTGGGGAAATGACCAAAGAGGAAACAAAAAAGAAACTTTGAAAAAACGTGCAATATATTGACCAAAAAAAAACGGGACTTACCCCGGACCCTAAGGGCCGCTCCACGCTCGGGCGCTCACGGAGGTGGCAGCCTGGGCCCTGCACAGCACCCGGGCAGCCGTGATGGGGGCTGGAAAGAAGAAGACGGGGTCAGCGTCAGCAAGCTCTGGGAGCAGCAGGCAAGGAGGAGGAGGAGGAGGAGGAGTGGGATCTGATGGATGAGCAAAGAGGGGAGCACTGCAGAGAGGGGATGCGGGCAGAGCAAAGGTGTCAGTGCAATGCTGGGAGGGAAAGTGCTAAGCCTAAGGTCGGGGCTAAGCTCCCTGACAGCACGGGGGTACACGCAGGCTCTCGTGAGACCAGCACGTCCTTGAGAAGATCAGGCTCAGCCTCCTCTTGTGGAACCAGCAGGTCCTACCGGTCCCCTCACAGCCAGGGCTCAGCACGGCCCGGCCAACCTCGTGGCACAACGCGGGGAGCGCTGCAGACAGCAGCAGTATCTGCCCGTGCCATCTCCTGACACTCATCACAAAGCAGCAATTAAGAACCCCCTTAAAAGCTACCCCGGTGATGACAGCCGTCCACTGCGGAGTACTAAACCACACTGGACCATGTTTTATGCTGACACTGTTCAGTCGAGCAAGAAGGAACAGCTTCCAACTGCAAAAAACCCAGTCAGGACTCCTGCTGGTTCTTGCTGGGAGAGAAACCGACGAACGCCAGCAGGTCTTTCTGGATCACAAAGCAGATAAACTTCCCTCAGACCCAACTTCCACCCCTCAACTCCCCGCAGCCGCCAGCTCTGGGCTGGGAACAGTTTGCCAGCACAGGGAGGACGGAGCTGCCATGGGGACGTGCAGCTCCTGGCTGCAGATGGGAGACCAAAGAGCTCCGGGGCTGTCTGTGGCTCTCAGGCCCAGGGCTGTGTCTGGTTATTTCCAGTTTAAGAAGACACAGAGGAGCTGGGTTGGCTCTGAGGGAGTGGTGATGCCTCATGACACAGCCTGCATGCGTGAAGGGACCTCTCCTGGTTGGGCTAAGCACAGGCAGCAGCATCCTCGCCTGGCAGCATGGCAGATGCAAAGAGAGGTGCCTCCTGATTCATCCCTGGGTGCAGCTCGGGAGCAAACAGAGTCAGCTCAGTAGCAAACAGAGTCAGTCACGGCCCACAAGCGGACACATCAGGGGAAATCTGAGATGCTGGACACTCAGAAAGCAGTGAGGCTCTGGTACAGCTGCCCCAGAGAAGAGTGGATGCACGAGGCCAGTCTGGGCAGGGCCCTGGGCAACCAGTCCACGGCAGGGGAATTGGAACTAACCATCTTTAAGTTCCCTTCCAAACCAAGCCATGATATGTCTCCATGTCCTGCAGCTCAGCACAACTGCGCAGCCCAGCGCTGTGGGTGAGCTGCCTGTGCTAAGCACTGTCCCTGACACAGCCAACCAGCAGAGCAGCCCAAGAGCCGCCCCGCGAAACGCACAGAGCCTCCTGCAGCCAAGAGAGCTACAGAAGCTGCTGACATTTAACACCCAGCAATATCCAGCCTCAAGGGACACGAGGGATCTGTTTACAGAGCTGCCACATCTCAGCTGCAAAGAGCGCTGCTAGAGGGGGCTGCCCGTCCTCCACATCCGCGCCCCGCTGTCCCTCCTGCCCACCTCCAGCATTGGTGATGGTGACAGGCACGCCCTGGACCTGCACCCCATTGATGTTGATGGTCTGCATGGCCTGAGCTGCTGCTGCCAGCTGGGCTGCACTCAAGCTGATGACGCCTCCGGCGGGCGCGATCTTTGGCAGCGGGCGCTCCTTGCGTGCAGCTGCTTTCTTGCTGCTGGCCACCGTGCCGGAGCTGCGGGACACGGGGCTGCTGCAAGAGGTGCTGGACGGAGCCACCGTCACGGCTGGGGCCTCCTGGAGCAGCACTGTTTGCAGTTCACCCGACGGTGTTTTGAAGTAGACCTGATGGGAGGGAGAGAAGAAGAATGAGACAGGGACCTCTCCACTGCGACAGCTGCCCAGAAATCCAGCAGTGTGGGCCTGCAGGAAGCCACGGGGAAGCTGCCCACGCCTCTCAAGGCACTGGGGCTCCTGCAGAACGGTCCTGGCCTCGCACGGCAGCAAAGGGCTGCTTTGGCTCTGCAGCCTGGTTTCCAAACGTAACACCAGCAACGGTCCTGCAGCCTGTGAGCCTGCTCCTCCACCTCCCCCGACTTCCCAAGCTTCTGACAGGCAGCATAATTCCAGCCTGAGCTGGTAGCACAGCAGAGCTTTCAAAGACACGGCGCTCCTAAAAGTCCTGTGACAGGAGGCAGCCAGGGAGAGGCTCATTAAAGCCCCGACGGGGGAGCAGCTGCACTCCCAACCCTTCTTAGGCATCACAGAATCCACGCCAACGATGCCCGAACCTGACGCCCATCTGGGGATGCATCTCACGAAACTCTTCAGCTTTTTAAAGCCCACGGAAGGGCCTGGAGTAGAACCAGAGCACAGGGACATCCCAGCAGATGATGTACCTGCGTAGGAGTGGACTCTGTCGTCTGGATCTGGATGTTCTGGGAGGACTTCTGGGGGACGGTGGGGAGCGTGGCCGAGGCGGCCTGGACCACACGCAGGGCCTGCTGTGGGATCTGCACCACCTGGGACTCCTGCTTGGGCTGCACCACCTGCACCTGCTGCACCACGGCAGGCTGCCCAGAGCCCGGGCTCTGCACGATGAGCAGGTTGTTCCCCGCCTGGATGATGTTCTCCGCCGTCGTCTCTATCAACACCGTCTCCACCTGCTCGGCCACGGCCACGGCGGAGGGCTGGCTGGGTGACATGGCTTTCTTTCGAGTCTTTTTGCCAGGCTTTGAGGGGCTCTCTGCAACGACCTGAGCCTGACTGCTTGAATCTGAGGTGTTCACCAGGTTGTTCACGGGCAGGGTAAGAGTCACGTTGCTGCCGCCGGTTAACTTGACCACGTTGCTCGAGCCCTGAACAGACGAAGCTCCACTTTTCTGTGCCGGTGCTGGCTTGATGGGTACGGGCTTGTGAGAGGATGAGGATGGGGTGAGGATGGCCTGATTTGTGCCCGGAATAATTTGGATCTGGTTGGTGAGGTTGGGCTGGACTTGGATGGTCTGTCCCCCCGCGGCCTGGATCTGGGGCACCGCCTGGTACTGGATGTTTGCAGATGAACGAGTCCCTTTGCTGATGACAGTTGGGTTCTGAATGGCAAAAACCAGCTGCCCCCCGGGGTAGGAGGTGCCAACCTGGGAGCCCTGGATCTGGAAGAGATTCCCTTTCGACGACAGGATCCCGAAGCTGTTCTTACCAGAGCCCAGAGGGAGAGGAGCAGGTTTGATGGGGACAAGTTTGCGAGGCGTTGGCTGAGGAGGGGCAGGAGGAGTCACGGCGGCTTCCACTGCTGGGGGACCAATTTTGCTACATGTTGCTGCGAGGAGGGCGAGCGGAGACGGCTGGGAGTCCTGGGAACCAGGAAGGAGACAGGCACGTTAGAGACAGGGTCTTAAGCCAAACAGGACCGAGGCTGACTCAGAGAGGGAAAGGGTACAAGCTATCGAAAGTAACTCAGTCCATGCCAATTAAACACTGCTTATTAAGTGAGCTGCTTAATTAGCCGCGTCACGTGTGCCTTTAGCTCACCTACTTTTAGCGATCAGGATGCTGGCTGCCTTTTAATCCCACGTCTACGTTCTTACAACCTCCATAAAGCTGCAGACGCCCTTCAAGTCTGCTGCTGCTCACACCCATTACACACACCCTGGAGTGCTTCACGCCGTTTTAATCCCAAGACCACCTTGTGAAATCAGCTGCTGACATGACCCAAGAGGTCCTTAAGGAAAACACAGCACTGCCACGAGCGACAACACTGGCAGGAGTGAGCACCAGAGCTGGGAACGTGTCCAGAATGCAGCTCCCCAGCCTGTCTTGCAAGCAGAGCTCCTCCTGTGGGGCACGCTGCTGGCAGGCCCACACCTGGGGCACAGCCCCTGGTCCGGCGGGGAGCTTGCACCTCCCCGTGCTCACCTGGGCAGTGGAGGCAGCTGGCTGCAGGTATTCACTGGGGCTGACGGCAGCAGTCGCAGCCATGCTGTCGCTCGATCTGCAGGGAGGAAGCAGAAAGACAGAGTGAGGTCGGTGGTGAGAGCTGAGAGCACCAATGCTCGGGGCTCTCCCACCATCACCCAGGACGTCGAACCCCGTGTGCCCTCAGCAGGAGCTGGAGAAGGGGCTACAGAAGCCTCACCCTCTCACCGCCTTCTCCCCACACCTTCCTTAGACCTCTGCTAACCTCCGAAGGGAAAAGCCAGCTGCAGAGAGTGGCAGACAGCAGGGCACAACCAGCTCAAGGCCCCTGCTGCCATCCCTGCACAGCAGTGAGCTGAGCTGTGAGCCCTGCAGCCCTCAGGGACCCCCACTGACTGCCCTGCAGAGCCCCACATGAGCCCCACTGCCACGGGGGCCAGCGAGTCCCCAGCCCACGCTGTCTCCCTGTCACTTGTTTTTCAGACTTTGGGAATCTCGGAGGATGGAGTTTTGGTACGGACTCTTGTTTTTCCAGGCTGGAAAAACATTGTTTCAATTATTTCGGTATGTTGTCGGTGCTGAATGTTCGCAAGTCATTATGTAATTAAAAGGTCATTTGGGGGAAACAGCAAAGCTGCTGGCACTCGCTGGCAGCGGGACCTGGGGAGGCTGAGAAAAGCCACAGGCCAGCCAGGAGAGCACAGCAGCAGGCAGCACAGCCACAGGCAGAGCAGAGCTCAGGGAAAGGAGGAGGGCAGAACGACAGCAGGGAGCCTAACAGCTCCAGGGCGTCGAGGACGGCGGGGCTGGGACATCCTGGGAGCTGCTCCCTGCCCCGTGGCTTTGCTTCTGTCCTCAAGGATGTGGAGAGAGCTCACAAGCTCTGCTGCTCTGCACGTCTGCTGCCCGAGCGTGGCTCTGCATGCCACCACAGCAGCGACAGGGATTTCCTTTTAAAGGCTTCGTGCAGCCAGGGGGGCAGACTCCTAATTCCTCACCATTCCTTACATCTTCTCCTCCAGGCTACAAAGACATTTCATCCACAAAACATCCTCTGGCAATTCTCCCGTTCCCCCCCCTCCCCTCCGTCCAGCAGCCACTGAATGGTTCAATGGTTTGACAGTATTTGCCTAAAGAAGGGGCCAGGGAAAACTGGTCCAAGCTCCAACTCCCTTTATTACCACTGCTGACAATGTCCTGACTCCAAAGGGGAATTATGGCCGTCTGAGGAATACGTGTGCTTGGGGTTTACACAGAGCTGCAGCTGTGCTGGGGTGTGTGCAGACACCAGACTGCAGGAGCCGTGAGACGTGCTGGCATGGAAAGGGAGACACGAGGCCCTGCACGGCTCCCAGTGCATAAAATGAGAGCGGTTGTGTAAGCACTGCAAGAGGTTTTCTGCTGCTCAGCAGCGACGGGCTGAGAGCAGCGGCAGGGTGCTGGTTCCTGGACCCCAGGAAGGTGAGATGTGAGGCTGAGTGGGACTGAACTGCCGGTGCAGCGAGCGCCTTGCAAGAGAAATGAGATGCAGGGTTTGTTTCACAGCTTGCGAAGGCAGAGAAGCGTTGAGGGAGCACAATCCACACTCCAGAGCCATTCTGCAGGGAAGGTGCTCACAGCCAGAGAAAAGGACGCGTCCTTCCTGGAAAGCCAGGAGCCTGCAAAGCTGCCCAAGCTCAAGGACTGCACCCTGCCATTCAGCAGAACTAGGGCACTGCTGAGGATTAGCAGCTCTGACTGCAAATAAGAGCAACAGCTGAGCTGGCCAGAGAGAGACATCAGAGAGATCCCATTAGCCCGTACAAATAAACACCGGTGACGACGGGGGGGGGGAGAAGTTTCTTCCTCATACAACTTGTGTCTAGGTCCAGCAGTGACAGTGTCCCACCCTGAAGGTGTGACACAGCACTGACAGCACGCAGCTTAGCTGCCCGCGTGCTCCTCCTTGCTGCACTGCATCCCACAGCCACCACTTGCTCCAAGCTAGGCATGCAGTCATGGAGAATCTCAGGCCTCGTTTGCTATCCTGACAACCCCAGGAAAGCCCCAAACGGAAGAGTACTTTCCACGAACACAACTGCAGAGCACCAACTCAGAAAACCCATCTTTTTCTAGCCACTCTCCCATCGTCTCTGCTTGTAGTTTTATATGGAAACCGTCTCCAAACGATGTAAACAGCACAACTGGTGCGTTCACTCTGAGGCAGCTCCTTTGCTTTGCACAAAAACCTATTTACTTTGGAAACTGGGCCATCCTCTTCAACATCCTAGCAGAGATGCAGAAGGGAGAAGCGGTTCTTCCTCCCCATCCAGGACAAGCCCAGCTCCTCAGCCAGCAACTCACAGCCCAGCAGAGCTGGGACAGGAAAGCCAACGCTGGCACCTGCACAGTCACACAGCAGCTCCTGCGCCCTCTGGGGACGCCGTGTGTGGTTTAGATAGCGATTTCAAGCCTTATCACGACAGCCTTATCTTTAATTAGCCGGTGGAACAGCCCCAGCTCCGACAGAGGAAGCGCTGCTCCGCTTTGCAGGCAGGCAGGGCACAACCTGCTCCCGAAACGCTCCTCCTGATGGGTGCACGGAATCACCGTAGTGCTCAGAGACGGGCACGGGCAGCTTTTCGACTGCAACCTGATGCACGGCGCCGTGCACTCTGAAGGACAGCAGCCAAAGCTTCCTCTTCTGGGGAAGAAAACACGAGCCTAACTTTCCCCTTACGCCAACACGACGGAGCCCTCCAGCTCACCGCAGTTTTGCTTCAATCAGCTCCCGGGGGTGCGAGGAGCACTCGGAGCCCCCTCAAAGAACTCAGCGCACGGAGGGAAGCGCGGCCCCACGGACCAAACAAAGCGGCCGCAGCCGCTCCGATCTGCGCGTAGCGAGAGCACGGAGCTCCAGCGCCGTAACCTCACATCCTAAGCCCACGAAACCGAGCGGCTCGTTCACCGAACAGCCACCGGAACGGGCGCAACGCGCCGCGCTACCCCGCTACCCCCCCGCCCGCTCCGGCGGCCAACCCCTCGGGACCGACAGCCGCCTCCAGCTCCAACCGCAGACCTCCCCCCACCCCCCCCAAGCCCCACCGGGCGTCCACCCCCCCACACACTCCCCCCGGCGGCGGCGGCGGCGGCGGCGGCGCTCCCCGGGGAGGCGGGACGAGGAGCCGGGCCCGCCCCCTCCCGGGCCCCGGAAGCGCCGCCCGCCCGCTCAGCGCAAGGCTTGGGCGGGCCGAGGCGGGCCGCGGAGGCAGCGTGCCCCTTCCCGGCCCCGCCGTGCCGGCTCCGCCGCTCCCCCCCGCGCTACGGCCCCCGCCCCGGCGCGCCCGGCCCCGCCGCGGGCCCGCACAGACCGGCCGGGGCGGCGGCGGCGGCGGCGGCTCCGACCCCCTCACGGCGCCATCTTCCTCCTGCGGGGCTGCCCGGGCACCGCCCTGCGCGACCCGCCCTCTCTGCGGCGTCCTGTCCAATCCTCGGCGAGGATGTTGAGCGTTGGCCAATCAGCGAGCGTCGACTTGTTGATCGACGAAGGCGCCGAGAGACGGGGCGCGGTGATGGAGGGACGGTTCCGCCAATGGGAGAGGGGTGACGGGGTGACGGACGGGAGCGGGGATCCAATGGGAGGGCGAATCCCTGATGGGCATCCCGGCTGACCAATGAGAGTGCGCGCAGCACGTCGCCGTCCTCTGGATTGATTGACAAACTTACGAGGCGGGGAGGCGGATTTCCTCCTGGGCGGGAGCTGCAAAGAAAACGTCCTTTCAATTGGCTGCCCGCCAGTACGATTGACAAAGCGATTGACCAACAGGAGCAGCGAGGCTGCTCAGAGCCGCTCGGGATTGGCTGTTCGCCCGGCGGCGGTTCCCGGCGCCTTCACCCCGGCGGAGGCGCGTGGTCCCGGCGGGGCGGTGCCGCGGTCCGGTCCCGGTTGGGGGGGGGGGGGGGGGGGCTGGAAGGATGCCCCTCGGTACCGCCTCAACGCAGCGCTGAGCTCCCCGCGGTGCTCCCGGTGCCCCCCGGAGGCCGAAGGGGTTTTGGGGGGTGGGGGTCCCGGCCGGTGCCCGCCCGCCTTCGTCCCCCGTGGGCCCGGCCCCCCCCGCTGGAGCCAAATAATTGCTCGGCGCTTTGTTGTGCGGTGTCTATGGCCGCGGGGCCTCCATTTGTGGGAACTTGCTGCGGCGAGTGCCTCCCTTCTAATTACCATCCCCTCCTCGCGCTCGGCTTACTCACAGCGCCCGGCTCCGCCGCCTCCGACCCCATCCCCGGCCCCCCCGGTACCGACCCGGGCTGGGGGTCCTCGGGGGCAGCGCTGGTTCGGAGGAGAAAGCCGTGGATCCCGGGGCACAGGGACGAGCTGCTTGCCCACGTCCCATCTCAGCCCCATCCCACCCAGCAGCCCCCACCCCCCACAGCCTGACACTGCGGGCACCCCCAGCACCATTGCTCGGGGTGGGGGGGACGAGGGGCAGCTGTCTGTGAGCTGAGCTGCCCACGCTGTGCTGCCCACGCTGCCCACGCCGCTCTCCTGCCCGGACAGGTCCCAGCCTGCCGCTCCCTGCCTCAGTTTCCCCAGGCCAGCAGTGACGCCAGCTTTCGGCTGCGGGCCCGGCACGGATGCAATCAGGGACACAGGGATGGGGGTGTCCTTGCTGCGGGTGGAGGGAGCAAACGTGGGTGGGTTTTGCATGGTGAAGGAGGTTTCCTGGCAGCGCTTTGTCCCGTGTCCCCATCCCCAGCGAGGGGGGACAAGGGGCTCTGTAGGGTGGCACAGAACACAGATCCGCACTGCGAGAGGGACAAGGGAATAGCGGGGGCACGGGGACACGGCACTGTGCAGGGAGGGGTCACAGCGAGGCAGGGGACAGCGACATACAGAACAGCAGCAGGACGTGACACCGGGCCCCAGACAGGAACCCTGCAGGACTTGGAGGCATGGGATGAGAGCATGCTGTCCCCTGTGGGTCCCCACCCCCACAGGTCCCCATCCCCACAGGTCCCTTGTCCCAGCCCCCCCCCCCCCTCCCCAGCCATCCCTATGCCCGGGGCTGCTGGCAGCTTCTCAGAGCCCACATGCAATTAAGGCAATTAGGGCACCTCCGCAGCCCGCCAGCCCATCTCTGCTGAGATCATTAAACCGTTCTTAATGATTTCTTCGAAGAATTAGCAGGCGGTTTTGCAGAGCCCCTGCCGGGGGGTGGCAAAGCCAACCTGGGGACGGGGACGGTGCCGTCACCACTGCCCCGGGGGCCCTGAGTGACGTCAGCCCCGCTCTGCCTCCGCACCTTTGATCCATGCACCAAACCTGTTCCTGCATGGCTGGGCCGGCCCTGCCCCCCGCCCCGGGTCCTGGGGGCTCCATGTGTGGGGAGGAGACGGCGATGGGCACGACCAAGTGGCACCTGTCCGTGGTGTGGCTGTGCCTCCAGCTCAGCCACGTGTCCCCATCAGCATCCCCGGAGCAATCATCGCGTCCCCAATGCGGCCGTATATCCCCATCCCTGGAGCGTGTCCCCATTTGTGGCTGTGTGTCCCACACGGTGCCGGGTGCTCCCCGTTGCTGTGCCAAGGAGGGTTATCCTCGTGCGGTGACGGCCCGGGCGGGCGCAGATATGCAGGGAAGATTACGTGGGGCTCATTAAAATCCAGGCTTGAATCATCGCGGGCTGTCAGCTCCTCTCGCAGGGCAGGGGAGGCCGTCGTGCTGCAAAGGTTGAATCCCGACAGCAGTTCCTGCTCAGGTGAGAAACGCAGCCCCAGGGCACACCACGACCTGGCACGGCCGCGGGCAGAGGAGAGCATCGCGATAATCCCGGAGATATCTTTGCGTAGGGACCACACAGGGATCCATAGGGCAGGAGCTGGGGCTGAGCGGGGCCGGGGAGGACAGGGACCCTGCCGTCCCTTAGGGGCTGTGCCCTGAGCTCTGCACCAAGCATGGGGACGGGGACAGCACCGGGACGCCGTGCTGGGGGTCCCATAGGGTTCAGACACTTGTCCCCAACACGGACCTCTTCGCTCTGGGTCTGTAGGTGCCCAGGCCCAGTGCCAACCCGTGGGGCAGCGCCCACCCGGTGCCCTCCAGGTCCGCAGGGGCTGTGGTCCCCAGCGCCGTGCCTGGAGCTGTGCCACCCCCAGCAGCTCAGCCCCCCCAGGGCCGTCTGGGTGCTGATCCGGGCGCCCGTCTGAGGCCCCACAACCCTCCAGGGAGCTCCCCTGGGGCCAGGGAGATGCAGACGGCGCAGCCCCACAGCTTGGGATGGGACGGGACCGGCTGCCATCACCCCGCGGCACCCCCTGCACGGTCCCCCCCCTCTCCCCCCATCCTGCAGGCGGGCACCTGGCTCAGCACCCGCAGCCGTGGGCAGGTGCAGGCACTCAGAAGTGCACGCACGCATCACATCGCCGAGCACACACTGCTGCTGCTGCTGAGCACACTCTGGTGCACACATGCACGTTCCCAGCGCCCCGCCAGCCCCGCTCCCCTCGCAGATCCCAATTTGTTTTATGACAGCAGAGGAAATTGCCGTCAGTTCCCCACAGCCGGGAGCCCTTTGAAGTGCTCTGCCCGGGGGCCGGGAGGGGCCTTCCCCTCCTCCTCTGCCCCCTTAAACCCCTAACCCCCCCATCCTTCTATCCCTCCTGAGGCCGGGGGTCACATCTCCTCCTCCCCCATCCCTCCATACCCTCTCATTTCCAGATGGGCACGGGGCTGCCCCCCACCCACTGTGGGGCTGTACCCCACCACCCACCCCTCCCCTCTCTCTCAGCTGCTGTTTTTGGGCCACAAACCCACTCTGAGCCCTTGCATCCCTGGGGGGAAGGGGGCAGGCCCTGGGTCACAGCACCCATCGGCCGGAGCGGCTCCAGCGCACAGAGGGATTCGAGGCATTTTCCTCTTGCCTTGTAATTTATGCAAATGGGCTCTGTAATTAGCCGTAATTTCAAGGCACTGCTCGGGGTTTCAGACGTTCCATGGAAAGGAGATGTGTCCCCCCCCTCCCCCCCCCTTCCCCGCATCCGCCGTCCTCCTGCATGAGAGTCATTCTTTCCATGGGTGGTCCCAACAAAGTGCTGCTCGTGGCAGCTCCAGGATCCCCTGTCCCGCTCAGCCCAGGCCCCATCCCCCCATCCCCCCGTGCCCCCAAGTCCCCTGATGCTGTGGGACACAAGGGGGGGTCACACTGTGCCTGATCCTCACCCTGCAGCAGACTCATGGCCGTGTCCTGGTGTCCCATGGTGTGTCATAGGGCATCCAAGGGTGCTGGTGGGGTGAGGGGTTGCAGTGGGGGCCAACCCCACTGCAATCACTGGCACCAGAGCCCTCGTCAGGACCGATCTGCTCCCGTTCCACCAGTCCCGGAGCAATGGGGGTGTTGGGATGAGACCCTGAAGTAAACTGACGTGGGATGTGCTGCCACAGGGAAGGACACATCCATTCCCAACAGCTGAGGGACACGGGGGCCACGTCCCTGCCACCCACCCCTGCTCATCGGGGTGCCACATCCAGGATCAGGATTGGGATCGGGGTCCCCCTCCATCCCTCCACGTTCCCCATGTGGACCACGGCCCTGTGCACACTCAGGGCCGTGGTCCACATGACCACGTGTCACGTCTGTGGCCAGCAGCAGCTCACCCCACTGCCGCCCATCCCCTCCACGCCAGGGGTCACCACGCTCCACCCCCACCCGCAGCGGTGGCGGCAGCGCCGTCCCATCCCTGCACGTTGTGCCGGGACCCACGCGATGATGAAAACCAGGAGAGTTTTCCCCCAGGGCAAAGGAGTTCCCGCACCCGGCCGGGAGCTTGGCAAGCACCCGGAGCTCCCACGCGCTGTGTTGGCCATTGGGGCTACGGGTGGGCCCGGGGACCCCCTCCCCACTGGCTTTGCAGTAGGGTCTCCAGCAGCCAGCCCTGCCCCTCTATGGGGACTCTGGTTGTAGAAATGGGGTCGTGACACCCAAGCAGTGGAGCAGCTCTGTTGTGGTGATGCCACTTGGGAGACCCCCGGGGTCTCAGCAGCTCCCGGTGCTCGCAGCCTCCATGGCAATGTGGGGACCGGGATGGGGCCAGGAGGGTTGGAGCCCACAGCTGAGTACAGACGGGCTCCCACTCAGCTCTCTGGGCCGCCCCAATGCATGTGGGGCACGGTGGGATGTCAGTGCCCCGCTCCGGTCTGCATCCATCACGGCCGCGTCTCATCCACCCCATAGCACAGCGATGAGACCCCCGGAGTGGGGGAATCCCCCACTGATGGCATCCGTGGGGCTTGCCAGCACCCCGGGGGCTTTCGGGGGGGCCGTCCGGGCTGAGCCAGCTGCCGTCGGGGCGCAGGAGGGCGGAAGGAGGAGGGCGGCCATAGGCGCAGGAGGGAGGAGGTGGTTGTTGCTTTCTTCTTTTAATTACCCCCTGTTTGCGGTGTCTGCTGCGAACTTCCCGTCCCCTCCCTCCGCTTTCATGCGCCGGATCCCGAGCTGGGGACGAGGCTGCTGTCAACCGCCCGGGCTCTGCCTCCAAGGGTTAAAATCACCTGGGCCAGGTATAGGGGTGGAGCTGGGAAGGTGGGGAGGGAGGGAAGAGCCGGCGCGCGGCCGGGACCCACCATTCCTGCTCTCCCGGCCCAGTGGGTGCCCGGTCCCTGGGGAACCGCGCGGGTCCCTCGGGGGTCCCTCGGGAGCCAGAGCCGCCCGCCCCCCCCCCCGCCGATGAGGACGGAGCCGCCGGGAGCTCGCTGCTGCCCTTAGACCCGTACGTACCGCACCGCGCCCCGACGGCACCGGCACCGGTGGTCCCGAGAGCGGGGATCCCGGTGACCGCCGCTGGCAACGGGACCGCGCCGCTCCCGTCCCGACCCCACGCTCCCCCCCGCCGTCCCCGTGCCGTGCCGGGGCAGCCCGGTCCCCGCGTGGGACTGCGGCTCTCGGGGGCAAGCGGGGCCCCTCCGCGCCGCCCCGCCCCACTCCGCCGCGGCCCCGGGGAGTTTCGCTGCGGTGCGCGGAGCCCCACGCCGCGGCATCGCCCCCGCAACCCCGGCGCGGTATCCCCACGCGTGGAGCCCCGCGGGTGCCCGGTCGGGCGCGGGCCGAGGGCAGCGGCTGCCGCCCATCCCCGCCGCGGGGCGCGGCCCCGGCTCGGAGTCGGGCAGAGCCGCTCTGCCCGGCCCGGCCCGTGACTCACAGCGCATCACCGCCGCTGCCTCAGTTTCCCTGCGGTGAAGCGGCAGCCGCGTCGCCGCCGAACCGCGCCAGGGAGGGACAACGCGTGGCCCCGGGCTCCTGCCGTCATCCTCGGGTGGAAAAAGATCCACCGGATCCCTCCCACCCCCCGAACCCCGGGGCCGGGAGCGGTGGGACGGGGCTGGGGGGGCAGGCGATGGGGGCTTCCCGTGCGTCCCGTCTGTTCTCAGCTCCTTCCGGAGGTGTCAGGGTCGTGCTGCCGTGCCCGCCCGTGGGTGCCCCGGTCCCTGCGATGGGACGCGGGGATTTGTGACCCCAGGTTGTGGGGACGGTCCTGGGAGTGTTGGGGGGCGATCCGTACCAGCCCTCCCCCACGGGGCTGAGCAGAGCCGAGCGCGGGTGGGGAGCAGCAACCCCAGCCCTTGGGGGGGGGCTCACGCTCCAGCTTGGGGTTTCTATAGCAGGTGGAGATGGGCTCCTTTGGATTTGGGGGGGGTCTTTGGCACCCCCAGCTCCTGCCCTGCTCCATGGGGTCCCCCTCCCCACCCTAGTGCGAGGAGCAAGCTGCCTCCCCATGGGGCTGGGGGCTGCCGGGGGTGTCCAGCGCTGGGACCCTATAGATCTGGGGATGAAATACGACCCCAAAGCATCAGTGCATCCCTGGGGCTCCGTCCCCATCCCACAGTGGGGGTGGCAGTGCAGCCTCACACCCATCGCCCTGGGGGTGTCGGGAAGGGGCTGCGGGTGGGGGGGGGTCCCGGGCACCGGTGGGAAAGCGGGGTTGGGGGGGAGGGGGACAGGAGCCGGTGGCGGCAGGTGGATTTCAACACCGGGGTGGGGCCGGGCCCCCGTGGGTTTTGCGCGGCTCCAGTGAGTCACGGCCGCGCTGCGGGGAGCAATGGGTGCCTGGGGGGCTGCGGGTGCGTGGCCGTGGGGGGGGGAAGGCAGCCCCGAGCCCGGCTTCAAAGCGCTGCCGGCGGCCGAGCCCCGGGGCTCCCTGCCGCGTCCCTCTGCTATATGGCCCTGAGCTGTGTGCCCCCCCGGGGCTGCGTTCCGCCCCCACAGCAGCGCACGGGTTCGTGGGTGCAGTGTCCGTGTGCTGTAGGGTGAGGCTTTGGGGCTCGGCAGTGCTGTGTTTGGGGGATACGGGTCGGGGGGGGGGGGGGGGACGAGACAAAGCCCTGCGGCTTCCTCGGCTCTGGGGATTCGGGTCCAGGGCTGCAGGGACAGCGCTTGGGGACAGTGAGTGCTGCTAGTTCGTACCGTCCCGGTCACACCGGGGTGCGTGGGGGAGCGGGGGGAATGCCCCCCGTGGGGTGACGGGTGGTGGCACAGCACGGTCCGTGCACGGGCATTGCTGCGTTCCTCAGTTTCCCTCTGCGTGAGGACGGGAACTGGGGGCCATGGGGACGCACCGGTGGGGGGGGGGGGGGGGGTTAAGGGTGGGGGGGCCGAGGTCCGGTGGGGTGCGGAGCACGTCCCCTTCTCACTGCTCTTCTCTCTCCCCCCCTCCCCCGGCCCTGCAGGTCTGTGTGTGCCTCCGCCCGAGCCGCCGTCCGGCAATGCTCACGGCTGTCTGCGGCTCTCTTGGGAACCAGTCCTCCGACGCGCCCCGCGCCTCGCCGACCCCCCTGGACCTGCAGCCCCTGCAGCCCTTCCAGCCCCCCCCGCCGGGAGCGGACTTCGCTTCCCCGCTGCCTCCCCCGGAGCTGCCGCTGCCGGGCCCCGACGTCGCCTTCGCCGCCCCCGGCGCCTACGACCCCCATGGCCCCCCCCCCCCCGCGGATAGAGCTGCCCCCCGACGGTCCCTCCGCCCCCGGTTCCTACGCCAAGCTGCTGCAGGCGGCCCCCCCGGACATGGCGCACCCCTACGAGCCCTGGTTTCGCCCCCCACCCCACCCCGCTCCCTCCGGAGAGGAGGGGGGGGTCAACTGGTGGGACCTCCACGCCGGGGCCAGTTGGATGGAGCTGCCCCACGCGCAAGGTGGGCTCCAGGTGCCCGCCCCCCCCGGCCTGCAGCCGCCCCTGGGGGGGTACGGAGGGGGCGAAGCGCAGCTCTGCGCTCCCCCCCGCCCACCTGCTGCCCCCCGCCCAGCACCTGCTGGGGCCGGAGGGGGCGAAGGCGTTGGAGGGGCCCCCCCAGCCCGAAGCGGAGGGGGGTGGGCGGGCCAAGGGCGGCCGGCGGGCCGTGCCGCGGGGCGGGGGGCAGGCGGCGTGCCGCTGCCCCAACTGCCAAGAGGCGGAGAGGGGGGGGCCGTGCCCCGAGGGCTCCAAGCGCAAACACCTGCACAACTGCCACATCCCGGGCTGCGGCAAAGCGTACGCCAAAACCTCGCACCTGAAAGCTCACCTGCGCTGGCACAGCGGCGACCGCCCCTTCGTGTGCAACTGGCTGTTCTGCGGGAAGCGCTTCACCCGCTCCGACGAGCTGCAGCGGCACCTCCAGACCCACACGGGCACCAAGAAGTTCACCTGCCCCGTCTGCGGGCGCGTCTTCATGCGCAGCGACCACCTGAGCAAGCACATGAAGACCCACGACGGCGGCAAGGAAGGCGGCGAGCCCGACGCCAAAGGGGGCAGCGAGCCGTCGGGGGGCAAGGGGGGCAAGCGGGAGCCCGAGGGGGGCACGGCCGCCCCTACAAACTGAACCGAGTGCCGCGGATGGGGCTGCGGGGCATTGGGGGGGGGGAAGCACACCCTCGGGGCTGGACTCCGAGGGCTGCGGGGTGCGGGGGGGCTGCTCGGTGCCTCGCGGTGCCCGGGTGGGAGCGGCGGTGCCCGCGGCGGTTTCGCTCGTCCCGCGCCCGCTTTCTTTCCTTCCCCCCACCCCCCCCCCCCCCACCCCAACGCCGGTTTCCCCGATGGTATTTTGGGAGCTGCTGGCAGGCGGCTCGGGAGGAACATCAATGGGAGCCGAGGAGCCGGCGCTGCCCAGGCACGTCCGGCCGAGAGGGGCGGAAGGAGAGGGAGAAAGCGAGAGAAAGCCCCGAGCCCTCACCCCGGGAGCGGGGCTGCACCCCTTCCCCCCCCCCCAAAACGACCCCACGACCCCGCTGGGTTTCAGCCCCCACCCACGGCGCTGCGTGGGGCTGGGTGGGTCTCTCTCTTTTCCCCCCCACACGGGTTCCCGTTGGACCCGCGCTTGGATTTGGGGGGAGGGGTCTGCAAATCCCTCCTTCGTTTTATTTATTATTATTATTTGGGGGTTTTGTTTCTTTTTTGGCCTCGATTTGGCTCGAATGAATGGGATGGCAATGGGGGGCCCCCGGGGGGGGGAAGAGCCAAATTGAGGCCAAAAAGGGGGGGGGGGGGGGGGGGGAGGAAAATCCTGCTTGAATGTGAGTTGGGGGGGGGGGGGGAAGGGAAGGAGTGTGTGGGGGGGAGGGGGGGTTGGTGCTGTCGGGCGGCGTTCCCCGGGTGGTTGCCCAAGCGCCCGCCTGCAGCTTTCCCACACCCACCGCCGCCGCGGCCCCGGGCGGGAAGCGCGGAGCGGCCGCGGCCCCGGGAGAGCCGGGATGGCCGCATTCCTCCGCCCGCCGGTCCCTGTCCGTCCCCCCACCCCCCACCCCCCAATCCCGGCACCTGCGGCTGCTCCTCCCCGGGGACCCCGCTCTTCCCCCCCCCCCACTCCGTGCATGTTGGCTGTCCCAAACAATCGCAGGGCCCCCACCTCCCGTGCATGCTGCCCGCCCCCCCCCTCGGGACCCCTCCTCCAGGGACAGCCGCCCGTCCCCCTGTGCATGCTGCCTGTCCCACCCCGGGGACCCCATAACCGTCCCGTCCCAGGTCCCTGCATCTCTCAGCAGGGACCCCCCCCCCATGTCTGTCCGTCCGTCTGTCCCCCCCCCCCCCCCCCCCCCGGGGCTGTCCCCTTCCCCCAGGGGCAGCCCGTATCCATCCTTCATCCCCCCGCTGGTGGCCCACGAAGTGTTCCGTAGTTGGATCTTTTGGGTTTTATCGCCTCCCCCCCTCCCCCCCCCTCCCCCCAAAAAAAAGTGTCTGAACCCCATGGATAAAGAAGGAGACACTGAACCTGGAGGGGGGAGGCAGCACTGGGGGTGGGGAGGGCTGATGGACCCCCGGCTCTGCCCCACAGACAGCGCCGGGTCACGGCCGTCGGGGGTGCGGGGAGGGGTGGATTGGGGCTCCGTGGGGGCCGTGGTCGGAGCTCAGAGTCCCCCGGGATCCTGGGGGGGGGGAGGGGAGGGGGGGAGGGGGAGGTGTGGAGGTGAAGTCGAGCGGGGTCCGTGCCCAGAGGGCGCCCCGCGAATCTTCGGGTTTCGAGTGTTTTATTATTATTATTAATTATTAATTATTAATTATTATTATTATTATTTTATTAAGGTGAAGCCAGGCTTTGCCACCCGAGCGGGGTGGACGGCTCCGGGTGAAGATGTAGCCGCGGCCCTTTGTGATGGGGAGGGGGGGGGGGGGGGCGGTCCCTTCCCTGTGCTGTGCCCCCCTCCCCACAACTCAGGAGCCCTCCCCGAGGTGAAGTCTCGTTGGGCTCCGGACCCCCCCTCCCCCCCCCGCCCCCATTTTGTCCGTCCACCCCGCAGTACCGGAGTCCCGGGGCTGTTGGGGGGGGGGTACCAGGTGGGCTCTGCCCCCCCCCCCCCCCCCCCGCCCTTCCCCACCGCGATGGAGCAACGGGAGGCGGCGGCACCGGGTGGGGAGGCCGGAGCCCGGCCCCCGCCTACCGAAACCTGTCGGGCCGGCTGCGGCGTGGGGTGCCGGCCCCGAACTGCCCCCGCGCCGCGTCCCCCCCCCGAGCACCGCCCCGGGGCGGGGAGGAACCGGCAGCGCCGGCCCCGGGATCCCCGCCCAACCGCGCCCGGGCCGGGGGCGGCCGAGGAGCTGCGGGGGGAGCGGGGCGGAAGGTTTTGGGGGGGGGTGGGGGGGGAGGGTCCGTGCTGGGGGAGGCTGAGGGGCCGGGGCTCGTTTTGTACCGGAATAAAGCGCGTTTTTCCACGGCCCGGCTCTCCGGCTCCGTTTTTGCAGGGGGACGTCCGGGGTCTCATCCTGCACCGAGCTCCGCTGGGTCCCCTCGAACCGGGGGGGTACCGGGGTGGGGGGGAGGGGGCTCGTCCCGGTGCCACCGCCCTGCGGCCTCCGGCCACCGGGCGCCGCCGTCGGCCGCTCGGGACGGGGCGGGCGGGGACGAGAGGGGCGGAACCGGGCGGGGACGGGCGGCGACGGAGCGGAGGCAGCGGCAGGTCCGGGATTGGGGGCGGGGGGGGGTCCGCTAACGGGGATCGTGCGGGTCGGGGCAGCCGGTAACAGGGTTAGTACGAGGGGTCCGTTCGCGGTCGGTGCGGGGGGGTCCCGGTCCGTGCGGAGCTGCCGGGGCAGGAGGTGCTGGGGAAGGTGCTCCCCTCCTCCCCCCCCCCTTCTGGGCCACTCCAGGTTCGCTGCTGCGCCCCAGAATTGGGGTCGCTGCTGTCGTGGGTTCCCCATCTGTCTCGGGACGGCTGCAGGGCACGGACGAGGGGGTGACGCCGCCGTCGGTGCCCACTCCGTGCCCCGGTTTAGGATGGCGGGGCACGGTCCCTTGCCCTCGTCGTGTGACTGCTTCGTGGCGCTGCCCCCCCACACCGCAGCGCCCGCGGTCCTCTTCGGCAAGAACGCCGACCGCCCGCGCCACGAAGTGCAGGAGATCATCTATGTCCCCTCCGCTGTCCACAGCCCCGGGGACAAAGTGCAGGTGAGAGCGTGGGGGGGAACCGCGTGACAGACCAACCCCGACCCGGCGGTGTGATGAGCGTGCTGGGTCTCAGCCCCACCATCCCTTTCCTCCCTCCCTCCCCCTCCCACAACAGTGCACCTACATTGAGATCGAGCAGGCGGAGCGGACCCACGCGGTGGTGCTGAGCCGCCCCGCGTGGCTGTGGGGTGCTGAGATGGGTGCCAACGAGCACGGTGTCTGCGTGGGCAACGAGGGCGTCTGGACCCGGGAGCCCGTTGGGGAGGACGAGGCGTTGCTAGGCATGGATCTGGTGAGGTGAGGGGCGTCCCCGCTGTGGGCTCGTGGTTCTCGTGGGGTGCACGTGGCAGATCGGGTGCTGCCGGTGCTCCAGGCTGGGATTGGAGAGGGGCAGCTCTGCCCGAGAAGCGCTGGAGGTCATCACGGCGCTGCTGGAGCGGCACGGGCAGGGTGGGAGCTGCAAGGAGGAGCCCGTCCCCTTTGTGTACCACAACACCTTCCTGCTGGCCGACCGTCACGAGGCCTGGGTGCTGGAGACGGCCGGCCGCTACTGGGCAGCCCAGAGGATTCGGGGTGAGCAGTGGTGGGACCCCCGTGTGCTCAGCTCCGTGCAGGGAGCCCCGTCCCCCCCTCGGCTCTGCCCCATATCTGACGTGGTCTGAGCTCCGCAGAGGGCAGCCGTAACATCTCCAACCAGCTCAGTATCGGGACGGACATCACAGCTGAGCACGAGGGGCTGCGGCAGCGAGCCCGGAGCCAGGGATGGTGGAGCGGGGCCGGCGAGTTCAGCTTTGCTGAGGTTTTCTCCCTGGAGCAGCAGCCACCGCGCATGGAGGCTGCCAAATCCCGCTACCGTGCTGGCAAGGAGCTGCTGCGGCAGCACGCAGGTGGGGAGAGGGATAGGGATGGGGATGGGGGACAGGCAGGACTGGCTTGCTCCGTGGTGACGTGGTTCCGCTTTGCCCAGCAGGACGCATCACAGCAGAGACGTTGATGGCCATCCTGAGGGATAAGGACAGTGGCATCTGCGTGGACTCGGAGGGTTTCCGCACGGCGGGCAGCATGGTGTCCGTGCTGCCCCGAGACCCTGCATTGCCCTGCGTGCACTTCTTCACAGCCACCCCGGACCCGTCCAGGTGAGGGTGACGGGGTACACTGCGGTGATGGGCACGAGGCAGAGCCCTGGGGCTGAGCGTCCCCGCTGCTCTCCGTCAGATCCGTCTTCAAGCCCTTCGTCTTCGTGCCCGGCCTCAAGCCTGCGCCTCAGGTGAACTCTCCCACCTTCAGCGATGACCCCGCCAAGAAGCTGCCACGCTTCCAGAGCGTGGTCGATCGGCGCCACGAGCTCTACCGCCGGCACCAGGCAGCGCTGGAGCTGATGGAGAGGGACCAGGTACCACCGAGCCCATCCCGATGGCCCTCGTGCAGTCCCACGGCGACGTGGGATGGCCAACCTCAGCCTTTGTGTCCCCGACCCAAACAGGAGCGGGGCCAGGAGCTCCTGAGGCAGCTGCGGGACCTGGAGAAGCAGGGCCTGGAGGCGGTGAACGCGATGCTGGAGGGGAACGTGGCCCCGAGGCCGGAGGAGTTGGCTGAGCTCTTCTTTGACTGCGTGAATGCAGAGATGAAGTTTTACAAATAAACCCCACGCGGGTGGGTGAGGAGCTGAGGGCCGGGCTGCAGCTCAGACCCCGCAGCGTCGCTGCCGTCTGGGGGGGGGAGGGTGAGAAAACCTTCCTCTTGCTGTGCCCCGGTTCCTCACCTCCTCTCATTTTGGAGCTGCGGAGGGGGAATGGCTCCACCTGCACCTCCAGCCCAAAGCGATCCATCAGTGCTTGTGGGGGTGGCTGTGGTCTGAAAGGGGGGGCAGGGAAGGGAGGGATGGGGTTCCCTTTCCCAGCCTGGTGGGTCATTTCCCAGCGCTAGCAGAGCTGCTTGTGCACAGCCCCTCAGCAGAGGGCCCAGCTGCTGATGCAGGGCTCCGTGGCAGACAGAGATCAATGTAAGAATAAAGAGGCTTTAATTCCACTGTGCTGGTGCCTATTTCCGTGTGCCTTTGCTACGAGGCTGGCTCAGGATGGCAGGCAGCAGCAGGCTCCTGCGCTCCTGCAGCTCCCGCAGGCGGGCCTGGTGTTCCTCCAGGGCCTTCCTCTGCCTCCTCTGAGAGCGCTCAGCCAGCTCCTGCTGCAGGTCCGTGAAGAAATCTGCCACGGATGGATGGTGGGAAGGAAAAGGAGAAGAATTACAGGAGAGCCTGGCACAGCCAGCTGAGCTCCTTGCTGCTCGTGTCACCCCTAGGGACAGAGAGACCCCCAAGCACGTGGTGTGTCCTGCTTCAGCCTGGGCACCTTTGTCTGTGGTGAAAGGGGCTCTCAGCTCAGAGAACAGCTCATCTTCGCTGTCCTCGCTGCTGGAGCAACTTTTCTCCTCCTCCTCTTCATCTGAGCAACCCTGGAGGGGCTGGGCATCCAGCTGCAGGAGATGGGGCAAGGCTCTCAGCACCAGCTCCCTGCAAGAAGCAAATGAACAGTGGACATTCCCCCTCCACAGCATCCCCTTCATCCTGGGCAGATGAGAGCTCACATTTCCTGGCCCTGGGTGAGGTGCTGAACCCAGTACTCGAGCTCAAAGGGGGCTCACTCTCCCCCTCCGCTCACCGTTGGGGGTTTCCCGACCCACCTGTAGCCGGGTTGGTGGGTGCATTCATTTCCTGTCAAGTCCAGGAGGCGGAGGCTGCCGGGCAGCTCATCTGCACAGATCAAAGGAAGGGAAAAAAAGGCAGTGAGAAGGGGGCTGAGCCCCACCTGCTCTGCAGAGCTGTGTGAGCAGCAAACCCTGCGTGCCGCCGCCTCCCGGAGCGCTTCACACGCATTCCTGAGGCCACAGCCCTGCCGTGGGAAGCTGCCTCTCATCTCACTGCTGGGGAAACTGAGGCAGGGAGGGGAAGGGACACGTATTCCATACAAGCTGGGAGTGAGAAAAGAGGCTTCTTCCCTTCCCAGACTGACACTGTTTCTCTTCTCATCCCCGTCTGCAAACAAGGCACCACACTAGAAACACCACAGAAGAGCAGAAGGAAATATCCCTCCATCCCTTCTCCTTCTGCTGAAAGCCAGCCAGGAGAGGGCCCTTCCAAAAGGCTGGGGCAGCATGAGCCCATCTTCCCATCACTGCCTGGCAGGGGCAGAAAACAGCTTCTGGGTCGAAGAGGGCTGGAGCAGTTCGGGTTGAGATCCCTGAGGCTGACAGGAGCTGCTTCCACGTTCTGTTGAAGCGAGGTGGAAGCAGACACGTGGGGTTTGTTAGGGGAATCAGTGTCCTGAACTCAAAGCCATCTGTGGGCCCCCCCAGTGCCCTGCTGGGACTCACACCCCAGCCCTGGGGTGGCTGTGCTGGAGCTTCACTGGGACCCAAATACTGCAGAGCACTGGGACAGAGCCAAGGCTCTGCTGGTGCCACCCCACCTGCATCCAGTGTCTGGATCTGGTTGTGGGACAGGTCCAGGAAGCGCAGGTGTTGCAGGGGCTGCAGGTTCTCCACTTTGCGGATGCAGTTTCCAGCCAGGGAGAGGAACCTAGGGAGCACAGGGAGGTGCAGGGGAGGAGGGGGCAACCAGCTGTGCAGCACTGCTGGTCTGGGGATGGCAAACCCTTGTGACAAAGCGCTGCAGAGTTGCCCTGTCATTTGAATACTCCCATCTCCTTAGAGGCACATACTGCAGATTGGGAAAGCAGTCCAGGTTCTCGATCTTCTCAATTCGGTTCTGGGAGGGGGAGGGTGGAAAAACAAAATGAAACAGACCCACGATTTTCTATTGCATGGAAAAACAGAGCTCAGGAGAATCATTCCAGCCTCGTGTAGACAACACTGCCTCCTCCACCACCACAGCAGCTCTATGGAGAGGGAGTGGGGGGTGCATGGGAGCCCACCAGAACTAAGGCTCCCCAGCTGGGTTTAAAAAATGCATGAGTTACATCACAAAAAGGGAGGATTGGAGGTCTCTGTGGCTGTGTTGGGGGGCAGAACTGGGGGTGTTTATGCCCCCTCCCCAACGAGGCTGCTCCCCGCAGCACCAGGCTCCGCCTGCTACCTTACCCTCTGCAGGTAGAGGCTGTGAATCCCCGGCAGTCTCCCAACCCTTCCGATGGTGCAGATGTTCTCCCGGTCCAAGTGGACGGCCTGGAGGGCCGGCATCTCCTCGGAGCTGCGCAAAGGAGCGTTCCTGGGGGAGCCCATCGTGCCCAGCCCCCTCCTGCTGAGCTCCCCATGGTTCCTCACCAGCTCGCGGGGTGCAGGGTCCCCCCCAGCCCCGGCAGGCTCCGTGCAGCCACGAGGCGCTGGGTGAGGGTCACACCTGGGGACATCTGCTCACAGCCTGGGGGAAACGGGACTCAGCAGCGTCCCCGCCCCCTCCCTCGGTCCTCCCCGTGCTGTGTGGACGGGAGAGGGGAGGGGGAGAGGGCAGCGGTCGGAAACAAGGCGGCAGGAACAGGAGGGGAACAACCGGGGGGCAAAGGCCGCAGGGTTGGGGGGGGGGGGGCACGGCGAGCAGGCCGCGGCGTGCCGGTTGCTAGGAGACGGGGGCGCACCGGAAGGGGGCGGGGCTTACGGCGCATGCGCGGAAGCGTCCCCCGCCCCACGGGGACGGCGAAGATGGCGGCGGTGCGCGGCCCCGCGCCGTGGCGGAGCGGTGAGTGCCGGGCCGGGGTCGGCCCCGCTCCGCTTTCCGTGGGTCCCGGCTCCCGCTGAGCGCCTGTCTCTCTCCTCAGGCTGGCTGCCCGCCCTGCAGCTCGTCCGGCGCGGCTCCAAGGCGGTCACCCGGCATTGGAAGGCCATGCACTTCCAGCGGCAGAAGCTGATGGCCGTCACCGAGTACGTCCCGCCCCGGCCCGCCGTCCCCACGCGCTGCCTGCCGCCCGCGAGGAAGGAGGAGAAGGAGGAGGTAACGCCTGGCCGCCCCACGAGGCGTGGGGGGCACTGAGGGCGTCACGGTGCCGGCCCCATGCGTGTCCCCCCCGGGCCCGGCAGTGCCCCCCACGCGTGTCCCCCCCACGCGTGTCCTCCCCATCTCTGTTTTCTCCCTGCAGGAGTATGGTTACGCCCGGCTGCTCCGGCACCAGGTGGAGGAGGCGTTCCGGGACAACCGGATGATCGCGGTGTGTCAGTACAACTCCATGCCCGGGGAGGATGTGGTGCTGATGAGGCATTACCTGAGGAAGCACAACATTGAGGTCAAGTTCGTCCTGAACGAGGTATGGGGGGGTTAGGGTGATCCCCCCCACCCCGTCCAGGTCGCCTTCCCTGCCACTAAGTGCTGCCTCCCGCAGATCGTCCGCCCCGTGCTGTCCCAGTCCCGTTACAAGAACCTCCTCCCGCTCTTTGTGTCCCGCAACATCCTCCTGGTGAGCCCAGAAACGAAGGCCAAGGAGATGCTGCGGGTCCTGAAGGGAGTGCCGCAGGTCAACCTGCTGGGTGAGAGCCTGGGGGCTCCTGCACACGGATGGGGGAGGGCAGGTTGGATGTCAGGGAAAGGTTTCTTCAGCAGAGGGTGGTGGGTGTGGGTGGGAGTGCCCAGGTCTTGGCACCAAGCTGCTGGAGTTCAGGAAGCGTGTGGACAGCACTCTTAAGCCACGTGGTCTGATTTTTGGGTGGTCCTTTGTGGGGCCAGGAGTGGGACTCGATGATGGTTTTATGGGTCTCTTCCACCTCGGGATATTGTGTGATTCTTTGGGGTCGTTCCCCAGGAGGGAATGGGGGCAGAGGAGCAGGGAGTGCTGCTTGTGGGGTGGCAGCCGCCCCTGCTCCGTGCGGCTTTCAGTGCCAGGAGCTCCAGCACAAACACTCCCATCCTCTGCTTCTCCTCAGCTGTGCCTGCCTCTCTCTTCCAGGCGCCTGCATTGACGACACCATCCTGAGCAGGCAGGGGGTGGAGAACTTCGCCAAGCTGCCCTCGCTGGAGGCCTCGCAGGGGCAGACTGTGGGCACCCTGGCACTCCTGCCCTCCCAGACGTGCTCCCTGCTGCAGCGTGGGGTCACACACCTCACAGCACTGCTGGATGGGCATATCCAGCAGCTGCAGGCTGGGGCTGGCGAGACGGGGAGCCCAGAGGGGACAGATCCTGCCCAGAGCTCGGGGACACAGTGACACTCGTCGCCAGCCCCCAGTGGGGCTCCTTCACCAGCCGTGCTTGCGGGTTGGAGGTTCAGCCCCTCGTGGGCAGCCAGCAGTGGGACTGATGAGCACAGGGAAGCCCTGCAGCAGTGCAGGCACAACTCATCCCTTCGCTCTGCTCCCTGCACCAGCGGCACACGGGGACAGCTCTGCTGCGCTTTGGGTGCTGCGGGGTCCGCTCTAAGGAGCTCTGGTTGTGACTGGAGAGGGCAGAGACCTCTGGCAGTGCTGGCGTGGGGGACATCCAATGCTCAGAGCCAGCGGAGTGGCATGCAGGAGCGAGCTGCACGGAGCAGTGGGCATGGAGCTGCGTGTGCGGGGCTGCTGGCTCTCCCATTAAAGTCAGCTGCGTGCTGGTGGCAATCCCGGAGGCCTGGCTCATCTCTGGGAGGGGCAGGGGGTGGGTTCTCCTCCGTACTCGTGTACGACTTCAAATACACCCTATTCCTCAGCCCCTGTACCCCCAGTTCTTGCAGCCGGGGCTCAGCTGCGGTGTGGGAAGGAGACCCCACAGCCCCGCGTGGGGCGGAGCCGGGGAGGGGGAAGGGGGGTGGGGGGGAGGCTGAGCCCCGGAGAGCCGCGTTCCGTTTGCTCCCAACGAGTCCGTTTCACCGGGGCGGGGACGGGCACGGGCTGAGCGCTCCGGGGCCGAACGTGAAGCCGACGTACGGTGCAGCCGGCGGGGCTGCGGTGCTCCCGGTGCCGTCGGCTCCGGTCCTCCACGGTGCAGGGGGCAGAGCCGAGCGGCTGTGACCCGGCTCCTCCGCCTCCTTCCGTGTTCCGCTTCCTGCAGCCGCCGGGCGGGATGCGACCGGCCCCGGCCCCGGCTCAGCGGCCGCCGCCAGCGCAGGTGAACAACCGGGAGACGGGAACCGGGAGCGGGATGGGGGTGGGGGGGCTCCGGTCCCCTCTGCACGGTCGCCTGCTGCCCGCCGCGGCCGGTGCCGCTGCCTCCCGCTCCGGGGCTGACACCGGTGGGGTCGGGGTGAGCGCTGCGTGGGGCTTTTCCCGTTACCGGAGGGGCACCGGGGCCGGTGCTGCGGAACAGCGCGGGGGGGGGGGGGACCCTCGGACCGTCCGTATCCACTCCGCTGTCGGGCGCGGCCGCTGCTGCCCGGTGTCGGCGGGGCTCCCACGGCCGGGACGGCGATGGAAAAGGGGGAGGGGCGAGAACCGGGACCCGCGGGGCTGCCCCGTGGCCCCCGAGAGCGTGGGGTGGGGAGCGGACTCTGCACCCGCAGTGCGGGCGGGGTAAGGCGGGGCAGGGCACGGATCCGGCTCCAGGAGGAACCCCCGCCCCACCGGGGGAAACTGAGGCACGGGGACACTGCTCTGCCCGGACACGGGCACCCACGGAGCGGGGGGTGGGCGTGCAGGGGGGTTCTGCTTTGCCCCCACCCCGGGACCTTCCCCTTGGTGGGGGTGGGCTGTCTGTGGGCATGGAGGGCTGTGGGTAGGGGGGGGTCTCTGGTTGGGTTGAGTGCGGGTGTCCCAAGAAAGGGGTCCTTGACCAGGCTCCAACCCCCCACAGTGGGTCCCACCTCGTGGACCGTGACAGCTGAGCTCAGACCCTTCAGCGTGGACCCTCGCTGTGCCCGGTGGCCATGGGCAGCCACGAGAAGGATCCATCTTCTCCCAAAAAGGCTCTGTCGCGCTCCAACAGCACCGTATCTTCCAAGCACAGCAGTGTCCAGCAGGTCAGGGGGCTCAGCAGGATCCTAACTGCATCCAAGCTTGCTTAGGGGTGTTGTGGGGTCTCAGGGGGCTTCATGCTGCTCTAATCAGGGGGATACCGAGATGCCCTGGTACCCCTGAAGGAGATGGTAGGAGCTGGGAGCTGTGGATGCTGCAAGATCTCTCACACTGACCTTCATCCTCATAGGGCTCAGAGAGCTGGGAGGTGGTGGAGGAACCACGAGCTCGGGGCAGCCCGGATCGGGAGCCAGAGCGGCAGGAGGGCTACCTGCTCAAGAAGAGAAAGTGGCCCCTGAAGGGCTGGCACAAGGTGACGGGGTGCTGGGAGCAGTGTGCTCAGCCCTGCGCGGCTTTGGAGCCCTGCACTGGGGGCTACGGGGGTTCACCTCTGTCTCTCTCCATCCCCAGAGGTACTTTGTGCTGGAAAATGGCATCCTGAAATACGCCACCACGCGCCAGGAGGTGAGTATGGGGCTGGGCTGTGTCTGTGCAGCCCCCCCATGGGAGGATCGGGTTGGGGGTGACCCCATTTCCTCATGAGAAAGGGGGGGGGGGGAATCTTCCTCTTGATGGGCATCCCTGGGCTCTCCAGGTCCTCAAGGGCAAGCTGCACGGTGCCATCGACATCCGTCAGTCTGTCATGTCTGTCAACAAGAAAGCACAACGAGTGGACCTGGACACAGAGGAGAACATCTACCACCTCAAGGTCTGGGGGCACCCAGTGAGGGCTGGAGCTGGGGCTTGGAGAGGTCCAGGCTATCAGGACCCCCACTGTCTGTCCCACAGATCAAATCCCCAGAGCTCTTTGCCAGCTGGGTGAGCAGCCTCTGCTCCCATCACCACGGGGAGAGTCCAGACCCGCTTGCTCCTGCCAGGAGGACCCCCACCACGGCACAGGTCAGTGGCACCTCGGGGAGGACGTGCAGGATCGTGTCTGGGAATGCAGCTCCTGGTGGAGTCCTTTCTGTCTCCAGGGTCCCTGGACACGGATCATGCCCTCGGGCAGTGCCCCTGCCCTGTCTGCCCTCACCAGCTCCAGGGACAAGGTGGATGCGTGGCTGAAGGACAGCGAGGGGCTGGAGCGCTGCTCGGCCGGTGAGCAGGAAAAGGAGGGGCCCCGTCCCCATCATCCCCATCTCCGTCATCTCCATCCCCGGCCCTGACCGAGCACCTCTGCTTCCACCCAGAGCTGTCAGCGTGCCAGGCACAGCTGCGGGAGCTCACAGAGATGCTGCAGAGCCTCGAGTCCCTGCACCGCATCCCCTCCGCTCCCCTCATCTCCAGCACCCAGGTGAGTGCCGGAGTGCGGGGCCGATCCTCGCAGCCCTCAGCTCCTCAACCCCATAACCCCATCCCCCCCCCCCCCCCGCAACAGCCCTCAGCTGCAGCGGAGAGGCCCAAGAAGGGTCGGAGGACCACCAGGATGTGGTGCACTCAGAGCTTCGCCAAGGATGACACCATCGGACGGGTGAGGCGAGCGTGGGCTGTGTGTGTGTGTGTGCCAAACCCGGGGCTGGATCTCTCGCTGAGCCCACCCCCCCCCTCCGTGTCCTCTGCAGGTTGGGAGGCTGCACGGCTCTGTCCCCAACCTCTCGCGCTACCTGGAGTCCAGCCAGGGCCCGCTGCCCTTCAGCCTGCCCCCCGAGTACAGCCAGCTGCAGCGCAGCTTCTGGGTGCTGGCACAGAAAGGTGGGCGACAGAGGAGGGGAGGGGGATGGGGGGGATCAGCTCCAGCCCTGGCAGCGTGGTGGGGCACGATGCCAAACCTCTGCCACCGTCCCTGCAGTGCATGGCTCGCTCAGCAGCGTGGTGACAGTGCTGACAGCAGAGAGGGCTCGCCTGGAGGACATGCAGCGGGCGCTGGACCGCCGGCGCTCTGCCCCACGCCCCGGCAGCGCTGGCCCCACTGGGGTGAGGAGGGGTGCGGGCTTTGGGGGGCTATGCTGGGGTCTGGAAGCACAGGTCTTGCGGGGGGCTCCCCCTGTCCTGGGGTTGTGCTGCTTTGTCTAAACGCTGGGGGTCTGGGTGACTGTGTGTACCCCTCAGCCCCTCTATGGGATTGGGGGGGATGTTGTGGAGGGGTTTGGCTCAGCTCAGCCCCTCCTCAGACCCCCCTGCCGGGCCTGGAGCCACGGGATGGACTGCAGCGCTTCCACTCGCTCTCCGTTTCCTCTGACACCACCATGGACTCCTTTGCCTCGCTACTCCCCGATGAGGTGATGTGGGGCAGGGGATGGGGCTGGGGGGCAGTGGGGTGGGGGCTGAGCCCTGCTGTCCCTGCAGCCTGACATGCTGCCCGCCAAGGGCCGGGAGCAGCAGCGCTCGCAGCGCAGCATCGCCTCGCTGGCCGACTCACACACGGAGTTCTTCGATGCCTGCGAGGTGTTCCTCTCCGCCAGCTCCTCCGAGAATGAGGTGGGGAATCTTGGGGTGGGGGTGGGCAGGGAGGGCTCTGCAGAGCCGAATGGGACCCCCCAGGCTGGTGCTGCTCCCATCGGTTCATCTCTCTGTTCTCTCACCCCCGTCCCTCTCCATTAGCCAGCCCAGACCCCCATGTCCCCCCTGGTCCCTGTTTCCCTTTCAGCTTCCCACAGCCGCCGCAACCAGGGTGTTCGGGGGCTTCCCCCTCTCTGAGCACAGTGGTTCCCCCCCGGCCTCCCCCCATCCCGCAGTCCCTGCATCCCCACACTGTCTGTTCCCATGTTGGCCCCCAGTCCTGTCCCACACAACCAACGTCCCCCATGGGTGCCCTTCCCTCCAACCCCCCTGCTGGGTGACCCCCCCCCCCCCCCCGCAGCCCACCCTACTGTGCCCATCCCCAGGCGTCGGACGATGAATCCTGCATCAGCGAGGCCACCAACAGTATTGACGAGGACCCAGCTGAGCCGGGGGGGGGGCCTGCACGTCCCCAAACAGGTATGGGACGCATGGATGGGGGGGGGGGGGAGGGAACAGGGTGCTGGGGCAGGGCCACGCCGATTCACATCTCCGCATCCCATAGGAATGGACAGCCTGGGGGGGCTGGTGGAGCTGCCGGGGCCGGGACCGCAGCGTCGGAGCCGTCTGCCTGCCCCCCCAGCACCTCCGGGGGACGTGAGCCTGTGGGGGCTGCTGAGGAGCAGCGTGGGCAAGGATCTGTCCCGCGTGGCACTGCCGGTGCAGCTGAACGAACCCCTCAACACTCTGCAGCGTCTGTGCGAGGAGCTGGAGTATAGCGTGCTGCTCGACCGAGCCGCCCGAGCACGGGACCCCCGGCAGCGCCTGGTGGGGGACATTTGTGGGGGGGGGGGATTGGTGGGGACGTAGGTGAGAGACATAGGTTGGAGGGATGTGGGGTGGGGGGGTGTAGGGGGACGTGGGGTGGGGCGGATAGGTGTGGGGGAACACGAGCTGGGGGGATATGGGTGAACGTAGAGGGATGTGGGTTTGGGGAGCGCGGGTTGGGGTGACGGGGGGTGGAATGTGTGAGGTTGGTGGGAAACGGGTGAGGGGGATGTGGAAGGGAGGACGCAGAGCGGGGTGACGGGGGGGTAGGGGACCCCCCCAGGTGTGCTGACCCAGGTGTGGCTGTGCAGGTTTACGTGGCCGCCTTTGCCGTGTCTGCCTACGCCTCCACCTACTACCGCGCGGGCAGCAAACCCTTCAACCCCGTGCTGGGTGAGACCTACGAGTGCGTGCGGCCTGACCGCGGCTTCCGCTTCATTAGCGAGCAGGTACAGTGGGGCTGGGGGGGGGGGGGGAGGGGCGTGTGCGTGTGATGGGGGGGGAGGGCTGCAGGTGGGGCAGCAACTCGTCCTCCCCCAGGTCAGCCACCACCCCCCCATCTCCGCTTGCCACGCCGAGTCTGACAACTTCATCTTCTGGCAAGGTGGGTGGTGGGGCTCTGGGGAGTGGGGCCACAGAAGTGGGGTTGGACCCACACCTGTCGCCACTCCCCCCTCTTCCCCCAGACATGAGGTGGAAGAACAAATTCTGGGGCAAATCCCTGGAGATCGTCCCCGTGGGCACCGTCAACGTCCACCTGCCCAGGTGAGCACTGTCCCCACCCCCCCTCACCCAGCCCTCTGCTCACAGCCCTCCCCCCCCCAGACCTGAGCCCGAGTGTCTACAGGTCCGGGGACCACTTCGAGTGGAACAAGGTGACCACCTGCATCCACAACGTGCTCAGCGGCCCGCGCTGGATCGAGCACTACGGCGAAGTGCTGATCCGCAACACGCGTGACGCTTCCTACCACTGCAAGATCACCTTCTGCAAGGTGCGCCCCGTGGCCACGCCCACTCGCCCCCCAGGCCACGCCCACTCCGCGCTGTCCCCCGTTTGTACCGCTATCTCCTGGCCCCGCCCACCGCCCAGTCCCCGCCCCCTTCGCCGACCGGCTCAGCCAATCGCAGCCCTTCGCCTGGCTCCCCGCTTTCCCACGGCTGCCGCACCCTTTTATGAATGGCCCCGCCCTTTATGAATGGCCGTGCCCTTAACCCTTCCCCGTAACCCCGCTCCTCCCGACCCCACCTCTCATCGCTGCCCCCCCCCTCCTCCAGGCGCGGTATTGGGGAGCGGGTGCCAACGAGGTGCAGGGCGCGGTGCTGAGCCGCAGCGGGGCCGTGGTGGAGCGCCTGGCCGGGAAGTGGCACGAGGGGCTGTTCCGTGGGCCAGCACCGGGGCAGTGCATCTGGAGAGCCAGTAAGGAGCGGGGGAGGGGCACGCTGGGTGGGGGATGCTTAGGCTGCTAAGGGGGTGCTGAGCGTGCGTTCCCCCCCCCCCAAATCAGACCCGATGCCGCCTGACCACGAGAGGAACTACGGCTTCACCCAATTTGCTCTGGAGCTGAACGAGCTGACGCCTGAGCTGCGCAGGGCGCTGCCCTCCACCGACACGCGGCTGCGTCCCGACCAGCGGTGAGCGGCGTGGGGCTGTGTGTCCCGAGTGGGGTTGGGGGGGGGGGGGGGAGGGGTGGAAGGAGGGCGGCTCCTTACCCCCTTTCCCCCCCCTTCTTTCTCCCCCCCCCCCGCAGGTACCTGGAGGAGGGCAACGTGGCTGCAGCTGAAGCGCAGAAGCGTCAGATCGAGCAGCTGCAGCGGGACCGGCGCCGAGTGATGGAGGAGAACAACATCGCGCACCAGGCGCGCTTCTTCCGGTCGGGAACGGGGGTGGGGGGGAGGAGTGTGATGGGAGGGGGGGGATGGGGCCGTGGCCGAGGTGTGAAGCCCCCTCTCTCTGCCCCCCCCCCCCTCCCCCCTTCCGCAGGCGGCTGTTGGATGCCAGCGGCAAAGAGTCGTGGGTGACCAACAACACGTACTGGAAGCTGCGCGTGGATCCCGGCTTCGCCCACCTGGACAGTGCCGTGCTCTGGTAGCAGCCCCCCCCATGGGCTGTGCCCCCCCCCCGCCCCCCATGTACTGGGGTGCAGGACCTCCCTTCCCCCCCTTCCTTCTCCCCCCACGGCTGACTGTGGGCAGGCAGTGCCCGGCCCCAGCAGTTCCCAGCACAAAACTGTGATTCCAAATGAAGCAGGGAGTGCCCCCACCCCCTGGGTGGGGTGGGGGTCCCCAGGTGCCCGCGGGCGGGCAGCCCCCCCACCCCAGCTGCACAGGCGGCCCTGCTCTAATAAAGGCTGCAGAGATTCTGGGGGCTGTGGTGTTCTTCCTTCCTGCCGGCCTCAGGACCCACCCCCACCCCGTGTGCCTTGGTCCCACCCCCCCCGTGCCTCAGTTTCCCTCCCCACCCCCCCTCACAGAGGACAGAAAAGAGGCCTCACCCACAGCGTCCCCTTTATTGCGAGATATGCTGCTGCCCCCCACCCCACAGCGGGCACGTGGGGCTCAATAAATACTTCAGTATGAACCCCCCCCCCAAAAAAAAAAAAAACAAAACAACCCACTGAGAACAGAAAAAAGCCACTGCCCCCTCCTTCCCTCCCTCAGCCCCACCCCACTCACCCCATGGCCCCACCGGGGGGGGGGGGCTCCAGGGGCTGCTTGGCTACAGCCCCCCCCACATCCAGGATATGGGTCTTCAATGGAGGAGGGAGGGGACGGGGTTGCCCTGCATTGGGCTCAGCTCCAGCCCTTCCTGGGGGTTCTTGGTTTGGGGGGGGGGGTGTCGAGACCACCTTCCCCCCCCCCAGCTCAGTTCCCATAGAAGCCGTAGTAGCTGCTGTCGGTGCCCGGCTCCTTGTCGTAGAGGTCCCCATTGCGGGCGGGGGGTGAGCTCTCAGTGCTGGAGGGGTATGGGGACATGCGACGTCGCTTGCACCCCCCCTCGTACAGCCCCGGCTCGGCGGCATCACCCAGCTTGGCACCGGGGGGCTCGGGGGGCCAGCCCTCCTCCTTGCCTTTCTCCTCTCGGGGCTCCCGGTACCAGCCCAGAGCCCCGGGGCTGCCCTTGGGTGTGTACTGCCCCGCACCCCCCCAGGCCCCCCCGGGACCCCCGAACGCCCCCGGCCCCTCGGGGTAATAGGGCAGGGGCGGGTGGGTGGCGGGGGGCAGGGCGAAGGGCTTCACCCCATAGGGCACCAGCTTGCCCCCGCCGTACCCCCCCTCGTAGCCGCCGTACTCCATGGCCCCGGTGGGCGGCTGCTGGGGGGCAAAGTACCAGCGGGGGGGGTCCTTGGGGGGCAGGGGGAGTGGGGGGCCTCGCTCTCCGTTGTAGAAACGCCCGGGGGGGAGCGGGTACTGCTCCTGCAGGAAGGGCTGGAAGCGGGGGCTCGGCAGCAGCTGGGGGCAGCCGGGGCCGTCCGGTGGGGAGGGGGTCAGGCGGTCGCCCTCTGAGGCTCCGTACATCCTGGGGGGGGGACAAACACACATGGTGGATGGGTGTAGGGTGGAGGAGGCTCCCTCCCAGACCTCGGGATGGGGCTGTGAGGAGGGCGGGGGGGGGTTACTCACGAGTCAAAGTTGTCCCGGAAGCCTTTGGCGAAGGGGTTGTGGTCGATCTTCAGCTGAGTGATCTAAGGGGGGGGGGGGATGAGGGGGATGCAGGGGGCTGAGGAGGCTGCCTGCCCCCTCCCAGCACAGCACCTGCATCCCCTCCATCATCAGCCCCGACCCCTCACATCTAGAATGCCCCCCACGTCCCATGGGGAAGAGCTGGGGATGCTGGGGTGCTGGATGGGATGCTGGGGGGGGGGGAGCATTGGGATGCTGAGGGGACACAGGAGCTGTGCTGCAAATACGGGTGTTATAAGGGGGGGGGGGGCTGCCGCTGGGGTGTCCATGACGTTGGGGTGCACCGGTGTGATCCCCATGGACCAGTCATGGGGATGGGCAGGGGCTGGAGCTGTGTGGGTAGGAGGGGAGGTCTGGTACTCACATCAGCGTTCTGGTAGGCAGTGACGGCGATGAACTGCGTCTCGGGGAAGGCGAAGGTGTGGGTGTGTGGGGAGGGGTACACGGCTTCGCCCTCGCCCTCCTTCACCTCCGTCACGTGCAGCCGGGGCTGGTACTTGTGCAGCGACTGCAGCACGATCATCTGCGGCACAGCAGCGTGGGGTCGGGAAGAGGGGGAGGGGGGTGAGAGGGGTCCGGGGGTGGTGGGGGGGGGGGGGGGGTTGGTCCTTACCTGCCCGACGTTGTTGGATGCGCCCTTGTTGTTGGTGAGCTTCAGCTTCCCAAAGGAAACCTCCTGGCGCATCCAATGGGCGCCGGTGTTGGGAGAGTCGGGGTGCAGGTAGAGGCGGTTCCCTGCGGGGAGGGTGGGGGATGGGGGACAGCATTGGGATCACCCCAAGCTCTGTTCACAGGGATTTGGGGTGTGTGGGGTGGGTGGTTCAGCCCGTACCCGGCATGCTGCCCTCCGCCTTGCCGCACTGCACCCACTTGCCGCCCTGGTAGCGCCAGTGGTGCTGGTCCACCAGCACGACATCCACGCAGACGCTGTAATGGGCCACGGGGTTGAGTCCCGACAGATTGAAGCTGAGGAACGGGAACATGCGCCTGGAGGGGGGGACACAGAACGTTACCCCCCCCACCCCAGCCCTGTCACACCCCCAGCGTGAGGCTGCAGGGCCCGGCTCTGCCTGCATCCTCAGCCCCATCCTCCCCCCCTCCGCCGTGCCCGGTGGATGCCCTGCGGTGCTGAGTGACCCCGGCAGCTGGGGGCTGCTCTGCGGGGCAGACTGCCCCCCCCTCTCCCCCCCCCCAACCCCGGCATCTTCCTCCCCCTCCCCGGGCACCTTCCGGTTCGGAAACCAACACCGCTGCTATTTCAGGCCGGGCGCCAGGCTGAGCCAAGGGCAGGAAGGGGACGGGATGGGACGGCCGGGGGGGGACGGGGGGCACCCGGTGAGTGGGACCGCACCTGCCCCCCGCCCACCTTCCCCCCCCCCCCCCCCCCATCCAACACTCCATGCGCACACAGCTCCCAGGTGGGACCCCAATGTCCCCAGGTGTGGGAGCTCCGTCCCAGCTGGGGTTCAGCCCCTCCACTCCCCCTCGTTGTGGGGTTGGGGTCACTGCAGGACCTCTGTCTCTGGCTGGGGGCACTGTGCTTGCCTCTCCCCCCCCCCCAGCTAGAGCTCGGCTCTTCAAAGGGGCAGCTTGGCACCCGCTGGAGGTTCAGAGGACGGAGCTGGAAGGCAGCCCCCGTGCAGCCCCACTGCCTGCAGCAGCATCACCCATATGCGGGGCAGGACTGAACCCCCCCAGCCCCGGGAGGGGGGGCACAGAGCAACCCCATACCCCTCCAGTGACCCTGATGAGAAACACGATGGGCAATGGGGTGCTTGGGGGGGGGGGTCACCTGGCAGCCCTGCACCTTGCCATCTCCGCAGTCCTCAGGCTGCGCTGCTTCTTCCTGCACTGCTGCCCAAGCGGTGCGGGTGGGGGCACGGGGGTGTGCAGAGCTGGGCTTGTCCCCCTCCCTCCCCCCCCCTCCTACAGTTTCCTCGAAGTGCCAGCATTTCTCATAAAGCAAAGGTCGGCTCTTCTCCGAAACGGACCCCAAAACCCAGCACTATCCCACAAGAAGAGGGGAGATGGGCACCGGGAACGGCCCCCCCCCCCCCCCCCTACCTCGGGGGGGACCCCATCCCCGCCAGCAGCACAGGGCCATGGGGGGGGTGGGGAGGGGGGAGGAATGCTCTCCGGTGCCGGGAGCGGTGCACGTCGGGGCTCAAGGCGGCCCCGGCAGGAAGCGTCGCTCGGGCAGCGGAGAGGAGCAATGGAAAGAGCACGCACCGGGCTCTGCTGACTCAAAACTGCCTTTGCGAGAGAGAGAGGAAAAGAAAAAGAAAGCAGCGAGAGGAGCGGGGCCGCACACGTGCACCCCCCCCCCCCACCTCCCAACCCCACGACAGCCCGAGGCTGGCTGCACGAGGGGATGAACACCCCCCCACCCCCCCAATCCCCGTGGGGTGGCCATGGACCCCCCCCCCACACACACACCCGTTGGGGTTTCACCCCGAGCGTGTGAGCAGCGGCCGCTTCGAGGCGATGGGGCTCCCAACCCCGATAAAAACCCCGACCGCATCAAAGGGCTGCGCTGCCCCTGCCCCCCCCCCACCCCCCACCCCTCCCCATCACACCGCTCTGCTCTGGAGAACCCCCCCCACCCCCCCCCAACCCCACCCCGACGGCATGGGCAGCAGCCGCACCCCCCCCCCCCCCCCCCTCCTTCAGCCCCTAAAAGTTGCTGCGAAGAGCGTGGAAGGAAGAAGAAGAAAAAAAGCAAAGAGCATTTTTCTGGTTTGTGCGCTTCGCTCGCGCTGCTGGGAGAGGAGCAAAGAGAGATTTGAGATTTCAAACGCTGCCGTGGTGCAAAACCGCAGGGCTCGGCCGGGGCACCCGAGGGCGGCGGCGGGACCCGAAACCACGCACACCTCGGGTTTATTTTTGGGCTCTGAGCTCCGGGGGCTGCGCTCAGCTCTGCCCTGCTCCCCCCCAACCCCCACCCACCCCCCCAAGGACTGAACGCTGCGGTTTGGGAGGTGCCACGGTGGGGCACAGCCCGATGTGCACCCCACTGTGCTGCTATGGGGGGCTGCGGTCCCGGTCCCCCCCCCCCACAGAGGTCCCGGTATGATGCCCTCGACTCAAGCAGCCCCATAGCCCCCCGGGGTCAGGGGTGGAGGTGGACATCCAGGGGGTGGGGATAGGTGTGAGGATACACGGACCGCGGTGGGATGGGGGCACACAGGGGTGATGGGGGCACGAGGTGATGCCAGGTAGGAGGGAAACGCACCAACACCCCCCTGGGTGCCAAACCTGAGGGGGTGGGGGGGGGATGTGGGGGGCTGCCGGCTTCCTGAGCCGCCCCACAGCACCCAATGCGCCCCAGAGAGCGGCTGCAAGAACCACGCTGGGGTGGGAGAGCAGCACAACCCCCACCCCAAGCCCCAGCTGACCCACCTTACCCCACAGCCCACCTGCATAGCGACATCAATGGGAGCCCCCCACTCCTCCCCCGCCCCCCCCAAAGGGGAGCCAGCCCAAAATTCAAGGCACGTCCCACACCGAAGCAACGTTCGCCTTCACCAAAACTGCCATCGTATCCCCGAGCATTACACCGTCCCCAACCCCGTGCCCCCCACCCCAAAGGCAACGCCAGCCCTCCTGTCCCCAAACGACCCCTGCACCCCCAAAAAGGCACAGCCAGCCCCACAGCAGCCCCTGGAATTCCCCAGGCCCACGCCTCGGTGGGTGCCTGCGTGGCCGTGGCAAGTCCTGGGGGTTTTCCACAGCAATCCTGCCCCCACCCCACAGCGGGGACGGACCCCCAGGGGCATTTTTTCCACCGGGGAGGAGTGGGTGCAGGATGGGGTGTGGGGCAGAGCCCCACTCTCCTGTGGGGGGGGGGGTCACCCCGCTGCCACCACCCAACTCCCATCCATGGGAGCGATGGCAGTGAGGAGGGGCTGCACCACCCAGATCCCCCTGCCCCAGACAGGAGCTCCCCAACCCCCTCCTAGGGTGGACCCCCAGTTCACACCTCTCCCCCCCCCCCCCCGTGCCCCCACTTTGGGGTTTTTCCTGTCAGAGCAGCGCTGCAGCCAGGCCTCACACAGAGAATTTTTGCAAAAGCAGCTCAGGGTCTGGGGAAACGGATGTGTGCTGCCTCCGGGTTTGACATCTCCCCAGGGTGGGGTTTGCCCCCCCAAGCACAGATCACACATCCCCCAGACCCCAGCTCCTGCGCAGGAGGGATGGAGCTGGAGGAAAAGCCCCCAGAGCTACCAGTTCCAGACTGGGACGAGCACGGGACCCCCCACTGCTATATCTGCAGCCGCTCCAATGCAGTGGGGATGGGCTCTGCCCCCCCACCCCACAGCTCCTGGGATGGGGGAGGGCACAGGAGGAGAGCAATGGGGCAAAGCTCAGCAGTTCCCTCCTGAACACGGGCAAGAAACAGCCCGAAGCACCCAACAACCCCCAGCCCGGAGGGGTTGGATGTGTGTCCCCCATCCTCGGCGGTGACAGTCGGCTGCTGAACGGCTCCGAGCCCGCTGGGGGCTTGGGGGGGAGGGGTGGGGGGGGGGGGGGGGGGGAAGGCCTGGGAATGAGCGTGGCAAACCAAGCAGCCCTAACGCGTTTAGACTTCCAACACATTAAGCAGGTTGGGCTCAGCATCAAAGTGACACCGTCTGTCTCGGCCGAGGGAAGGGAGAGAGGGGGGGGGGGGACGACGGCAGAAGGGCGCTGCCAGCAGCCCCCAGTGCTCAGCAGGGAAAAGGGGCTGAGAGCAGAGAGAGCCCGGGGTGGGGGGGAACAGCAGCTGCAGTGGGGGGGGAATGAGGCTGAGTTGGGGGCAGCAAGCTGAGCCCCCCATTGTAGGGACACGGGGGGGGGGGGGACAGCAGCGCTTGCTTTTGGCCTAAAAATGCACCCACACCTCCGGCACGTGGGGGCACACGGTTTGTGCCTCCTCTCCAAAGGATCCTGGGGAGCATTTCATCACCAGGGGGGGTTGGGGGGGGGGGGGGGGGGCCGTCACCCACCCGCTGCACACCGGCAGCCCCCCCAGCCCCACGGGAGCACTCTCCCACAACCTGTTGCAGCACTGAGCTGCGGATCCGACCCTCGGGTGGGGGCACAACCAACACCTCCAGCACTGCAACGACCGCCGGGAGCTTTTGGGTTACACACGGGGACAGTCCGAACCCCCTCCCCCCCACTGCCCCCCACTTTCCAACACACACCAGACCCCAATCCCACCCCGGTGGCAATCACTCCATCCCATTCTTCTCACCAAATCTTCCTCTTACCCAAATAACCCCATAATTTCCCTCCCCAATTCACACACAGCTCGGGGGATCTCCGCTTTCACGCCCCCCCCCCCCCCTTAACCCCGGGTTTCTGGGGGCAAGAAAACACCGCAGCCCCTCTCACACTCCCGACCCCCCCCCCCATATCGCCCTCCCCCCCGCTTTTCGGCTCTCACCTGCCCTGTTTGGTGATGATCATCTCGGTCTGATGTTTGTGGAATTTGGCCCACAGCGGGAAGTTGTTGAGCATCACCTGCACCTTCCCGGCCGCTCGGTACCCGGGCAGCGCACACAGCGGTCCGGAACGGGGGCACAAAGCTGGGGGTCCTCCGGGACCGTACCCCCCCTCGTACAGCTCCGCTCCAGGGTAACCCTCTCCCACCGCCGCCGTCGCCCCATAAGCGCTCCCCGAGGTCGGAGCGGGCGGAGGAGCCCGGTAAGTCGGGCACGGCCCCAAAAAACGGCCGCCCGCTGCTGGGGGAGCTCCGTAGGGCAGAGGTGGGGGGCCCAGCTCCGGAGCCCCCGCCTCGCTGTAATAACCGGGGGGGGTCCCGGGGCGGTTCTTTGGCGGATCCGCTCAGCATGGGGAGGGCGGAGCGGTGGGGGTCCGCTGAGCGGCTCCAGAGCGCCCATGGACGGGGGGGGGGTGGGCGCCGGGCCCCCGCTCAGCCGCTCACGGGGCTCCGGTGCACCGCGACCGGGGTCGGTCCGACGGTGCCCGCCGCCCCCTCCATAACCCCGGGGTGGGGGGGGAGGGGGGTTCCGAACCCCCTCCGAGGGGAGGGCAAAAAGAAAAAATCCCCAACAGCCGGAAAGGCCCTAAAAGTGCCGTCGGAAGGAGGGGGATGGGGGGGGGAACGGGGTGGGGGGGGGGCCGTCCGCCCTGCCCCGCTGCTGCTGCTGCTGCTGCTGCCGGGACCGCCGCCGCTCTCAGCGCACCTGCCCCATCCCCACCGCCCCGCTCCTCTTATCCAACGGAGCGGCTCCGCCGGGAGCCCCGCCCGCCCCGCGCCCCGCCCCGCCCCGCCCCAAAGCTCCCCACCGACCGTGGGGGGGGGCACGGGACACACACACACACACACACACACACACGCACACGCGGGGCGGGGCCGCGCGGGACCGGGACACGCGAGGAGAGGATGGGGATGCTGAGACGGAGAGAGAGGGCACGGCTCGCTTGAGCCCCCCCCCCCACCTTCCAGCGCCCTTAATTGAATCGTTAATTAGTCAGGCTCTCCCCGACCCTCTGCGGCACAACGGACTGGGGGGGGCTCGCGGACCCCCCCCCCCCCCCCGTGTCTGCTCTGTGCACCCACAGCTCTCTCACCTCCATCCAACCCACCTCCATCCCTTCCCCCCAAAAAGGACAGACCGGGGCTCCCACCCCCCCGGGGACCACCCGGCAGCCCACCCCCGTGCCCCACCCCCTCCCGGCCCCTTCCCGTGCCCACCCCAGGGCCAGGGCTCCCCGCTGCCCGCCCTTGACCCGTCCTGGAGAAGTCCCCGTGTCCCCGCAGCCATCACGAAGGCATTGTGCCCCGGGGGGGCCACTTCCCTTGGCCGCTCCCCAGCTCAGCTCTGGTCAATACTTTCCATTCCCTGTGGGGCAGTGCCGCAGGAGGGTGGGGACGCCCCACACGCACCGCTCCCGACCCACGCGGGGGGAAGAGTGACCCCAACACCGGCCTGGCTGACCCCAGTATGGGGTCTGGGGTCCCATCCTTGGGAAGGGGGGGGGGGAGGAGGGATGACGCAGGGAGGGATGCGCCTCACCTGCCTCTAAATAATGCCCTGGATCACAGCCCAGGGATGGGGATGGGATGGGGATTGGGGTGGGGACAGGGAAGGGAACGGCTCCGGTTCCACCGTGGATAGGCCCTCAGCTATAGGGCAGCAGGAAAGATAAGGATGTGTGGGGTGGGGGCTATGGGGACAGGTGGAGGGGACGTCAGGCAGCTTAGCAGCTGCTGGGGGCAGCTTTCACCGATCAGTGGGGTCCCCAAGCTCACATCTCTATACAAGCCCCCCCACCCTTATCCTCCCCCCCCCCCCAACACCTTTCTGCCTCCTACCCCTCAAGGGGACTGGGCTGCAGTCAGGCCGTGCAGCAGCTGCCGGGGGGGGACATTGTGTTGTGTGCATCCAGGGCAGAGCACAGCAGCTGCCCCTCCCCCCCCATGCCCCCCCCCCACCACCACCACGAGCACCCCCGGCTGTGGGGCCACAGCTGCCCCCCTCCCAGAGCAACGGATTCCCCATTGAGAACGAGAAGTGAAAAGAGGGAAAATTCCAGAAAGGAGGGGGAAAAAATAAAGGCCGAGGGGCAAGGATGGAGGCACATGTGTCCCCTGATGTCACCGTGTGCTAATTCATTCCCATTGCACCATCGCTGGCGAAGATAAACCTGCTGTCCCCCCCCCCCTCCTTTGCTGTGGGACCAGCCCCATGGAGCAGCCATGTCACCACTGTGGGGTCACAGTGGGGTGAAGGAGTGTGGCCTCGGGGACACGGCTCTGTCCCCAGCCTGTCCCGTCCTTGAGTGTCCGTGTGTCCCCCCCCCGATGGTAAAGTGACACCGGGTGGGAGCTGTCCTCCCTGGGAGACACAGCGGGGAGATGGGTGACACCGCTGTCCCCACACGGGGGGGACGCGCTCGGGGTCAGGAAGGAGAGCAGAGCCAGGAGCTGGCTGCCACCTGCGATGGCTGGGGACAGGAGACTCTCAGGGTGTCCTCAGCCCGAGGTCCCCCACTGTGTGCTGTCCCTGTGCTGAGCAGTGTGGGGTGGGAGGGGTTGGGTCCCCACCTCCTGTGATGGAAGGGTGGGAGAGCTGGGACCCTGTGGGGACAATCCCCTCCCTTCCACCATTGCAGGCAGCAGGCACTGGATGGGGCAGCTGTCCCCCATGTCCCACTGTCCCCATGTCCTTCTGTCCCCATCCCATGCTCCCTCCATGTCCCACTGTCCCCATGTCCCTCTGTCCCCCCCCAGGGCAGACCCCAGCTCACATTGCTGCTGTGCAGAGTGGGTTCTTCTCCCCTCCAGGAATTTGCTCTCTGAGGACCCGAGGGAAACTCAGGGGTTATTTTTTTTTTTTTAGTCAATCTCATTCTTCCTCTTTTCACTATTAAAAAGAACGCAGCGGGCGCCCGTGGTGGTGGGGGGGGGGGGGAGGGGGGCTAAATTTGGTCGTAGGGAAAAACAGAATTACCCCCCACCCCAGAGGGATTTGCATCTCGCTGCTGCTCGAAGTGCTGAGTGCTCCATGTGAACCACAGCGAGGTGAGGCTGGGATGGGCAGTGCTGCCACTGGGACCCCAGAACCGGGCCCTGGGGGGCACAGCGGTGATGCTGGGTGTTGGTCACCCCCCAGTGCTGCCTTCACCCCATACCCAGCCCCCGGTCCTGCTTTGGGGCTGTCACTGCTGCTGTTCCTGCACCCCAGAGCAGCACTGTGTCCAAAGGGAGTGGGGAAACTGAGGCACGGGGGGAGGGAGGGGAGGTGTTCCCTTGGGGAACTCAGCCCCACCGTGGTGCATCCTGCTCACGGCTGTGTGCCCCCTCCTGTCTGAAATTTGGGGAGGGGGACAACACAGCGTTGCAGGGCTTCACCTGAGCGCCCCACGGAGGGGATCCCGTCCCATGGGACGGATCCTGACCGGGAGGAGGGGAGGCTCAGCACCCATGGGCACTGTGTGAGCCGTCGGCAGCCGCTCTGGGGGCAGCGGTGGGGGGGGGGAAGGGGGGGGGGGTACACGAGCAGACGGCTCCTTAATCTCAGGGAAGGAAGCGGGCTCTGGTTACCGAGCTGCCCTCGGTGTAAAAGGAGAGGAACAGGAAGAAAAGTCATTAACATAGCTCGGTGCCATCCAAAACCCTCCTGGTGCTCGTTAACCCCTGCGCAGTCCCGGCCCACGGCCCCCACGGTCACAGTGCACCCCCCCCACAGCCCCCACCCCCCCCCCCCGAGAGCCCGACCCGTGGTTCAGCTCCGTTTCTTCCTCCTCCTCCTCATCCTCACTCCCCCCCCGTGGGATTTGTCCCGAGCCCCACGCAGGAGCCGCTGCGTGCGGGTGCCCCACGCGTGGGGGGTGGTGGTGGGGGGGCAGTGGGAGCGCAGAGGTGGGGTGTGCGGGGTGCTGGTGTGCAAAGGGATTGCCGTGTGCGTGTGTGTGTGTGTGTGTGCACGCACAAGGACGGCTGTGCGCAGCCCCATCAGTGCCACCCCCCCCACTCTGAGCCGGGGGAGTCCGTTTCATTCCCCCCCCCCACCTCCTCCTGACCCCTCGCCCGATCCCTGTAGGACCCGATTTGCTTCACGGGAGTCAGATCATCCCTGAAAAGCCGCGGTTCCCTCCGGAGCGCTCCGGGGCCGCAGCCCCTGTCCGTCCGGCTTAGCGTGACGCTGACGTGGGGGGCTCCGGGCGCAGCCCCCGGCCCTTCGTCTTCGCCGGGGAGTGATGAGCGCTGACCGCACGGGGGGGAGGGGGTGTGGGGGGGACCCAGCGTGCGGTTCCTGACAGCTCGGGGATGGGGTGCAGCCCCGGGGATGCGGAGATGTGCGGCCGCCTGAGTTCGTTCGCTTCCACGGCACCGCGGGACCCGGAGGAGCGCGGTCACGGAGCCGGGGGTGCGGAGGGTCCTGCGGGGTGGGTGGGGAGGGTGACGTTGGGACACGGAGGTTTGGAGCCCGACGGGATGGGGATGTGGTTGGTGGAGACCCTGGAGAGTGGTGAACCTCGGAGAGATGCTCCTTCTGGTGCTGTCCTGGAGGGTTCTCCCACTGGGTCCCGTTCCATCCCATCCCATCCCAAACTATGAGCTCTCGTTCTGCCCAATTGGGTCTCATCCCATCCCATTGCATCCTACCCTTTCCTTCTGGGTCCCACCCCATCCTTGTGGGGTTTCATCATGTCTCACTTGCTCCCATCCCATCCCATCCCATCCCATCCCACCCCATCCCATCCCATCCCATCCCACCCCACCCCATCCCATCCCATCCCATCCCATCCCATCCCATCCCATCCCATCCCATCCCATCCCATCCCATCCCATCCCATGCTTCCCATCTTGCCCCATTGGTTACCATCCCATTGTGACAACTCCATTGTGTCCCATCCTTTCCTTCTGGGTCCCATTCCATCCCATGGGGTCTCATCCTCCCTCACTGGGTTCCAGCCCATCTCCCCCCTACGACTCCAATCCCACCCCACCCCCATCCCATCCCATCCCATCCCATCCCATCCCATCCCATCCCATCCCATCCCATCCCATCCCATCCCATCCCATCCATCTCAACCCCAACCCACAGTCTCCCATCCTATGAGGGTCACATCCTTCCCCACTGAGTCCCACCCCCACCCCCACCTCCCGCCCCACACATCCCACCCTCAGCATCCAGCGCAGCCCCGAGGGGTCCACCCACTCGGGGTGGGGGGTGGGGGGATGCTGGGGGGGGCTGTCTGCATGCCTGGCTGCGGAGCCGGGCGTTAAAAATACCCATCGGGGCCCCGCGGGGAGGAAGTGGAGGTGTCAGCGCCGGCAGTTCGGGAACGGGGACCGCGCTCCGGGTGTCCCGGCCCCCGCGGGGACCCTCCCGCGCAGCACCTGGAGCACAGGAAAGGGTCGGGATGGTGGCACCGACAGCTGGGAATGGCACGGTACGGCCATCACACAGCACGGCATGGCATGACATGGTATCACACCAGCATAACATGGCGTGACATGGCACAGCATGACACAGCACAGCAGGGCACGGCATGGCATGGCATTGCATGGCACATCATGGGAAGGCATGGCATGGCATCACACAGCATGACATGGCATGGCACGGCACAGCACGGCATGGCAAGAATGGCACAGCATGGCACAGAATGGCATGGCAAACAATGGCACAACCATGGCATGGCATGGCATCACACAACATAACATGGCATGGCACAACACAGCATGGCACAGCATGGCACAGCAAAGCATGGCACGGCATGGCACAGAATGG
>JALIRH010000045.1:3070196-3155034 GCA_023055505.1 Callipepla californica brunnescens
CGGTGGGGCCGGGGAGCGGCGCTGCGGGGCGGGTGTGGGGCTGGAGGGGGGCACGGCGAGCGGCGTTGCTGGGCTGGAGATTGGCAGGGTCCTGGGGGCGGGTGAGCGGCGTTGCTGGGCTGGAGATTGGCACTGTGGGGCCGGTGAGCGCCGCTGCAGAGCCGGGGATTGACACTGTGGGGCTGGAGGGCGACGGCGAGAGGGTGAAGGGCACTGTGGGGCAGGCGAACGGGCGCTGCTGGGCCGGGGAATGGCACTGCGACAGCGGGGAGTGACGCTGAGCTGTGGGGAGAAGGAGAGGGAGGGGGGGGGGGTTGGAAATAGCCCCGTTAGGTGGGCACCCTGAGGAGGGGTGACTGCGTTTGCAGGAGGGATGGGTGCTTCTAGGAGGGTTGGGTGGTGTTCTCAAGGAGGGATGCCCATGGGATGAGCCCGACCTGGAGGAGGGATGCTCGTGGGATGGATGCCCATGGGATGCGGCTCATGGGGTGGATGCTTACAGCATGGGCACTCTAAGGAGGGATGCTCGTGGGATGGATGCATGCAGGAGCTCTGCGCCAAGCCCAGGATGAGGGCGGCCAATGCTCTCTGCTTCTTGCAGCCCCATTACCCTGGGTTGTCCTCCCCCCTCCAGGCCTTCCTTACCACCGTTGAGGCTCTTCTCCTGCAGCAGTGCACGCAGGATCTGGCTCTGCAGGGAGCTGAGGTTCCGCAGGCGGCACAGCTCCTCCGTCAGCTCCGTGTAGGCCAGCGCCAGGTTCACCCTGCGTGCAGGACGGAGCATCACACGGGGGGCAACACACAGCCCTCCTTGTGCCAGGCACACCCAACCTGCCCCAGAGTGCCCCAACCTGCCCCAAAGTGACCCAACCTGCCCCAAATTTGGACTTCTTTCGCTCAGAAGGGAAAAGCTGTGGCCTCGCACCGCTGCCCTGGGGTGCTGGGAGAAGCGGGACGCGGCGTTCCCCAGCAGCTTTCAAAAGGCCCTGACAAAGTCATCAGATCTCCAACCCCCCCCCCCACACACACACATCCCGAGTTGGGAATCGCTGTGAAGAAAACATATTCTCTGCGGTGATGTGAAGGGAGAACCCATCTCCCGTGGCACCCGCGGGGCTGCCGGGATCGGAGCGCCCTGAAAGGTGACGTGAGCCACCGTGACACCGCGGGCACCGGGAGATGCTGTGTGTAACTGCAGCCGACAGGGCTGCCCCGCGATGCCGGGATGTGGGGCTGGGCATGGGAGAGAGAGAGGGGGGAGAGAGGGGAAGGAGGGGGAATAGGAGGGGAAGGGAAAGGGGGGAAGAGGGGGGGAAGGGAAGGGAAAGGGGAAAAGGAAAAGGGGAAAAGGGGGAAAAGGGGAAAAGGGGAAAAGGGGAAAAGGGGAAAAGGGGAAAAGGGGGAAAAGGGGAAAAGGGGAAAAGGGGGAAAAGGGGAAAAGGGGAAAAGGGGAAAAGGAAAAGGGGGAAAAGGAAAAGGGGAAAAGGAAAAGGGGAAAAGGAAAAGGGGAAAAGGGGAAAAGAGGGAAAGGGGAAAAGGGGGGAAAGGGGGAAAAGGGGGGAAAGGGGGAAAAGGGGGGAAAGGGGAAAAGGGAAAGGGAAAGGGAAAGGGAAAGGGAAAGGGAAAGGGAAAGGGGAAAGGGAAAGGGAAAAGGGAAAAGGGGAAAAGGAAAAGGGAAAAGGGGAAAGGGAAGGGGAAAGGGGGAAAAGGGGAAAAGGGGAAAAGGGGAAAAAGGGAACAGGGGAGAAGGTAAAGGGGAAAAGGGAAAAGGAAAGGAAGAAGGAAAAGGTCAAGCAGAGCTCCCCAGCTGCCCCTCTGGGTCCCCACATCACGTCCCCACCAGCCCCATGGCTCTGCTGGATGTCACTGGGGGCACCACGCAGGACACTTTCCCACCCCACCTCGCCTACACTTCATTCAGCACCACCGGCTGTGAGCCCCACGTCCCCCCCACGGGCTCCGTGTGCTCCCCTCTCCTGCCAGGATCAGCTCGTGCCTCAGTTTCCCCCGTGACACACTGCCATCAAGCTCCACCCCACAGCAGTGTTGGGGGGGGGGGGGGCACAATTGAAGCCCCACTGCAGTGTTGGGGGAGGGGGGACAACTGAAGCCCCACTGCTGGATTTTGGCCGAGCGGAGCACCCCGTCCCCCAGGGCCACCCCAGAACTGCTGCAGCACAGGGAGGAAGCGTGAAAACCACAGCACTGGGGTGGAGGAGCAAACAGAGCGGGGGCCGGGGAGGGAGCGGGGCGAGGAGCAGCCCCCAGCCCCACACCGACCCCCACAGCCAACCAATGCAATGGGGTGCATGTGTGTGGGGGGGGGGGGGGGGAGGAGGGGGGAACAGCAAGTGGGTCCCTGCAGGAGGTTTTGGGGGAAAGGTTGGTGCAACCTCACCCCCTCCCACACACACGCACACACACACACAGAGAAAAAAATAATAATAAAAAAAAAGCCCGACAAAAATCGCTGTTTCAGGATAAAATGTGGCATTCGATACGCAGCTGCAGATAAGACGTGAGAACAAAACAGCTGCCGAAAACTCAGCCGCCCACAGCCCCGAAAGTGCCGCTGCCGTGCCGGGATCCTGCGGGGCTCCGGGCAGCACCGCTGTGCCACCCCTCCCCACCCTGCCCCCCCCACACCCCCACGTCACCTCTCGGTCCTCAGGCACAGCCCGGGGAGGGCTGGGGACAGCGGGATGGTGTAGGGTGGCTGTAATCTGCAGCACGGTGCTGGGGGGGGATGGATTGAGGCACTCCCCCCCCCTCAGGAGGCATATGATCCTATCACAATCCTTAAGATCCCAATACAAGCCGTACGATCCTATTCTAAGCTATAAAATCCCATCACAAGACACAGAATCTCATCACAAAGTGGCTCCGGAGGGCAGAGGGTACCCAGCACCCCCAGACTCCAGCAGATTGGAGATCTCAGCCAGGACAGACCCTGCAATAACCCTTCCTCTGCCCCCCTCCCCAGCCCTGCTCTGTCCACTGGGGATCCCACAACCCCAAACCGAGACAGAACCCTTTGCTGGGAGCAGCCAACGAGGGGAGAAAAGCAACGAACAAAAGAAAAGAAGAAAGAAAACCCAAAGGTGAAAACGTGAGCGCTCCCATCCGCAGCGGCGCCGAGCTGGGAATGGGCACAAAGGGACCCCACAACAAAAGGCAGCGCTGCCATACGGGGAAAGGACGGGGGTGACTCAAACCCCAACCCCGCTGCCCTTGTGGCTGCACTACAGAGGCAGGCTGACTCATCCGGGGAGAGGAAGAAAGAGAAGTCACCCCGAGAAGAAAGGAGCAGCGGGTGCGCCCTAAGAGCTGAGAAGTGGGAAGGGGCAGCTGAGCAAAAAAGGGCCTTATTGATGAGAAGAGATGGGGGGGGACCAACTGGGGAAAGGGGTTCTGCTCTGGGTTTGGGGGGGTGTGGGGCTGCCTCAGTTTCCCCATCCCGAGCAGAGGATGGCTGATAAATGGGGGCTGTGCTGCGGGGTGGGGGCTGAGCTTTGCGGAGCTGAAGTGAATGAAAGTGGAAGGCCTGGGGGGGGGGGACGGGGAACTCAGCGCAGATCGGAGAGCAGAAACAGCGAAAGCGTCCGCCGGGGTGAGAAAAAGGAGGGGGGGGGTGGGGGGGAATACGGCACCTTCCCACCCCGCGCCCCGAACGTCAGCTCCGATCTGTCCACAGCTCCACGCGGGGAGATGCAATGTGCGGTGAGACCGAGACCGTCACAGCCCCCGGGGGGGTGGGGTGAGGTGGGGGGGGGGGGGGGGGATAGATAGGAGCAAAACCCCCACAGCAGCGTCCGCACGGAGCGCACAGCCGGGACCGCCACGCGTGGGGCGCTGATGGGGATCCGCGTGGAGCGGTGCGGGGCAGCAGTGCCCTCTGCAGGCAGTGCCCGCTCTACGCACCCGCACCGAGACCCCAAAGCGGAGGGGCAGCACCCCCAGCTCCGCCCCACGGAGGTGATGGGGCAGGGCAGCCCCTGAGCCCAGATCCCATCGCACCCATCCCTTTATATCCTGTCATCGTGCCCCATCTTATCCCGTCTACCCCATCCCATTGCATCCCATTACTGCATCCATCACATCGTCTCATCCCGTTATACTCTTTCTATCCCATCCCATCCATCCCATTTACATACTATCATTTCATCCAATTATATTCCATCCCACCCCATTGCACCCCATCCCATGGATTCCATGAAATCCTATTATATGCCATTCCATCCCACTGCATCCCATCCCATTCCCATTACATCCTATCATTTCATCCTAATTTATTCCATCCCATTGCATCCCATCCCATTGCATCCCATCCCATCCCATTGCATCCCATCCCATCCCATTGCATCCCATCCCATTGCATCCCATCCCATCCCATTGCATCCTATCCCATCCCATCAATCCCATTAAATCCCATGAAATCCCATCAACTCATCCCATTCTATCCCATCCCACTGCATCCCATCCTGTCCTACCCCATCCCATTCCATCTCGTCATCTCATCTCATTCCATTCTATCCCACTGCATCCCATCCCACTGAACCCATTAAATCCCATCAACTCATCCCATTACGTTCCATTCCATCCTGTTATATTCCACCCCATCCCATTGCACCCCATTACACCCCATCCCATCCCATCCCACCCCATCCCATCCCACCCCAAACCATCCCATCCCATCCTACCCATCCCATTCCATCCCACCCTGTCCCATCATCTCATCACATTTATTATATTCCATCCAATTACATCCCATCCCATCCCATCCCACCCCACCCATCTCACCCACCCCCCCATCCCACCCCAGCACCCCGCAGGCACTTACTGATCATCTCCCATTTTCTTCACCCAGGCCATGTCCCTCTCCGACTGCTCCTGGCGACAGGACAGGGCTCACCATGAGCTCCCACTTCCCCTCCCCCCCCCATCCCCCCCCTTTCCCCTCCCCCCCCCGGGGGCCGTACCTGCTGGCGGCTGTCCTGCAGGTGCTTCAGCTCCAGCTGCAGCCTCTCGCACTCAGCCTTGAGGTGCTCCTCGCGGTGCTGAGCTCGCTGCACGTCCTGCCGTGCTGCCTCCAGCTCAGCCTCCAGCCCTCGGCTCGGCCAACCCCCAGGGCGCTCCAGCACTGCGGGCACGGAGCACTGCTCAGCCCCAAAAGCACGGGGATGAAGCTGGGGGGGGGTTTAGGGGGGAGTGGGGGGTGTCTCACCGTGGCTGAGGGCAGGGTTGGGGTGCAGGGAGAGAAAAGGCACCTCCTGTCCGGGCAGCGTGGGGAAGGGGTTGGCCTCGCGCTGCCGCAGCTGCTGCTCCAGGCTCCGGATACGGCTCAGGTGCGTCTCCACCAGCGCCCGCTGTGGGGGGGATGGGATGGGGGGAACAAAGGGGTGAGCCCCACCACCCCCCCCATCCCCATCCCCCTCCCCCTCATCTCATCCTGACAGTGATGTCCCCTGCAGCACCGTGGGGTTTGCGGAGCCCCACACCGAACCCGAGCGTGGTGGGGACATGCAGCTGGGAGCAGCGCTGAGCACGGCTGGGATAAAAACCCAAAGTGCGTGGCTGCCGACCCCAACACAGCCCCACGGCCACACGGACATCCCTCAGCCCCCCAGCCCCGCGTGGCTGCAGCCCCCAAAAGCCACAGCGGTGGCACTGATGGCCACCACAGCTCGCTGGGACAGGAATGGGTTTATAGGGCTGGGAAAGGGGACCCCGAAGCCCCACGGTGCCGTCCCCACAGCGCTGACCCCACGGTGCCCACCATCTCTCCCAGCTCCGACTCCAGGTCTGCCTTCTCCACGCACAGCTTCTCGTAGGCCTGGATCATCTCATCCAGCTGCTCCTCGCGCTCCTTGCTCTTCTCCAGCTGCAGGACGGGGCGGGGGGCTCAGCACCCATACAAGGACCCCTCTCCCCAGCTCCCAACCCCACACACACACACACCTCGTGCTGGAACTGGTTGAGCTGCTGCTGCAGCGACGCCTTCTCGCTCTTGAGCAACGACGTCTCCTTGGCCTCGTAGACGGAGAAGATGTGCTCCTCACCGAACTCCCCGAGCAGCGGGCACTGCACGCAGCATCAGTGGGACCCCATCCCCGAGACCCCCATAACCCCCCCGACCCCATAACCCCTCCCCGAAGCTCTCACCTTCACCTCGTACATCTTGAGGCGCCGTTTGAGTGTGGAGTTCTCCCTCTCCAGCCCGCTCAGGCGGTTCTTGATGTCATCGTAGGCCGTGATGAGGGCGAAGTGGGACGCGGAGCACATCTCCCCCGAGAGGTCGGTGTTGGGGCTGTCCAGCCAGTCCTCGTCCGGCCCCAAAGCCTCCGGCGTCAGGATGCTGATGTCGTCCTCGAACATGGAGTCCATGGTGCAGTTCTGCCTGGGGGGTGCGCTGAGTTTGGGTTTTGGGGGGACACGGCTCTCTGACACTCCCGAGGTGACTTTCCCAACGTCCCCCAAGGAGTGGAGTGCCAGAAATAGCGTCCGGTGCTGCCGATTCCCCACCCCACGACGCACGCGAGCTGCTTCCCACCCTCCCACGCTCACGGAGCCGCGCTGCCCTATATATTTAGCGGGGATGGGAGGATGCCGTGCCCGCTGCTCGCCCCGTCCCGGCCCCATCCGGGAGCCGCGGCCGCACAAATAATTCATGGCAGCAGACAGGAACGGGAAGTGAGAGCTGCAGGGTGCGGCGGGGACAGCCTGGGGCCAAGCCCGGACACTCAGCTCCCCCCTCCCCTCCCCCCTCCGGGCCGATCAGTGTGGGGGGATGTGGGGATGGGTCGGGATCTGCAGCTCTTGGGGTCGTGGGCTGCTATGGGACGGTGCAGCCCCTGATGGGATGAGGGGCACAGAACGCAGACGAACCCCCGGCACCGCAGTCCCAGTCTCCATCAGGGCTTTACATCACCCCCCACTCAGGAAGGGAGGGCATCGCTTCCCCACGGGGAAACTGAGGCTCCCTTAAGAGCGAGACCCCAGGAATCCCGGGGTGAGGGGCTGGGAGGGGGCACCACGATGCCAAGCTTCCCAACGGGGCACTGAGCCCCCCACCCAGCCCTCCCGTGACTCAGTTTCCCCCACATCCCCCCCAGCACGACCCCCCCGGCCCACCACCTGCCTTGCAGTGGGCCCCAGGAGTGGGGCGAGGCAGCGCGGGCTGGGCAGGGCTGCGGCACCGTGCGGGGGCTCAGCAGAGGGTGGGGGGCAGCGGGGGCTCAGCAGGAGGCAGAGCAGAGGGCATGGGGTTCTGGGGACCACAGGAGTTTGTGGGGTTCCACGTTAGCGGCGCTCCCTCCTTATTCACGGCAGTCAGTGCGTCCTAAAAGGCTGAGGAGGGGGTTTAAAGAGATGGAAAATGGGGCGGGGGGGGGGGGATAACGGGGATGGGGGCACATGGGAACGGGGGGATGGGGACGGCTGGGGGGCCCAGTGCTCAGCTCTGCTGATTGCTGGGGGTTCCACAGCCCCAGCTTAGCACGAGAAGGGGGGGAGGGGGTGCAGAAGAGGGGGTGGGGGGTGTGAACGGGCACGCAAATGGGCGTGCAAGGCACACAGCCAGCGTGCCCCGGCGCAGCACGGGGAGCACGGCGGGGGCACGAGGATGCGGGGCACACGTGCGTGCACACGAGGCCCGGAACCCCCCCCCCTCCCACCCCCAGGATCCCCCGCCCCGGTGCTGTCCCCGAGGCCTCGGGGAGCGCGCACGGTACCGGAGCTGGGGGGGGAGGGGGGGGATGGAGATGGGGACAAAGGAGCAGAGGGGCCGGGATGGGAAGAGCTGGGGACAAAGCCGGGCCGAGGGTGGGGAGGCGGGCGAGGATGGCGGCGGGGATGAAAAAGGGGCCGGAACGGGAGGGGGCCGGGCCGGGGGAGGGACGGCAACGGGAACGGCAACGGCAGCAAGAACGGGCCGGAGGAGGCCGGGAGCAGCGGGGGCAGCCCGCTTCCTTCCCGCATCGCCCTCCCCCGGCCCAGGGCCCGCACTCACCGGGCTGCGCGGCCACGCACGGGATGCGATGCTCCGGGATGCGCTGCGCTGCGATGCACCGGGATGCGGTGTACCGGGATGCGATGCTCCACGATGAGATGCACCGGGATGCGATGCACCGGGATGCTGCGCTGCGCTGCGGCGCCCGCCGGGCTGCGGTTCCTTCCTTTCCTTTCCCTTCCTTTCCTTTCCCTTCCCTTCCTTTCCCTTCCCTTCCCCCCCCCGGTCCCGGCCGCCCCCGCCGCAGCCCCGGCCCCGACCGCCGTTTCTTCCGCTCCGGAGACACCGCGAAACCACGTGGGCACCGGGCGGCCGCCAGAGCCCTCCCCCCGGGCCGTGCCGGTACCGCCCCGGCCCGTTCCTGCCCGTCCCTGCCCGCCGTTCCGCTCCGGGCCGCCCCCGACGCCGACCCCCGAGTGGGGCAGTGCCCCACGCGGCCCCGGTGGGAGCGGGGCCAGGGGGCCGGGACAGCCCCTTTTCTTTGGGGGGGGGTCCTCTCCATCCCCGTCCGCTCGGGGCGGTGGAGCCGAGGGCTGAGCAGAGCCGCAGCCGTGAGCGGTGGGGGCGGGGAGGAGGTTTTATTCCCTGAATTGTTCCCTGGGAGCCGCTTCCATTATGGAATTACGGGTGGGGGTTTTGCTTCGGTTTGTTCCCCCGCGCTGCTGCTCACGGTTTGGGGTTAGGGTGCTCTGCCCTCGAGGGGCAAAGCCGGGGGGGGGGGGAGGGGGGAGGGGGCGGGCACGGCACTGCGTGGACAGACGGCACCGCGTGGATGGACGGAGCCTCAGCGCTGCGTGGACACGCAGCACAACACCGACAGAGTCCCCGTGGCCACGTGCGTCCCGTCGAGGCTCCTGTCCGGGTGTTTGCAGAGCAGGCAGGACGGAGACGGCCGATGCAGACCCCCCCCCCCCCTAACCCCCCCGGCTATGTATAGTGCAGCTGCATCATCGCTGGGATGGCGACGTGCCGGGAGCGGTGGTGATTCAGCAGACGTCACTCGGAGCTTGGCTGCCGATGGGGGCTGCTGGCACACGGCCGGACCCCCCCGGCACTCAGCAGAGGGGTTTTGGGAGACGGGGTGGGGGTGTGACGGAGCAGGAGCCCCGCAGGATGAAGGCAGATGTGGTCCTGGAGCTGCTTGGAGGATGGAGCTCGGCCAAGTGGAGGGGAACTGCTGGGTGGGCACGGGGCAAAGGGGTTTGGGGTTTGGGGGAGGGGGGGGCACGGGGCTGCGCCACAAAACGGGGCCTGGAAAACACGGCAGGCATCAGCTCCGGCTCTGCTCGAGCTGGCAGATTGCTGCAAAGCGCTTTGAAGTGCAAATTCAGGTTTCCCATCAAGGTTGGAAGTTAATTTGGAACGCAAAGGAAACAGCGCATCCTCGGCCGTGTGCGCAGAGGAGGAGGATAAGGGGGGGGGGGAGGGGGTGGTGGTCCCCCCAACCCCAATTGGGAGCCGGGATGGGGCCGAGCGGCCTCCTGTCCCCTTTCTGCTTTCTGCCGGCTGGCACCACGCTAGCACAGGAACATGAAACTCGATTTACGCTGTCAGCCACGCTGGGAGAAGCTCTATTTTAAGCAGCGAGGTTAGGCCAGCGCGGATGCATCCTCGTGCAGAGAACCCAATCTCCCTGCTGCACGGCTGCTGGATCGTCTTCCACCCGGCTCAAATGCAGAGCGTGGAGGCAGAGCTGGGACAGGATCCATGCAGAGGCAGAGCTGGGGCAGGATCCATGCTGGTGGCCCCGTGGTGGCTCTGAGCTGCCCCCGATCCGCAGCTCCGGGCAGAGAAGATGCGTCCACGCATCACTGCAGCTCTGAGAAGGGCAGCACCTCCATAGTGCAGCTCTGCAGGAGGTGCAGGTGAGGGGTGATTCCTTCCCATCCCCTTTTGGGAAGACCCCAGAGCCCTCCAGATTTCCCCGGCAGGTCCATCTCCGCTCAACCCACTCCGTCTCTCCCAGCACGGCCGCTTCCCATGGTGCTGTATGGCAGGAAGCACCGTTTCCTCCCATGCCCTCCGTCCCTGACGCGAGGAAATTCGCCACAGTTCCGCTGCTCAGCACCAAAGGAACGAGGAAAAGAGCTGGAAAACCTTTCTCCTTCAGCCCAGGAACGCAGCAGCTTCAAATGAGAGCAGCTCCCAGTGCTGGATCCCAGCGCATCACCTCCAGGAGCAGCAGGACCAGTGCTGCTCTTCTCCTCGCAGCCCAGCACCAAGATGAGGTGCAGCCCCAGCTCGAGGCCCAGCTCCGCGTCCCCACGGCCACGTTCCCATCCCTGGCAGCTGTCACACTGCTGTCACACCGCTCCGCAGACGGAAGCGTGGCCGCACACCCACACGTCTCAGAGCTCTGCGGGGGCTGTGGCTGATGGGGGGGGGGGGTGGAAGCAGCAGTGGCTCCATAAGAAGAAGCAGGGAGCAGCGCTGATGACACCGCCTTAGAGGGGTTTCTTTTCTCGGGGTGAACCCATCGGTCGCACCCCTTTGTTGGGAGGTGGGTGCTCTGATGGGGATGAGCTGCGGGAATGGGAGGAGGAGAGAGGGGTGGCACTGGGGTTTGATGTCAGGAGGAGGACGGGAGCCAGAGAGATGCAAAAAGGATGGAAAGGGGGTAAACCCGGAGCCAAGGAGCTGCTACGAGAGAGGAATGGGCAGAATGAAGGTAACCGAGGGGTCAGGTTGGGCACTGCTGGAATTTCTCCTTCCCCCAGGGCAGGGAATGGTGTAACCCCGGGGCTGGGGGCTGTGCTGCCCCCATGCAGCTCCCAGGAGAGCACAGAGGACGTGGGATGGATGCTCAGGCCCTAAAGAGCCCACAGCCGAGCAAGGGGAACCCGGGGAGCCCCCACACAAACACGACAGACACACGAGTTCGTTTCCACTACTGTCTCAGTGTACTTTATTCTCCTGCTGTCTACAGCTGAACAGCCACACAGGACAGAAAACAGGTAGAATGATCAGACTCCTTCCCTCCACGCCCCCTCCCCAACTTCAGGAATGGCTTTATTTATTTTTTTTCTCTGCATTTTATTATTTTTTTTTTTCCTCTGTTTGATTTTCTTAGGAAATCCCACCTCAAGAAAGGAAATAAAAAGGAAAGGCATTTACTCGAGCTCGCAGCCCAGGAGCCCCCTCCTCCCCTCAGCACCTGGGAGCTCAGGCTCAGCTTTGCACACTGGTTCAAAGTCGGCACTTGGGACTGCGATCTGAAGCCAGCACTGAAAGGCACATACACATCTGATACCCTGTACGAGCGTGGATGGGCAGCTGGGTGGCTCCGAGGATCAGAGTGGGGGGGGGATGCGATGCAGACTGGCACCTGCTTGCTCTGCAGGATGTAGGATTCCAGCTGAAGGGGGTTGGAAACGTGTTCAGACACAGAGCCAAACTCCGCCAGCATCATCAATACCCATGGAAGGAGATTCAACAGCTCTGCCATTACACCCCGGAGCTCAAAGGGATGAGGAGCTCAAAGCAAAGGGATGAGGCCTCAAAAGCAAAAACCCCACGGGAGAGGAGAGGTTCTGATCCTCCAGGGTGGGAATACTGCCTGGGGAAGCAGTAAGCCGAGCAGCCAGGCGGGCTGGGGGCTGCCCAGCACCCTGCCACTGCTCCACTAAGAACAATAAGGGGTTCCCCACTCACTGGAAAGACCAAGAATACAAAAAGGAAGTTTTGGGGAATGTTTGACACCATTTTATTTAATCTTCAACTGCAGTGGAAAAATATAACCTTTTACAAGTGCCGTCTCGTGTAAGCTCAAGTCAGTATATATATATTTTATATAAATTTATTCTTTTTTTTTTTTTGCCTTTTTTTTTTTTTCCTTTTCTTTGTTTTTTTGAAGTGCAGCAAGAGACCAAGACCACATCGGATTTGATTCGATAAAAGAGCACAAAAAGGCCGAGCAGTTTCCAAATGGCATTTTATCAGATTCCGTTTGAACATCGAATTTATCCTCATTTTGCAATCCAAAAAAAAAAAAAACCCAAAAAAAAAACGTTATTACCTGAAGTTATTTCTTTTTTTTTGTTTGTTTGTTTTCTCCTCAAACTCTTTGGCACAATCATTTTTGTGGGTGTCGGGGCTGCACGACTCCGGAGAGAGCTCTCCCCCTCCGTGTTCTCACTGCCAAATTCAGAGCACTTGGTGGTTTGGTTGTTTTATTTTATTTTTTTGTCTTTCTGCTTTTCAACTCCTGGCCCTCCACCTCGAGCCCTCGTGTCCGTCGGTGTGTTTTCTTCCCCCGTTTCTACATTCACAGTTGAACATTAAGGAAGGAAAGGCGCTTCGATGAGAGCACAGAACAGCGGCGCTGGGGACGGGAGCTCGGAACATTCGTCAGTGTTTCCCCAAAATAAAAAGCCCCTACAGAGCGACTTCCCTTAGTATTATTATTTTTTTTTCTTATTTTTCTTTTTAAACATCTCTTACGCTGCATCAGTAGACTGAACTCCGGTTAGTTTATGAAATGCAACAGCTAACCCCTTCTTTATTTAGTATTTCTCTTTTTTTTTTTCTCTCTCTCTCTCTCTCTCGGGGGAAAAAAAAAAAAAAAAAAAAGATTGAAACTGCAATAATGACTTTGAAATCGAGAACGTGGACACCGCCTCACTCACACACACTCACTCTTCCACCGAAAACAAAACCAAAAACCCCTCCTGCTCCCCCTTCTCCTCACACCCCTCCCCTCCCCCCCCCACCCCTCCGTGCACCGTCACGGGGGGGCACAGCCCCACTCCCTGTGCTGCAGGGCCCAGGCTCACCGGCCCCACGCTGTCACCCCGTGGCCAAGCAGAGCCCGGTGCTCCTGCTCCAGAAGTCGAGCAGAGGAGGCCACAAGCTTTGGATGCAGGTTCCCAAACGTGGTGATTCAAAAGCCTCACTCACTCATCCTCTCATTCCCAAACACTCAGCATCCGCGCACACTCCTCACTTCTGGGTGGGTTGGTTGGGTTTGTTTGTGTGTGTTTTGTTTTGTTTTGTTTTGTCTTCGTTTCTCTTCGTCGAAAAAGATTGGAGGTTTTCCAGCGGGGTTTTGTTTTCTTTTTCCCCTCAGGTGTCGTCCCAACGGTAACAGATCTGCAAGCAGAGAGGGGTGGTTAAAGCCAAACTGAACACACACACACAGACCCCAAACTCAGGCAGTGAGAAACCAGAACAGGCTGACACAGCACGGCCACACAACAGCCTGCTCCTTCCCCGGGTGCTTCAGTAGAGCTGGGACTGCTGCACTGAGCCCTTGAGTCTGTGCCTGCTCCCATCACACTCGGCTCGGTGTTTGTTTGCTTTTTGCTCCTGACACACGGGACAGTTCCTGATAGGGAACTGAATGGAGAGCAGCCTCGGGAAGGAGGCTTCTGTGCAGCGTTCAGGCTCAGGAGTTGAGCCAGTTTCTTAAGTAATGCAATGTGAGAAAAGGAGGTGGGTGTCAGCCCTTACCAAGCTTGATTCTTCAGTTTTCTCAGCTCTTTAGTCGCCCAGGTAGCGAGGGTTTTCGTTTTGTTCGTCTTGGATCTCCTTCCTTCAGTTAGCAGTTCATGTATCATGGGTCTAGCTTCTACTAATTTCAGGACGTCCTTTCCAAACGCTGTACACAAATCTCTGAAGGAGGAAGAGAGGCTCTGAGGCTGAGAGCCACAACCATGTGTGCCAATGTGGCTCTGGTCAGCTCTTCCCAGCTAGGAGAATCGGGACTCGCATGCAGAGTCCAATAAAGGATGTGAGCTACACCAGAGTCCTCCCGAACTGTGCCTAAATGGAGATACCCCACCTCCATCAGCTCCCCCCTGGGCTCAGCACACGTCCTGACCTCAGCTCCTCCACACCAAAGGATGTGGGTGCTTTGCTTTTCAAGCCAGGTCATCCTCGACAAACCCCAGACCCAGAACTCCTGTGACATGCACCAACTTCCACTCATCCCAAACCAATCCTCACCCCGCTCCAGTTCAGGGCCTCACTTACATTACCCACTTTACACCTCCAGCAAAACGTGTGGCTGAAAAGCAGACTGGGAAACCCAACAAACACTTCAGAAGTGCAGCTCCGGCTGCTGAGAAGCACAGCACTCCACACTACAAACTGTCAGCGTGCACACGAGATGCTCACCCTATCAGTCCAGCAGAACACGCCACTACTACGTCTGTGTGATCCTCATCTCCAGCAATGTGGTCAATGTAAGACAGAATAAATTCTACTCTGGGCTGCACCAGCATCACGTCCGCTGGAAGAGAAGAGCCTCATTACAGCACAGAGGAACACAGCTGAACAGTTTGCCTCCCACGGGGGCTGCCTGTGCACTCCTGGAGTGCCAAAATCTGAGCTCTCTGAGTCAGGGAGGGAGCACACAGACACCAAGGGAGGAAGAATCACTACGAAGGGCTCTAAGCTCATCCCCTGTGTGGGCAGCTGAGCACTCTCCCATGCAGGAGTTAACAAGGATGCAATACCTACTGCAAAGGGAGCCCGTCCAGGCAGGCTCTCCTACCCCCCCTCATTTTAACCAGTAACAAAGCCAACCCACCACGAGTACTTACGGTGCACGTTTTCTTGGTCTCCCTTCAGTCCCTGAATGATGCCAGTGTAAGCCTCCAGGCAGCCCTCCCTCAGTTCATTCAGGTAATCCACCATATCGTAGTCCGACTGCAAGGCAGCAGGAGAGCACGCGTCAGCACAGCCCCCAGCCCCCACTCCTTTACGATACCAAGGAAGCACGGAGCACAGGGCCGCGTTACCTTGTCGACCTGTGCCTGGGAAGCCTGCTGGAGGGTGTTGAGTACAACATCCAGGTACTTCTTGAACTCTCCTCCGATAGCCAGGGCGATGTCTCCGAACACAGAGAGGATCTGTGGCTTCACGGACCTATGAACGTTTTCATTCTGGAACAGATTTCAGCACCGTGAACGTTTTGGCTGTGCTTGCCCACAAGAGGAGGAGCTAATAAACACCGGCCTCCCCTCGCCATGCAAATCCTCACCCTCTCCAGAGTTGGATCCCATTCAAGCACTAAGCAACACAGTTGTCAAACACGAGATCCTCAGAGCACGCCTAGCACTTCTGCTTCTCCCACCTCCCACTTTTTCCTCGGCGTGCAAGCCAACTGTTACTAATGAGAAGGGAAACACTCACCCCCAAGTTCTCCAAGAGCAGCTGCATAACCTCGTCACAGAAAGGCAGGATGTTGGATTGCAGGGCTCTGCATAAGTCACCAACCAGGCCCACTGCAGCCAGACAGACCTGCAAATAGAACAGCCAGACACCCACCTGCTGAGTCAGGCTTCCACTCCCCGTCCTCACAGCATCAGCTTATTGAATTAAAGCACTAAGCAGCGGTGACACTCTGCTGTCACCAATAGTAGCAGCCCTCCTAACAGCTGATGAGCCCCTGCTTCTTTATTTGATTAACTATTTCCACAGAGCTGTGAGGAGCTGAGCACACATCAACAGGGAGGAAAGGAAGCCCCACAGTGGCAGCAATGGGATGCTGGGAGGGCCCAACATCCACCCCCAGAGCAGCTCCTGTGCCACTGCTGTGAAAAGCCAGGGGTAAACTCAACAAAGGCCGTGTGTGCAGCCCATAATTGGACAGAAATCCACAGGGCTCTGATTCCCACTTCACCACCAGAAGCTGTGGTGTTTCACAGGTGCAGAACTCAGCACCTGAGAGCAATGACAGCTTGGAGAACATAAGCACAGCACTGCCTGCTTCGTCCCCTACCTGGTACTCAGCATAGTTCTTCAGTCCAATGCCAAGGAACGGTTTGAAGGCATCCATGTACTTCAGAAACTCTCCACCTAAGACTGTGCCCAGAAAATATTCTTGTTAGAGGAAAAAACTCCTGACCCACTGTGCACTACATGGAATTCAAAGCAGAAACCCATCGTGTTCTCCACCTAAAAGCAGTGCCTGCAATTTCTGCACAACAAACCAATGCTGCACAAAGCTGAGCACTGCATACACCTGGATTAAAATGACCCAGAGAGCTCCAACCTTTGAGGCTTCTGAAGATAAAACAACCCCTTCCCCACGCTCAGGAGGACACTGAGTGCTCCCTGCCCGACAGACACTGCGTTGGGAGCTGCACTGCAGAGCTCTGAACCCTCCTGCACCACTTCCCTGCAGCTGTAACACCTTTCTTTTAGGATCAGGAGCTCCACCTCTTCGTTCAGAGCTGCACAGTTCAAGCAGGGCCTTCCTTAGGACACTTACATTTGGGCACGATTCAAGAACTCAAACAGAGTTTGCAAAGTCTGCTCTTCTCCTCCAATTCCTACCTTCCCTGCACCACTTGTGTTACACAGATGTATCTACCCAAAGCAAAAAGCTCTCTGTCTCAGGATGGGGTTCCTTTCTGCCCGTTGGCCAACCTGCACTGCTCCCTCTGAGCCTCCCCAGCAGCAGCTCTGCAGAGGGCTGAGGGCACACAGCAGCTCCTACACAACAAACCAGTGCTGCTGTGCCTGCAGGCTCTCCTGTGCTCCCACTTCAGTGGGCAGTGAGAGTGCACCCAGACCTTCAGCAGCACCTCACTGTGTCCCCCTTGGGCTCCAGCTGAACAAGAGCCACAAAGCTCACGCTGCCAGGGCTGCACGACCCCATTTCATTCCACTGCACCAGCTCTGACTCACTCGAACACCGACTGCTGCTGCCGTGATCTCTTTTAAATAAGAACAATGACTTCAAATTGACCACTGACAAAATGTCCCAAAGCAGCAACGGGGGCTCAGGCAGCAGCAAGTGTGAATCACTGTGATAATGCCCCACTCTGACAATGCCCCACTCGAGGCAGCAGCAGGTTCCCACTGTGCTCAGCACCGCTCCTTCCTTCTCCTGGCACAATCTGCACTGTAACCACGTTATTAAGGGAAAACGAGCTACTCATTGAAGAAACGCAGCCCAGAATAACCCAGCAGACTCAGAGCTTCGAGTGACAGATGCAGGGAGCTGTGCTGTCAAAACCACACCTCGAGGAAAAGCAGGAACTAAGCGTGGGGGGGGGGGGGGGGCTCAGCTTTACACTGAACCACACAACCAGAAAGAGCAGGAAGCGCCCGGGCTGCAGCCCAGCCCTGCTGCCAACCCCAGCCCTGCACACCGACCTTCCACCAGCGTGCTGACAGCCATCAGGGCATCCTCCTGCACCCCCCCAGAGCCCGCCGTGCTCTGGAACATCCTCAGCAGAGATGCCATCACCACGTCTGAGATCTGCAGGGCGTCCTGGTGCTGCACCTTCCGCAGGACATTCTGCAGAAGGGAAGAGAGGAAGAGGAGAGCTTCCACGCGTGCTCAGCTGAACGAGGCCCTCCACCTCTGTGAGTGCTTCCGAGCGTGCAGAGAGCAAAGCTGCTGTTTGAATTGTGCTGCTGCAGAAATGTGCTTTGTCAGGGCGAGCGCAAAGCCGCCTTGGTTTTAAGCTGCACTCCATTTCCCAGCTAGACAGCAAGCTGAATGCACTGCTCCTGCTGCATAGGCTGTTCTGCAGGCTCCCTTTTGTACGCTGCCATGAAATGCTGGCCAGCCCACATTTGGCACTGTGGGAAACAAAAAGCCTTCCTCATCTCACAGCAACATCACAGCCGTGCCCTGCTGCCAATCACAGGTGGCACAGACGCAGATATCGGTGGCTGAGCTGAGATGTGTGCTTCTTTATGGCCAGCTGCAGCCCAAAGCCCTCCAGGACAAGAGGAGAGCAGCTCACATACAAACACTGCACAGCACAAATATTCATCTCAAGACCACAGTGGCTCTGTTTGGAAAATCAAAGAGACTGAGTCGGGCTGCTCCAATAACAGGTCTCAGTTTCCCTTTTCAGTATCACCCATTTTCTTTCCCCCTGTTGGATGTTTCTCTCTTCAGTTTCACTCCTGTGAACCTCTGCTCAATGGCATTAAGCATCTGCTGCAGCCACTGCTGTCAGCACTGAGGGCTCAGTTGCTGTGATAATGAAGAAAACTCTTTGCAAACCCAAGCTAGCAGCTGAATTCCATGCGTGCAAACTCCACAGAAGGAAACAGAGGAGTCCTGGGGGGTATCAGAGCTCACACTGTGCAAAGGGGAACACTGTACGCAGAGGGCTCCCATCCCACCCCAGCACTGGGCTGCTGAAAACTTGGGGAGAGAAGGGGCTGCTTTCAGTGCTCCCTGAAAGAACAGGAGAGGAGCTGAAGTGTGCTGGCACCCCGAGCCAAGCAGAACAATCCTTCGCCCCGTGGGTAACGGAAGAACCCATCCTTAGCACCCCAAAACCTCCTCTCATAACCACGAACCAGAGCTCACCTGGAGAGTGGCACAGAGGAGGGACTGGAGGTCGTTGAACTGGATTCTGTCTGAAGTGCTCTGGATATGAGACTGAAAAAGAAAACCCAAGAGAAGCCCCACTGTTGAACCTCTCCTCCACAGTCCACGCGAGTCGCAGAAAATCCATTTCAAGATGATTTGTTTCTTCAAATCTCAGGTGAGAGGCACTGCTCTATGCCCCCACCATTGAAAACTGAGACAACACAGCCAGCAGCAACCTCGTGCAACCCACGCTGGGGTTCGACCACCACCCACCTCCATCTGCAGCACTTGCTGGAGCCTCTCCATGATGACCAGGGTTGTCTTCTGCACAGCAGGGTAACAGTCCTTGGCACTGTTCTTCACTATTTCCATCAGTGCTTCGTAGGCAGAGCTCCTCAGGTTATTCTGGTGCCCATCAGGCCTGGAACAGAAGGAGTTATCTGCAGCTCCCAGCACTCGGGAGTGCTTAGGAACACTTTTTTTCTTCAGTGGATTGGTAGCAGCTGAAGCCTTTCTCTACCCCGAGATTGGAGAGTAAATGAAATCTGCAAAGCCATTGCTGGCACTTTTGTTAATTGGATATTAATAATGACTTCCATTATCTTCGTTCAGGCAGCAAATCCAGGAGCAGCAAAAACACCTCAAACCCACAGTGTGCACACCACAAACCCACGTGCTGCAACCCTGCCTGGGAAGGAACGGCATCAGGAGGCGAGCAGCACCCATGGGTGCCCCCCAACACCCCCTGAGCCATCAGGGAGGGAGTTCAGCTGCAAATAAAGACAGCTGAGCTCTGCTCTGAGATGTCTGAAGGACCTCAGAGCCCTGAGCCACACACCACACTCGGGGTTGGAACCCTTACGTGACTCTGAAGGCAGAACGTGATCCCAACATGAACCTTAATTTTGCACCTGCAGAACTGAGAAAACATTTTGCCTCATCTGTTTATATTCCAGCTTAGTTTGGAAGAGGACAGCATCCAGCCCAGGTGGGCCCTGCTCTCTTTTGGGGGTGTCTGGTGCTGCTGAGGATGGACATAGCACATCAGGAGCACGACACAGTTGTGTTAAAATGAAGTGTCTGAGGCACGCAGCTTCCTAACCACGTCTTCCTGATCATCCCTTGGCTCCACAGCCAACCTCGAGGAGTGTTATGAATGCACACACATCTGCAGCCTCACACTGTGCTCCAAAGCTTCCAAAAGTCAAACCCAGGTTAACGTTACCTATCTGTGGTCTCCAGAAGTTTCTGGACTATGAGCTCAAATGAAGAGGATAAGCAGTAGGTTGCTGGTTCTTCCTGATCGTCAGCTACATCTGCAGCTTCGTAGGCAGCTTCAGCAAGACTAGTGAAGGCCTGAAACACAGAACAGCCACTGCTGTTACCCAGGTGACTTCACTCCCACAGCTCCACAAACACGTACCCCATACAAACAGCTGCAGGGCCAAGAGCTCCCTTACAAGCCTGTAACCATCCAGAGCGGTCTACTCCGGTGCAGGAGGGATTTTGAAGAGGTAAAACAACATCAGGAGCAAGCCATGCTGCCTGCATGCTGCTGCTGGTCCCAGCAGAGCCTGGACTGCACAGGATATCGGTGCTGGGCAGATAGACAGGATCTGTTCTCATCACAAGCTAAAAATCCCAGCTTAGAAAAGGCTGCAGACTGATTGTAACAGCTCCGAGACAGGTGGATTAAAACAGAGAGCTGAAACATTCCTCACTGTCACTCCCCTCTAAAGACACCAGCCAGTCATCATCTGCCAAACAAAAGAGGGCTTAACAGCAGACTGGGGAGAAGCTCCCACACTGACCTGAACCCTCAAACCTCTGCAGCACCCACAGGACGGACCCTGTGACTCCTAAGGGTTGTTCTGATGTGCACACACTCATCTCAGTGCTGAATCCCCACTGAGCAGCCCCATCAGAAGGCAGTGAGTGAGGGACACGTCCTCTTTACACGGGGAGGACAGCGATGCTCCCTGGTAGCACACATACATCAAGATGATGCAGCTGAAGTCAGCAAGTCAACCCAAGGGACTGCAGCTCTGTCAGGGAAGGAAAGATTCCACGCTTCTCAAATGAGATCTGAAGCGAGCTTAGGTGATGGGAAACGAGGTAGCACGTGCTTCTCTAGGGAAGGATGGGCAACCCAGCTGTCCACAAAGGAAAACTCAACCCCAGCACGTCTCCTCTAAGCACCCATCCTCAGATAACTCTCACTCTGTTAATATCAGTATTTTTCTCCTTCAAATGCATTTCTCCCCTTGTTTTCCCCACACCTGAGATAACTCAGAGCCAACGAGAGCTGCCTTTGCTGGGTGACCGAGTCAAGAGCCACCTCTGACAGCCGTGGAAGCGTGCAAGCATCTCCGTGTGTGCACTTCCACCAGCACGAGCTGCCTCTCCTTGCTTATAGAAACCTCTCAGCAGCAGCAGCAGCAGCAGAGAGGGCCCTGCCTTACCCAGCACACGTTGGAGGCCACTCGGGGCTCAGCGCTCAGGCCCTCGATCAGACACTGCAGCAGTGGGGCGAGGTAAATGTCATTGATGGCTGCCTCGGGGAGCATCTCACAGATCCTGCCCACGGTCCACGCCGCCGTGTCTCGAACCACAACGCTGGGATCCTTCATCAGCTCTATCAGAGTCGGCATCGCCTGAGAGAGATGGCAGTCAGGATATTGCCACGCGAGTTCTATGTCAGTGTCGGCTGTGAGGTGGCTGACTGGAGCCTGGGGCAGCAGGGAGGGTCACTCAGATCCAGCAAAGCCATCGTTCTGATCTCTTACAGCTGTTCCCCAGCAGGGTAAGAGATCAGAACTGAAGCACGAGGAGCTTTTCAAGTCCTGAACGTTCCAGCTGAGGAACCCAACTACCTGCCCTGGTGCTACCTAGCTCCAATGATGGAAAGCAGGCAGCCCTTAGCTCCTTCCCACACTAAGAACAACGCACCAAACACGAGTCCTCCTTCAAACACATCAGCTTTTGCTTACAAGCCTCACGCTAATCCTACCTGTATAACTAGTGGTTTGAGCTGGTTAGGCTCTGGTCCTTCCAAAATGCACCCAAAAGCCATCACAGCCGCATCTCTGTATCGCCAGTCCGGATTTTTGATGTGTTCTTTAATGAAGGGCAGCACGTGAGGAACGATGTCATCTTCGCAGCAGGTCGCCAGGAGCATGAGGCACACTCCTGCTGCTTTACAGGGGTTCCAGTCATCGTCGTCATCATTTTCATCCTAGGAAGAGGGCAGCACCCCATCAGCACGGCAGAAAACATCTACTCCTACTCACACCCTAATGCAAGGAGCACTGCCTCCTCTCCAGGTGTGATATTCAGGGGTCAGTTCAGCCCCAGAAGAGCTGAGTTCCACCTCTGGCAGAGAGGCAGCCCAAGTTACGTGCATCCCCCACACCTTCCCAGCTCCACAGAAGGCTGATGGCTCCTCACTGACAACTGCAGCAGCCCCACACCTCTTCCAAACTGCCCCTCTCTGCTCTGGGTGGGGATTTTGTTTCTTTGCCCCACACCACTGCTTTGCAGAGCAGCCACTGTGCCCAGGCACAGCCAGTTGGCTTCCCCAGAGCTGGGCCACGTCCCTGAGGATTCTCTCACCTGCTCTTCCCTTCCCATTTAACAATCCCTCCAGAACCTCCTGCAGTGTAACCCTCCCACACCCAAGTGGACGCTAATAGGAAAACAAGGAATCAATTCCCTGCTTCCACTGTGAGCATTCTCACAGCACTCCCCAGCTCCTCGCAGCAAGCCGAACCAACTCCATCCCATCCGGCTTAATTAACAGCTTCATTTGATAATTAGACCTGCAAGTGACTCTGTTCATTTGTATTAGGCTGTGGAACAGAGTGCAAACAAGTCCCCACGAAGTGCTCAGCAGCAACCAAACAAACAGTGACCTCAGAGCTGAGGCTGCAGAGCTCCAACGAGGCAGACAGCAACCTCACGAGGGACACAGAACGATAAAAGCACTTCAGGAATCATAAATACAAACACATCTCAGTGGAACTGAGCAGCAAAGCAATGCAGCGTGGCCTCAGCCCTGCAGGACGTGGCACAGTGTCTGCGTGTGCCCCCCCCAAAGCAGAGCTGTGAGGTTGGTCGTGCAGCAAGCAGAGCAGCAGTGCTTTTGTTTCATGTTATTCTACGTTGTTTCCCCCGCTCTGGATGCCCAGCAGGGACCCTGTAAACTCACCTGCTTCGTTAAGGTCTGCGTGAGAATCGGGACCAAATACTGCAGCGCTCCCTTAGCGTAGAATTTGCTCGTGTGCTCCGGAGGCCTCCCCTGCTCTGCTGCCTGCAAAGGAGCACACAGCACCGTGCTCAGCAGCACTGCACGCCCGCAGGCTCACACCACGCCTGCACCCAGCAGGAACAAGCCCTCCTGAGCACGCTTCCCGAGTTCCCACAACACACAGGGACCTCAAGGACACCCTGCGCTATGTCACACAGCCAGCTGAGCTCAGGGTGCTGTCCCACACCCACCAAGGGCCCCTCCTCACACGGCACAAACACCGATGCGTTCTGTTAGGCATGATTAACAAGTGACCCCGAGTAGGAGAAGCGAGAGGTCTTCCTGCACACAGGCTGAACCTGCACGCTGACTGTCCTTTTATCCTTGCTATTTTGGGCAGGCAACACAAATATATATTTAGCTGCTTTTAAAGATGGATGTGATTCATCCAGAGGCCCTCAAAGTTTAAGCTCTTATCGATCCGTGCAGCATTGATGCTAAGGGCCTCTGCGTGGGGAACAAAACCCCAAATCCACGTCCAGATCATCCGCTGTGATGGGGAAGGGTTGCTTTCACCCCATGGCTCTGTGCTCAACTCAGAAGTAATGTATTATATAGAATGCCAACAGCCTTTTCCACGCTGGAACAGGACGATGAGAGCCCACACAGAGCCCACCAGGCACAGGCAACTCCAGGAACACAGAATGCTCTGCAGCAGCTCGCAATGCCACCTTCAGCTCTGACAAATTCAGGACAAGGAGCATTTCCCAGCGTGGCACGGCGCCTTAATGTGCATTTAGGTTAACCTTACAGAAAAGCTTAACTCCACTCAGGGATGCTGAAGAGGGATCAGGTAGCTGTCATGTACCATCTTCAGGAAAGCAGCACCTCTTTGTCACAGCGTATTCTCAAAGCTGTCAGGAACCCTTTACCTCAAGCTGTTCTGACTCCCAGCCAGGTCAGCACAAAACCCTTTTTGCTTGGTTCAAAAGGCAGCTCCTCATCTGGGAGGCAGGACGGGGTGTGTCTGAGCTACACTGAAAGCAACCCAACGTGTGCTATGGAAGGAGGGTAAGGACAGTGCCCCCTGTGCAACTTTTAACTCCAAGTTTTGCCTTTATCTTCGACAGCAGAATCAATAATCACAGCTGAGTGCTGGCTAAGTACAGCTGCCAGGGCCAAGCAGCAGCTCAAAGCTGCTCAGCAGAGCCAACCCCAGGTCTCAGCTTCCATTCCAGTCATGCATCACGGAGCATCAGAGTGGTGCATGATGTCTCATCACAGACCAGGACTGCCCCACGAGGGGCAGGGCTGAGCTCCCATTCCGTAGCAGGAGCTACAGAGAACAGCAGCACTTCCAGACGTGGCTCGAGGCCACGCGTGCTTGCAGGCTCACCTCGGATGCCTCTATAGCCAGGTCCATCTCCTCATCACAGACGTTGGACCAGAACTCGATTCCCTGCAGAGCCACCTCATCGATGTCGCTTTTCATCGCTTCAATAGTTATCTTCAGAAACAAAGAGAGGAGGGGGAGAGAAGAACCAAAGAGCAAATCAAAGAGGTAAGAAAACGTTTCCTCCCAGACCAAGACCAAGGAGCACAGGGAGAACTGTACACAAGAAGCGCAGGTACTCACAGCAAAAAGTGCAGGACCCATATACGTCTCCATATACTGATAATAAAGGGACATGATCTTCACCAGGTTCTGTAAGGCAGCCACTCGTACCTGGAGGAGCACAGAACGGCCCCAAGGGGCGACCTCTATCACAGCCCTCAGGGAAACAGGGGCAGCTGTGGCTTCCCACAGCCCCTACAGACCCAAACCCCTCCACCAATTCCACGTACTCCATACCCAGTACAGCTTTAGCAACCCAACCCTCCCTCGAGGAGTTCACCACTCCTAACACGGAGCATGAAACTCGCTGTGTTTGCACCCCCAGCTGTTATTTCACAGCCTGCTGTTCATCTCCTGCAGCACTGCTGCTTGTTACGATGCCACGAGCTTCACTCAACCACCCAAGAACGGAACAGTGACAAAAAGGAGCGCTCTTATCCTCACCCACTGCTGTATTCTTCAGCCCTCACTCACCCTCGTGTCCGGACACTGCGTTGCTTCACAGACTACTTGCATAATAAAGTGCCTTTCAGACTGGAGGAGAAATAAAAGAACATCAGATCACAGGAGCTCTGGAAGAACCCATTTCTGAGCCTGCACTGCTACGATCCCTCACAACACTTCTTCAGAGGTGCAGGTGAGCGTTCACTGCAGTGTTTGGAATCCTCCCTTTCCCAAAGTGGGAACCCCCAGTCACTCTGGGAGGTGCTTAGCTGGCTGCCCAGAACAGGGAAGTCCAACAGAACTGAACACGTGGCAGAGCAACAAGAAGAGCCCATTGGATCCTGAACGGCTGCAGAAAACCCAAAACTCAGCCAGGAGTTCTGGACAGGCAGCAGCTGGGTGCTCCTGCGTGGAGGAGGAAGGCACAGACCTGCACGCCCAGGCTATTCCCAGCCCTGGAGCCCATGAGAAGCTCAGCCTGAGGTTGTGCACCTCCTCCTCACACTCTGAAGCCCATCCCCATCCCCTTCTGCTGGACAGAGCCTGGGAAACATTTCTGTTAAGAGACCTTCGAAGCTGAGGGCTCAGTATTCACCCCATCTTCCTGTACTCTCCCTGGAAAGGACCCAAGGGACATCCTTCACCCGAATCAGGGCAAGGAAAAAGCCAACCCCAATGTCCCTGCAGGCCTTTCTCCCCCAGCCACTCCCAGGGGCACCACACGCTGGGATCACTGCCACACAACGTGAAAGAAAGCGCTGATCCAAGCGGGTACAGCAGCACTGCAGAGCAGAGCCCACTCAGGAAGCAGAGCATCCACCAGGCTGCAGCCTGAGCTCACCTCAAACCCACCCCCAGAACTCAGCAGCACCTCTATTTCCACGGGCAGGAACAGCCCCGGCTGCGTGGAAGCCAATCCAGGTCTCAGACGCAGTGGGGTTTATGCATCACAGCTCAGCGTGGTGCATGATTTCTCATCACAGACCGTGGATTCAGCCCTTGTATTTTAGATCATTTTCCCCCTTTACCTCTTTGTCGAAATTTGCTTTGGTGAATTCCAACGAGTTCAGGAGCGCGTTGGTAGCTGCTAGCTTCACATTGTTGCTGGGCTCTTCCTTTCTCATTCCCTGGATGATGGCTGTCAGGATCTCATTGGATTTGTCTTGAAGCTGCTCCGGGTCCTAAAAGCAGCACTGACAGTCACTTCTCAGTTAAAAACAACCTCCTCCACCTTCCAAAGCATCACCGATTCCACGAGCAGAAACTGTATGACATTAAGGCCGAGAAGGCCTTTGTTGACCAGGAGCATCAGAACACAAACATGGGAAACTCCAGTCCTTGCCCACACCCCACTGTGCCTGTTTTCCTCCTCCCTCCACTCCTCCTTCACCCGAGGCCCTTCCCCACCTCCAGAAGGGCTCTGAGCTCCCTGCTGCCCCCATCCCTCCCAGCAGGGACTGCCCCAGGCACACAACAGGAGAGGGGCGGGGATTTGAGCAAGCAGTTCGCTGCAGCCCAACAAATACACCGAATAGATTTCCTCCTCCTGCCTTCCCCACACTGAAAGCGTTCACAGAAACCACAGCAGCCAGGTTTATTTTCCAGCAGCAGGTCTGAGAGCACAGAGGGCTTCTGCAGTCTCAGACAGCTGGGACTGATAAAACCTGGAGTGCTCCAGAGAGCAAGAGATCCCTGCCCACACATCAAAACCTCCTGCACTGGGGGTGATAAAGAGACCCCTGTGAAAAAGGGAGGAGGTCAGCGAGCTTCTCGGCCACGTGAAGGAACCAAGTGCTCTCCAAAGTGGGCTGCAGTTCCCTACCAGCACCCTCCCACCCCACAACCTCACACCGCCTTCGAAAGGCGACCTGGATTTGTGCTGTAAAAGCAGGTCAGCTCCTTCAGACACTGTCTGTGTGCGTCTGCTGCGAGCACAGAGATCCCCAGGACGAGAAGGAAGAGAGGTGCCGCCAACGGGAGCGGGGAGAGCTCAGCACAGCTCGGCACGCCTTGAGGTGTACTCACGATATCCTGGCAGATGTACCCGATGGCCTCCAGCGTGGACTCCTTCATGTGCTCGGTGCTGTGCTGGTTGGTGACATTGGCCACCAGTTGGGGGATGAGCTCAGGCCACTGGTTCATGGGGATCTCGGCGCAGGCGATGCCGGCCACGCACTGCGAGGCGGAGCTGGGCCGGTACGTCTCCGTGCCCAACGTCTGCAGGACCTGAGAGCAGAGAGCAGCACTTGGTTCGGTCACGAGGCAGCACCTTCCCAGCCCGGGAGGCACTGCATCTCTTCCCATCAGAACCACCTGCTCGTCTCAGCTCTCCCCCTGTGATGGCTGAGATGAACCTGAGCACAATCACCCCTTCAGTTAGAGTGCTGCCACAGCCCTCCATCCCAACTCCTCCAACCCCTCCTGGGGAGGGACAGAAGTGAACCACCCCAACACGAGGCTGCTTCTACCGGGGAGAAGAGAAATAAAACCACTTCGTTCCGTTCTGATGATTCGCAGTCCATCAGATTGTGCTCTTATGCAACCGCTCCTCCGAACCACAAAGGGAGGAGCGCTCGTGGATGCAGGCACGCCCCTCCCTTTCCCAAACACCCACCAGGGATCACTGTCCCTCTGTTACTCAGATTCCCCCCAAACCACCCACAACCTCTCTTCTCCAGGACGGAGGGGTGTGGGGCAGGAAGCAGCCATCAGCCCCACAGGGACCCCACCAAATCAACCCACATTCAACGGATGCTCAACACAGCCCACCATGGGGAACTGCTGAGGGGAAGCACCCAAAGAGGCAAAGGATCCTGCTTTAATTTGACACCAAAGCCCCACGGCTGCGAGCTTCACACACAACAGCTCCCACTGCCAGCAGGAGCTACGATGCCCTTCCCCTACCACCAATACAACCATCAGTCACCCAACCTCACCCCGTGAGATGCAAACTCCAAGACAAAACCAACACAGAAAGCATAAAACCCTCCTCAGCCCCACACAGCCCCGCACACCTCTGTTCCCATGGGGTGAAAGGACCTCGTGTCACTGCGAGCCTTGGGGTTAACCCTAAGCAGCTCACCTGCACAGAGCCAGCAGGGCGCTGCCCCCTGTTTGGGATTTGCCTCTTTAGGACCACGTCCCACCAACTCATGGAGCCTGCCGGGCTCTGTGCAGGCGTGTGTACTCAAAGGGATTCCCAGAGGACCCAGAGAGCAGCTGAGGAAGCTGCTCTGGTGCGGGACAAAGCCAACACTGGGCACTGAGCAGGGAAGCAGTGCACGCTGCTCCACTCAGACTCCTTTCCAGGAGCACTTTGAGAGGAGAGATAGAAAAGCAGCAGCTTCACACCTGCCTGGCTCTCACCCCAACACCTCAACACACAGCACCGAAGCACAGCAACGCAGGAGCCCTGAGAGGGAGCAACCAGAAGGCTCCGGCAGAAAGGAGCGAGGACACAGCTCATCACCAGAGCAGCCAGGAAGGGACAGGAGGCACTCACGTAGTTCTTGACCTCCCTGCGGGCGTTGGCGTCGATGGCGAGCCATCGCTGCTGGTACTGCGCCTTGATGTCGGGGTCCTTGGAGGTGAGGGAGTTCTTGATCTGCAGGCCGGCCGCCACCCTCGCTACCTGGCTGTTCCCAGGGTTGGCCAGCACTCTGGACAGTTCCACCAGGAAGGTTGGCTGAAGAGAGAAGGAGAAGGAAGCTGCTGAGACCCCAGCCCGGCCCACCCAGCCCCCCACCCCCGGCACAGAGGAGCAGCGCTTGGCTTGGCTTCCAGCAGCTCGCTCAAGGGACCTCCCCCTCCCGAGCTCCCATCCACGCAGAGCACCCTCTGAACAACCCACCTGGGTCCTGTGCAGGGATGTGCAGCTCCTGGGGGGGGCCCAGCATGATGGGGAGCACTGTTCATCCTTCCCAAAGCCCAAACCCCAACCCAGAGCAGGGATTCGTGGTGCAATGGGGGGGGTACGGGTGCGAGGTGAGGGCTGCTGCACCCACACCACCTGAGCCCCCTGCAGTGGGGTGTGAGGAGCACAGAGTGTGGGGGAGGGGGAGGGGGGGGGGTAGCAGGAATAGAGCCGGCTCTGCTTTCAGTGCCCACGTGCACCGCTCTGTGAGGCTCCGCTGAGCCAACGGTGCCTTCGAGAAGGAGAAATTCGGGGAGCACGGCTGTGAGGCGGTGAAAGTGGGGGAGGGGATGCTCTGAAGCATCGCAGCTCCGAGCACAGCCCCTCTGGGGTGCAGCCCTCCCCCCGTGGGGTGGCTCCGGCGGTGGGGTGGGGGGTTGGGGGAGGGGATGGGCTCTCACTGAGGAGCGCGGGGAGAACAACCGCTCACGTGGCGCAATGAAAGCGTCACCGCCGCCACCGCCTTTAAGGAAACGCTCCTAAAACCGCACGAGCCCGGGAAGGCCTTCGCGATTCCTGCCCGGGTGACCGCACAAAGCTTTAGCAACCGCTCCTTCGGCGGAGGGGGAGGGGGGGGTTGGGGGAGGCAATGGGAAGTTCCAGAACCCCGAGGGCGACCCCGACCCCACCCCACGCACAGCGCGGATCGCCCCGACCGCATCCGCTCCGCTCCCGCCGCCGTACGGGGCGCAGAAGCGGGCGGAGATCGCCGCTCCCCGCGGAGCACCGGGCGCTCCGGGGCGGCCCCGCCCGGGAAAGGCCCCGGCGCTGCCATGGCCGCACATGGCCCGGCCGCTCCCCTCCGCCGCGCCCCCATTGGCCGCCGCCGCCGCCGGGAGCGCCGCCATTGGCGCTGAGCGGAGCGGGCGCGGGAGGGACCGAGCCGGGGTGGGGGAGGGGAGGGGAAGGGAGGGGGCCGCGATGGCGGCGCGGCCTGGAGGGCCCGAGCGGGGCGGACTCACCAGGTTCTCGATGGCCGCCTGCTCCAGGAACTTCTGCGCCGCTTCCAGCTCCGAGCGGTCTGCGGGGGAGGGGAGAGCGGGCGGCGGTCAGCGGCACCGGGAGAGAGGGGGGGGGGGCACCCCGGGGAGCGCCGCACCGCACCGCGCCGCGCCCCGCACCCCCCGGCACCGCGCGGCCTTACCCGGAGACACCGTCTTCTCTAAGATGGTGATGAGCTCCATGGCGGCGGTTCGGCGGAGGGGAGGGAGGAGGGGAGCGACGGGGCGGGGGGGGGGCGGCGGCGCTGCGGCTGCGGCTGCTGCTGTGGGGCGGCGGCGGCGGCGGCGGAGGGAGAAAAAGGGCCGCGCGGGAGGAGCGGTGCGCGCGCGCACCCCGAGCGGCGGAGGGATACCACGGCCCCGGCCCGCCGCCCCGCGCCGCCGCGCTGATTGGTGGGAGCCGGCGGGCGGCTCGCGCGCCGATTGGCCGAGCCGCGCAGGGGGGAGGGAGTTGGCGGGCGGCGGGGAGGAAGGCGGGAGGAGGGGCTTCCGGCGGCGCCGCGCGCTGATTGGGCGGCGGAGCGCTGAGCGCGGGGGGGGGCGGCCACGTGGGGGGCGGGAACGCGCGCGGCGCCGACCGGAAGTACCGTGGGACGGAGCGGAAGCGCGGAGCGGGGGGGAGGGGGGCGGGGCCGGAAGCGCGGGGCGGCGGCGCGCTCCTCGTGGCCGCGAATGGCGGCGGTGCTGCCCCGCCGTCTCGAGGCGGTGCTTTGTTACCGGACCGGCGGGATCGCCGCCACCACCGGAGCCCGCTGAGCTCCCGCGCCGCTCAGCCCCGTGGTTGCGGTGCCCGCGCCGGACCCCACCTCGGTCCTCTGGGCCCGGAGCGCGAAGCGGAGCTTCCCCACCGCGCCCGCCCCTCCCCATGATCGGTTCTGCAGCCCGGGCTGTCCCGCAGCACCGTACCCGCTGCCCGTTTCCCCGGCAGCTCGCAGCCCCGGCAGCTCGCAGCCCCCGCCCTTCCGTCGTCGGAAGCCAAAACCGAACCGCGTGCTGCCCTCCAACAGCCGTGAACCCAACGGGACGCGAAGGGCGCTCTGCCCCTCTCTGCTCCTCCGCTGTGGGGCCGAGCTCTGCCGTCCCCCGTCCCTCTGCCCCCCATGTCCCCGCTGCCCCACAGCTGTGCCCCACCGAGAGCAGAGGCGGCTCCGAGTACGGCAGCTCCCGGGCAGGAGGCGACGCTTTGAGACAGGACACGGCTCGGGACGTGAATTTCACATTGACGTTTTTATTGACTGTTTTAATTTTCCGTCGTGGGGTTGGTTTCTTTTTGTCGGTCGGGTTTGGTTTCGTTTTGAACAGCACAGGAAACGGTTCGGGGAAGGGGACCGAGAGGCCGATGAGCTCCGGTGAAGCCGCAGCAGATTGGGATCCCCGTTAAAGGAAAACGCGCAGGGTGATGGGTCGGGTGAGCAGCCCACCTCTCCTTTAAGGCCTCTGGATCCAATTACCACCGACGGCACAGGAAGGAACGAGGAGCTATCGCTGCTACGGCCACGGGGAGGTGGGAAAAGCAGGTGGGGGGGGGATGGGGAGGGCAGCACACCCCGGCAGCGATGGGGGAAGCGGACACAGCGCGGAGCCGGGAGGAAAAAAAAAGAGACTGCAGGGATGGTTCTGTCGTTTAATGTGGCTATGAAACGTATCCGTACAATCCCGTCATCTCGAGGAAGGACATCAGCACGTGGGACTGAGAGATGCTGCAGAGAGGTAACACAGAAGGGGGGAACCTCCCCTCCGTTGGGAGTGGGGGGCTGCAGGAGCATCTCCCCCCGATCTTTGCGCTGGGAGTGAGGTGGGCTCAGCGCTGTGCGGCTGCTCGCTCGCTGCTCCTCCGGCCCCAAACTGCTGTGCTCACAGCTGCCACTGTCCCCTTTTGGGTGGGGAAGGGAGGGTGTAAAAAACAGAACATGTGTCACCGAGGGCAGCAGGAGAGGGGGGGTTAAGTACTTGAACCACGGACGAGGCTGGAGGAAGTTTCACAGTTTTGTTATGCTCTATTTTATTTCTATCGTATTTACACATTTTTCTTTTTGTTTGTTTTTTTTGTTTGTTTGTTTCTCTCTCCTCTTTTTTTCTTTCTCTCCTTTTCTCCTCTTCCCGTTGAATCGCGATTAATTTTTTTTTAATAGGATTTTTTCATTCTGGAGTGTGAGCAGGAACCAGTTAACTACATTCACAGTCCGATCCCCATCCGCTTGAGACAGAAGACTCCGTTATCCATCAGCTGTGTGGGGCAGCTCCTCCTTTTTGGAGGCCGTGGGGGCTCCGTGGCTTCACGCCGTGGCCGGGGGGGCCCTGCGCTGCAGGAAGTACTGATGGATGTCCTCGCTGTCCCGCTTCAGCCAGGCAGCATTGAGCAGGATGTTCTCGCAGCACTGCTGGACGGTGCGCTCCGCGGACGGGGCCGGGTGGCTCTCGAAGAAGGCCTGCACAGAAAGCACAGCGACGTGCATATCAAGGCCCTGAGGCTGTGTTTTTTCAGCCCTCCGTCTCCTGAGCTTTTGCATGGGAAGAAAGGAGGTTGCTCTGCTGGCTGCTTCCATCTCTGTGCTCGAGGAAAGCCGCAGTGCAGCGCAGGGTTCCATCCTGTCCTCAGAGCCAGGGATGGTCTCAGCCCCTCTCAGCAGGAGGGTCTCACACGAGCAGCAAACTCAGCAAACCGAGCGTGTATTTCTGGGCTAAGCAATGCCCATGGCTTTTCTGCAAACAGAGCTCGTCCCTGTGCAATGATCTCCGGGCACAGCAGCTCCTGGATGTTCTCACCTTCCTCCCTCCAGCACCTGCCCACAGCTCCAGCTGTCACTGTGCTGCTGCAGGGAGGGCAGAGCTGTCCTCACCCTCACCCCAGCACGTGGCTGAGCCTCACACTAACGTAAGGCACACCGAACGTCGCAGCAGAAATGAGGTGCGCCACCTCTGGGGTTCATCTTGGAAATGAGTTACGGTTTAGTGGTGGAGGACTGCTCAATCACGGCCTGCATGGATCACCCGAGGTGAGCACTGGGTGAGCTGTGGGAGCACAGTGAGGGCAGTGCATCTGTGTGACCCAAAGGGGTGGAGCCCACCTCTCCCAAACCCCATTGAGGGGCTGAGCAGCACTGGAGAAGGATCTCTTTCTGGAGATCCCTCTCCTCTGGAGTTTCCTACCATGAGCCTAGGCTGTGGGTGAGCACACTCCTTTATTTCAGCTGCCTCTTTCCATCTGTAAAATCTCTCTGCTACAATACTGCTTAGCATTACCCATTTCTGTTAAGCATACACCATACAGTCGGGCAGAGCTTTAAGAAAGAAAAGCAACGACAGCACGAGATTTCACTGCAAAATCACTGACGCTGCTCAACTGCAGGGGAACAGGTTGCTAAATGAGACAAATACGTGGCTCAGTGCATCTTCCAAATGAGAATTCCTTTGGAGCATTTTCTTAGTGGGAAAGCAATAACCAAGGGCCGCAATTTTATGCTTCCTTCGCCAAGAAGGAGCCCCTGAAAAGCTGCAGGCAGGGAGCAAAGGAAGGCTGCATGCATCCCAGGGCTCATGCTCCCACACCTGGGGGATAACCTGAGTGCCTGAGCCACCAGCTCCCAGCACAGCTCTCATTGCACAGCTCTAAACCTGCACCTACAGCATGGAATCCATCTCACTTCCACCACATGAGTAGGAATAAACAAAGCTGATGAAATAGGGATCGTTAGAAGCTGCATAATGAATCACTGATCTATGACATCGTGATAAGAGCAGCACAACTCGGGGACCATGCAGCAGCCCCAGCACTCAGAGACCAAACCCTCAAACTGCATGGGAAGTCGTGGCTGCCCCGTGAGGTGCTCACAGCTCAGGGCAGCCCACGTCTGTCACAGATGAAGTGAATGACCTCCACAAAGAACATTTCTTACCTTCACTTCCGCAGCCATTTTATCGTTTGCAAATCCATCCACTGTTAGCTGCAGAAAAAACAAAGCCATCAGATGACCAAAGCACCTCAAAGGTAACCCAGCCCGCACCCTCCACGCCAGCAGAGCTGTTCTCAGAGCTGCACGCACCTTTATTAGTCTGGATATCAAGAATCCACCTTGGTATCGATTGTAAAGCTCCTCCCAGTTGTCCCGTACGAACTTCCAGGCAGCTTTCCTGCCCTGCTTGCTGCCTCCTGCCACCCCTCCGATGACAGACACTGTGTCTTGGGGACGTACCTCTTCCTGCAGATGAACAACAGACACAGTCAGCCTCATGCACTACTAACAGACACCGAGGGCATAAATTAATTCCTTTTTGAAGATATAAATCAGATTGAATTGGTGGAAGTATTCCTAGCACGTTAGGGGTGTGTATCACAAAGCAAACATCTCTTCTTACGTGTAATGGGACAACAGATTTTCCAATAACTTACTGAAAGTGCAAAGGTGAGAACTTTTTGGATCAGTTCTGGCTGGGAGATGGCTCCGAGAACGCGTTCAATTCGGTTCTTCTCCTCCTGCATGTCTGCTTGCTTGTGAAGCTTCAAAGCCAGAGTGAACAGCGTTAGCACAGACATTAAGTGACCTCCTCTCACCCAGCACAGCTGGGTTCATCTTTAAGCAGGACAATCTGGACATGCTCGTGAATTGTAACATGGTTATCTACATTGGGGATCTCACTGTGCATCAGCAACAAGCTGATCTCCACTGTTTATATAAGGCCATGTAGAACCACGCCTCTGAGCAAGGAAAAGTAACCCTCAAATGAGAGGCAGCAATCCACTAGGTGGCAATTTCACACTGCTCAAGGACCAGAGAACACAATTAAGGCACAGTGATCTCATCTGTATGTCAGCCAACTCTGGGCTCGGCTGCAGAGAAACCATGACCCCTCAGGGTGGGACATTCAGCCTTTCACTGCTGGTTGTGCTCAGAAAGGAGCATGCCCTCACCTTTAGCATGGTGTCTAGAGTAGTACTGTCTCCATGCTTCAGAATAGTGACATAGACCTAGGAGAGAGCACAAAGACATCCTTCACACACCACGCACCTGGAGAGCTGCAGAGCTAACCGTGGCTGAAAAACAAGCTGCAAAATATCTGGGCTACACTTCAGACAGGGGAGCAGAGCTGGAAGATAGCTGCACCGATCCCTTGTGTTTTAGCACTGAATTTTAAGACGACTTTGCTTCCTTAATTTCAACTACAGCAAAGCAACACTGCATTAAATCTTTGTACCGTGCAATGAGAGCTAGTAAGCACTTCATATACATTCAATCCACGTCCACCAGCCTCCAAAACCAACACCATCTAGAGACCAGAGCTGCTCCTGTGTCAGTGGGAACCTACAGGACTCCTCAGATCAGCTGAGAGGATGCTTTTGCCTTCCACGTGGTCTTTAAACCGACGTCGGGCTTCTTCCAATGTAGCCTTGTGCCCAGCTTTTCCCAGTTTGCCCAACACCAGACCTCTCAGGAGGGCATCTAGATGACCTGATGAGCAGAAGGAGAAAACAATTATTTGGAGACAGCTAAGTTAATGAATGTCACTCTTTAATTCTTCCCCCTTCACAGATGAAGTAATCCACGTGAGGGGATATCTGAAGAAAGAGGACTTCCCCGCTCTCCTCAGTGCCACTGGGCACTTTTATTTTTTAAAAATGCCACATAAAGCGCCACTTACTTTTATTTTTTAAATGCTAAGAGGAGCAGGAGGATAAAATTCTGGACCAAACACGGCACGCTGTGCCTGCAGTCCGAGCTAGGCTGGTAATCACAACCAACCTGCTGGATCTACAGCAGGACAAACCAGGACAAGTGAACGTGAACACACATGGCTTCCCACCCCAACAGCCTAAGAAGTTTGGTGCCCTCTAAGATGCAAAGCTACAGCAGAGAGTTCTTCAATCAACCACTGACTCAGCAGGGCAGAGTTTTACCACTGTAACGAGCACTTAAGAGCGTTGTTTGAAGGCTTTGAGCACTTAAGAGCGTTGTTTGAAGGCTTTGTGCTTAGCCTTTTAAGTACAAAAACACCCCAAAATGCCTGCTTCAGCCCTTCCTCCCTTCTCTGCCACGATGGCTTATTTATTTCAAAACCCCACTGTGAAACCCAGCAGTGAGTTCTCCTACCCTCTCCAGGTTTGGGGTCCCATCCCAGTCTCTCCCCTATTGGTGAAAAGACATCTTTCACGAACACCTGGATTTCCTCATAGAAGTCTGTGTGGGACAAGAGAGTTGAGAGAATCTCCAGGTTACAGCTGAGATCGCTCCACACAGTATAATTGGGCTCATTCACAAAAGCTTCCATGACTTTTAGAACCTCTACAGTGCTAATGATTCCAGCTCGGGCCTGGGAGAGGAAAAGACAGAGGTTAGTTTTACTTCCCAGCAGAATGAAGGCGTTCAGTAGCTCCCTGCCTCACTGCACAGCCTGCACAAGAGCTCTGCTGCACTGCGGGGCTGTGCCCTCACAGCTTTCTGTACACAGTTAAGAACTTCACCAGGAGCTGGCAATACAATTATCAGCACACTTTGCAAACAGGAAACAACAGACAATGAGATTGGGTGACATCAATTCGGAGCAGAGCTGGCCAGAGATAACAGAGATAACTGGCCAGAGTAATTCTCAGCCAGATGCTGCGCCCACTGACAGCTCACTAACTAAACTCAGAATGACTGCGAGCTTTAGTTTGTGCTCCTCGTTAAATGGAGAGGGTGAAGCTGCAGAAGTCATTCTTCACTTCCTGCTTCTCACAGCATTACCAGCAGCACTGCCTTCCTCCCTGTGCCAGGGAAAACCTACACCACCTCCCAGCACTGTGAAGATTATTCCTATGCTCAGTGCAGGTGGTGAATCCCCAACCAGACTGCTTCACCTGGGAGCAGAGCAGCAACTCGTGGTAAAGAAAAGGGGGTGAGAAAGCAATTTGTGCCATTTCAGCTATGCTCACCTGCAATGAAACGTTATTTAAATGGAAGCACACACAGAAATAAAGGAGTGCGACCCAGCTCCTGTGTGCATCATTAATTGGCCCACTGGGTCCTGCAGTATTTGAGCAGGGACCCAGGCCACACTGAATCCCTCCTGACTAAGCCACAAGTTGCAAGCTCTGAAGCTAGAGAGGTGGGGCATCAAACCCACACTGTTCCAACCTTCCACGCTTTTTCCTGCCTGATCTGCACTACAGAGTACAGAGCAATGCACTGCTCAGAGCTGGCACTGCCTGCTCCTGGGGCAAGCCCTTGCTTTGGAGCACTAAGAATCCCCAGCAGCCGCCTCCTCCAGGGGAGGAAGCCTTTCCAAGCCCTACAGCACAGAGCTGATGAAGCCTTGGATAAAGTCTTTGAGGGGGTGATTATACATCCCTGCTCCTCTGAGCGACAAGGAAGTTCTCAGAACACTTCATTCTGTAAGAGTACAAAAGAATGCATCCCTTCAAACAACAGCAAAACTGACTGCTCCCATCGGGTCTGAGCCTTGTAAACAAGTCTGGACTTGTCGAGTCAAACCCATGCAGTAATCCCGAGGGTGCTGTGCCTTCAAAACTTCAGACACCCATCTCTGTCCCTACCACAGCTCTCGTTACAGGCCAGAACAGCACAGGCTGCTTACCAGAGAGAAGAGGTCGTTCTGCAGGCCGAGCCTGTCCACGGGGGGGAGGGAGAGGTCTTTGATGGCTGGTATTAAGCTCTCCAGCATGTCGGGGCTGTACTGCGTGCGGTAAAAGCCGACTGTTCCAAGGTTCAACTGAAAAGCACCAAAGAGCCAGAAATTAAAAGCAAGGAAAAAAAAGAATGTTTTTTTTTTTTGTATTTCATTTTAAATAAGGAGCGCTAAGAGGTGCAGAACATGAGAGCTACAGACATCACTTGTGTACCCCCACTCTGATACAGAACTGTTTTCTCAAGGAGAACAAGTGTCCCTGCCCTGTGTAAGAGCAGGACACGCGTGGTAAGAAAGCCTGGAGAACTGTGTGCCGCTGCCTGGGAGCTTTTCAGGGCAGGCAGGCAAACATCATCAGCATCTTCATCACTCCTGTTTGGGCAGAGGGGCTCGGGGTCGTTTGTGATGTGCCCCTCTGTGCCCAGGGTGAAGCAGACAGATGTGGTATTTCAGCCACCAGGCCTGCGTATTCCCTGGGACCCCATTAGTCAAGCAGGAAGATCTGATTTAAAATCAGAGAGTAACTCTCACTGCTGCTTCATGGAGTCACCTCTCAGAGTACAGCTCCAGCTCAGAAATCATTATTCTAAACCTCATTAGTCCATGCAGTAATAACCCCAGTCAGTCGGTGCCTTTCCCTTCTCAGGTCCTGTTTCTGACCGGTGCCTGCAGATCACAGCAGTGGGTTTTTTCCACTTGCAGATTCCTCCTTGCCTTCCAAAACCCCTCAAAAAACCCTCACACTAATGAGAAATAAACAGGACTGTTTCTGCTCAGGATGGATTTGAACTAAACTGCAGTTGCCACGGGATACTGAAAAAGCCACCGTAGTTAAAATCAAAAGCTGCCTCTGCTTAATGGGACTCTGTTTTTCTGGGCTCACGCTCCGAGAAGGTTCCAGTTTACATTGTCTAGACTGCTCCTGGAAACAAAGGTCTGAAGGGAAAGGATCGTGTTAAGCATTACAGAGAGAAGCCAATATCCAGCAGTAGCACAGAGAGGCCCCTGCATAAGAAATTCAAGACTGCAAGGAAAAAGAGAGGGAAGAGGAAACTGAAATGCAGGAAAACATTACATGACAGCCAAACTTCCAGCTCCCTTGAGGACACTCACCTTCACCCACTGGTCTGGCTTAACATCTTTCAAAACCAAGGTCAGCTCTGGCTTGTCCATCAGCACTTGCATTTTGGCACTGGTGGGGTCGTCGCTTGTACAGATACTTATGGGGACCATCCACATAGGGAAATCCTCCCCTAAAAGAGGAAACCAAAAAAAAAAAGGAAGGTCTAAGGAAAAAGGGTGTGCCCGCACTGAGAAATCTGGCACGAGGTTGAAGTTTCAGCAGCAGATGATGTCAGTATTCTTAAATTTAGACTGACAAAAACCTGAAGGGAAAGAGCAGTTCCAGAGCCCAGCACCAAGGGTCCCTACAGCACCTTCAAAGCCCAACACTTTTAACTTCCATAAGCAGAGGAAACAGGCAGAATTTTCACCCTAAAATAGGGCTGACTTCCATCCAAGGCATTTTTGTTTATTCACAGCCACAAAACCAGCAGCTTGCAGAGCTCCTCAGGTGGCAGCACTGGCCACAAGCAGACATCAGAAGGGAAGAACCTCAGAATCAAAGCTGAACTGAAGACTGAACACCATTCACCACAGGAGGAGGACATGGGAAGTGGAGCACTCAGCTTTATATTAATTCTGAAGTCTTAACAAACACCTGAATCCAACCACTGCTCGAAAAGCTCCTGCTCCCAGCCCTCATCTTACCAGCATATGGTCCACTGGCACAGAACTTCTTCTGGACTAACTTCAATACTTTGTCATCTTCTTGCTAAAAAATAAAAACAAAGGCCATCAGATTTTTCCAAGAGTTGCAATCTCTTTCAGTGCTCGTGGAGTTAAAGGAGAAAGGAACCACGGATCAGCTCAGCTTCCACACATCACAATTTCCTTCAGCTTACAGCAACTTCCCCCCCACAGACAGAAGCTGCCTCAAGGACTCATTGCAGCTTACTCACCACTGCCATGGCTGAGACACACATGCCCTAATTACCCATTGATTTTTGGGGGTCTGATTTCAGCTCCCAGCCACTAATCCCTGCTCAGCCTGTGATGTCACAGAGTCAGCACAATCAGAGCAGAGTGAGAAGCACAGCGTGGGCTGAGGGGACTACAGCATGTATCCCACTGCCCCCCTCCCACCCCCAGCTTTTCACACACACAAAGAGAAAATGGGCCACGTCAGCAAACTCTGGGCACATGGCCTGCAGTGCCTGTGGATAAACTCCATTTCACTTCCCATTGGGTTCCTCCTCTTCCCCTCGCTGCAGAAACAGATTTGTCACCAAACAAAGCAATTCACTGCACCACACTCCGGTCCAAGAGGCATTTAAGTTACTGGAAAGCATCAAATTTGATCTTAAACACAGCTGAAGGGACAACATTTGATCTGAAGTACTGGAGAAAAAATCAAATAGAAGACTGAATCACTGCAAGGGGAATTACTGCACAACTCACCTGCTCTGCTTCCACATAAATGAGCGGGAATCCCATTTGTTTGGTCCACGTATTCATCACAGCAGCAATAGGTTTACCACTAGCTTTTTCCAGGCTTTCCCAGAGGTCCTCTGTAGAAGAAAAGCCTGATTAAGGACTCCCCCAGCCCCAGCGTGTCAGACACCATTACCCTGTGGGGTCCTGGGGGGTGGGAGCTGCAGCACTGCTCCCGTTCACCCGCTCTGATCTCCACTGTTCTTTAGTCAGGTTGTAAAGATGACAGGCAAGAAAAAGGGAATAGTTTAAGCCACCTGCAGGTGAGGAGAGTGGGGAGAAAGCTTCACGGTAACTAAAAGAATGCCATCAGTTCATACTGTGCACATAAAGCAATAAAAGGGAGAGTCTTTGCCTGAAGTTCTCATCTATTGCACCAAAAGAGCCAACTGAGGCACACGGACTGCTTAAGGCTGAGGGTCCACTTCGGTGTTAACGAGCGATACCCCAAAAAAAGGTCTATGGAAAGAAAGCACTGGGAGATGTTAGAGCAGACTTTGAACTGTTTACTCATCCATGCAATCAGTAGTGCCAAGAGTGGAGTGCAGCAGGCAAACCACAGCGCTACACCGCTGCCGTTACGGGGACGAGCTTATCTCCAACAAGTGCAGGTCCTGCAGATCACCTCAGCCAAGAAACAGAACCCCCAGGGGGTGCAGAACTGTGCAGGGGAACATTGTACCAAGCTGGAGACAAGCCCTTTGTTTCCTGCTTTTTGGTTACTCGGTTGCAATAGCAGCTATGTCAGAAACCACCAAATCAGCTCTAGAAACGGTGCCTCCAGAGATCAGCTTGCTTCGTCACGTAACAATCAGCAGTTACCTGTGGCTGCATTCTTCTGCAGGAACTTTGTTAAATACAGATTCATTCCTTTCCGAAAGTCCTGGGAACACACAATGAATTCATGTAATGGCACCACATCAGAGGTCCCTTCTGCCCTCCCCCCCCCTCCACACTGCATTCAGATCCGAGATCAACCAAGGACTCCCAGGAGTCCTCCCTCCTAAACTGTGCTCCTAGAAAGAGCATCTTCAACATGTCTTCCCTTAAGCCAGATTTCAGCACGGCAGTGATTTTACTTCTGTACTTTCCCACCACCTTCTTTCTCCTCGCTAAGTTCAAATACTTTTTACCTCATCACCAATGTAGTCATGCAGCATTCGGATTACAGATGCTCCTTTGCTGTAAGAAATAGCATCGAATATTTCGTCTACTTCAGAGGGGTGCCCAACGCTAACCTGTGATGAAGAGGGTAATTAGCAGTGAGTTAACTGCCACAGTGCTCTCATTTTGTTTGTTCTGTTGCTTAAGGGAGTTTTATCTCTGAAGAAAGCACACGTGTAATACAGGAAAACCCACACAGTGTAAATGCAATTTTAGATTTTCCTTTGTGTTATGAATGACCGTGCAGTTCCTTCTTAATAGGGAACTAAAATCTCACATTCAGCTGACAAGAAAGAAGGGAGGCAACCAATAGGAAGGACAAAGCTTACTTCAATTGGATGACTGTTGTCTAAGGCATCGAGCTCTTGAGCTCGTGTGTAATCAGCAGAAACAAACTGAGTCCAGATGTCATACTCCGGAAAGCAGTGATCGACACATAGGTACTCAATCCAGGAGGCAAAGCCCTCGTTCAGCCAAAGATGGGTCCACCACTCCTGGAAAGCAAGAAGGTGGAATGAAGAATGAGACCCCAAGGGCTTCACTTTACCAACAAGAAGTCAGCAGCAAAGAGAAACTGTTCACGCCCAAATTCAGCACAGAGCAGAGAAAAAGGTAACGCCTGGGAGCACCAGCAAAGCAGTCAGCAGCCCAGGAGGAGCCAACAGCATGTTCTGCTTACCCCCACCTGAGACAAGACCTAGAAATACCTTTACAGGATGCACTAGTAAAGGAGAAACTGATTTTTACACACTTTTTGTAAGACAGCACATCTGTCACCACAATACACTTCACAATAATCACATGAAGCGCGTGTCAGAGAAAACTAGAAGAGTCTGTCACTGTTAGATACCATGGTCACGAGGTTTCCAAACCACTGGTGAGCAAGTTCGTGTCCCACAACCAGAGCAACCCACTGGCGAGATGAAGAACAGGAATTCTTGGGGTCAATGAGCAACGCAGTCTCCCTGTGTTTAAAAAGAGAAAGGAGACTGAGCAGGGAGAAACAAGCCCAGGTTAAAAAACACAACAGAAGCAGGTTAAATAACCTAAACAAGCTACAGAGTGATCAGTACGACTGAAAAAAAACAAAAGCTATTTCAGTTTAGATGCTGGTTTTGATAAGTTCCACAGTTACTGGAATGCTTTGGAGCAATAGTTCCTCACAGCATGCAAGAAGACGAGTGCAATAACCCAAGCAGGAACAAGAGAGTTTATGCTCTAGGCACAAAATAGCTCACCTACATAATCTAGGAAGGAAGGGGGGACGCGACAAGGCTCACCTTAACTGAAACCCCCTTCACGCTGCGTGGTGTAAGCCCAGCTCTCCCAGCACCCAGCCAGCCGTGCCACACACACACACACACACACTGCATGTCCTCCACACGCACACGAGTGCTCCCAGCTCAGGCACACGACCTTCCTCTGCGCACACCCACTGCGACCAGGATGTGGTGGGGCAACCACAGTGCTCCAAGGGGACAAAGCCTCCAAGCACAGGTGGTGCCCGCAGGCTGTGCCAACCTTCTGTCCCCAGGGGGATAGAGCAAGCGTGCCAAATCAAGTGCCAAAGGGGGAAAAACGAAGCAGCAAAAAATCGAGGAAGGCTTAAAAACAAAAAAATTCTACTCCTCCAAGTTAAGGAGGTGTTTTTTTTGTGTTTTCTCTTCCCCCCTCCCCCATGGGAAGGTAAAATATGTCCTCAAAATTGTAATAAGATGTAGATTTTACACCTGGACTCAGCCATCCATTGCAATTCTTACTTTTAAGGCCAAATTCAAAGTTTAGCAGAAGGAATTCCAAGGACTGGAGTCCAAAGCTTACGAGTCCAATGTCCAAAATGAAGGAGAAGCAGTCTAACACCACGCACTGATCACGTAAGAGTATCAAGCAAAGGTATAAAAGCTTGATCAGAAAACACCAAAAAACTGAAAAGGACGGCAAGTATTTCTCATTTACATGATAATCATGTGGTTGCTAAACTCACCAACTTGCCTGCATCATTAAAACAAGAAACCCTTCCAGCTGTGCCAGGAAGCACGTCACTTCGATGGGGAAAAAAAAGACAGCCAAGAAAGTTCTCAGGGAGAACAGGCAGTGCTGCCAGGCAGTTAAAAACCCTCACACCCTTGGACAGCGGTTACAGGGCTCATTCCTGCCTTCCTAAGGTTTGTGGAGTAACACACGCTGCTGCAGAAGTCACAGTGACTCAAACCAAAGCAAGAGCTGAAGGTACTGACTTGGTCTTATTAGGGACGATGCCAGCTCCCTAAAACTAATCCAGTTACTTCTAAGAATTAGTGAACAAAGGAGGGGAAAGACAGTATTTTAACAGCATACCTATAAGTAACAAGGCCCCAGTTCTCCATGGCACCTTTATAAAATAAATACAAAGGTTTATTGATATGGATACACACCTCTTCCTAAACGTTTATAATTCAAATAAAGTACAGTTCATCAATAAAGCGAGTTACTTTACCAGCAGCAAAATCTGCAATAGCTATGAGATCAATTTTAGGAAGAGGGTAAGGAACATTGAAGTAGTCCTTATAAAAAGGCAGAGTTTTAGCAGCAACCTGCAAGAGAGAAGAGGAGAAACCTGGTCAATATTTTGCTCACCTGGAACAACTGGGAAAGCTGAAAGCTTCCTGGTGGCCAAGACCAGCCCACGAGAGCAGCACGTGCAAGCTTTCCCCCCCATGAGCCACATTCCCAGCTCGCAGAGCACAACGCTTTGGAAGCTCCCACCCCCCTTCTTTCTCCTGAGTGCATTTACCTCTAAAGCAAACTTTCCTTGCTCTGCTTTGCCCACAGGAGTGTAAACACGCACTAAGACTCCATCCAGGGACCTGGTCTCCACGAAGTCGTACTCTCCCACCACGAACGCCACCAGATACGTCGACATGATGGGGGTGCGAGCGAACTTGACCTCCACTAGGTTTTCATCATCTGGGTACGGCTTCCGGTCAATGACGTTCTTCAACGTGAAACAGAAGCAGTTAGCTTCGTGGAAGTGTCACATGATACTTGGGATTAACCACTGCTTTGCTGGGAATCACACGTTTAAGGCGAAGGAAGCTCCCTGATTTTATAATACAGATCACAGCACAGTTCCCCCCCAGCTAAAATAACCCCCAGCGTGTTCAGAGACATGCTTGTATGATATACACAATATATTTAATCACTGGAAAGGCAGGTGCACTTTTATACTATATACTCTATATTCTATTACTGGCAAGGCAGCTGAACACGTTAGCTATCAGCTGCTGCCCTCCAAAGAGGATATTATGCAGTTCCCATTAAGGCACGAGGCTTTCACTGAAACAGAAACCGTAAGCACGTGGTCAGTGAGCAAAGCCAGACCTTACAGGCAACGAGGAAAGAGAACGTTACTGAGATAAAAACACACAAATAAAACCCATTTTAAAACCTCACATGCTCTCCTCCAGAAGCACATTCCAGAAATACTTGTACCGTATTTAAGAGAGTAACCTGAAAATGCCCACTTGCATTTGTGACAGAAGCAACTGGCTTGCACATCTTACCCTAGCTCTGCTCAGAAATTCTCCAGGGCAAAAAAAAAACAAAAAAACCAAAAAACCCAGGCCTGTTTATCTCAAGTTATAGCAGCTACACAAACACGCAAAGGGATGGTTGTTTTTTTTCCCCCCCCCCCAGTCACTCTTCATCAAGCAGCACGTGGCACGACATATGCTAGACTTTAGTTATAAAAACAAACACGCACCACTGTGGTTTGTAAGGTCTGTTTAGCTTTTGTGCTAGCATCTGAAATAACAATATCATCTTTGAAGAGTCGTCTCAATTTAGAGCTGCTTACTCATAGCTCCTAAGACGGGCTGCATTCCTAAGTCCCCAAACACATTTCACTCTCTATTGGGCAGCTGCCTCTATTATGGTTTTATTCAGAAGACAGTTGGTGCATCAAGAACTTACCATATTTGACAAAGCTACTCTGTCTTTAGGAACCACCAGTGAAATATCAAAAGTTGCCTTAATAGCAGGCTCATCCCAGCAAGGGAAAGCTCTGCGGGCATCAGTAGCCTGAAAGAAGAAAGAATGTTACAGCAAAGAAACCCCAAAGAACTGCTGCAATGGAAACATGCTAAAATTTGGTATGTTTTATGGTCAGGACATTGGGAGAACGATGGCTAGCAGTGATGGCACTGTGCAGCCCCCTCACTGACACCCCCTGGCCCCTACACTTTTGTCACTGCCATGATAGTTTGCTTCCCTCCTCTTTAATTTTCTTTTTTCTCTCTGTAACTCAGCTCTGTGTTCTGATGGAATTCTACAGTCTGAGCAGAATTTAGCAGAGTCATGACAGGAGCAAAGCTCAGTCATGTGAAAGCAGGGAGGGCACGCAGGCGTTCCCAGATAGCACACATAGGACCACCCACTCGTACCCTACCACCAGCCTGCACCCAAAGGAAACCCAAAAGCACTCTGTGTTTTCTCTGTGCCCAGGCAGACAGCTAGATATCACAATATGGAGTGAAATTCTGTCATTATGACCAGGACTTATGTAACGCTTGAGCCATTTTCTGGCTCACATTTTGGATGTCATTAAGATGCTGAGATAAAGGCAGAATGTTCTAATTAAAAATTAATACATCTCACAACGGCGAGTTATACAGATGTGTTTGACCACATCGACATAAATAGATGCTCCTAAACACTGCATCTGTTTTATTTATATGTAAACGCATCACACATCAGCACGACTGCTGGCTGGGGAACGTGCCAGATCCAGAATGTGCTGACCTTCAAGACACACCATAAAGGACACTTTCAGCACTGCCCATCCCCAAGAAGCAAAAAAAGGAATGCATTTTTGAAGCTAGCACAGAGCTAAAGCCAGGAAACCAGGCCTGCACTGCTCCTGAGAATGACATTCCTTGGAAACAAGCACAGCCCATACCTCGAACTGAGTGACAGCAGCATAGCGTGTGTCTCCAGTAGGGGTTGTGTATTTACTTCGGTAGAAACCTTTCATTTTGTCGTTCAGCTCCCCTACGAAGTCTATCTTCAGCGTTCCCGTCCCTGAAACAGATTGGAAGTCGTTACCCACACTCCACAGGGCATTTCTTTGGCCTGGGCTTGTCGGCTGGCCAGCTGCCTTCCTGAAGATGGCCCTCCATCTGGGTGACTTTCCTGCCAGTTTCCCTCATCTTCTCCTTCTCATCCTCCAAAAGCAACACAGGAACCAAGAGAGGTCGACCATTTCACAAGTCTGATCCCACAGCTGTTGTGTCAACTCGAAAAACCATGGGACGTGGCTACTGATCCTTTGAAACCCACTGCAAACGCCCAAGTGGAGCACTGGTTGCGTTCAAGCTTCTAAGTCAATTAGTCTCAGGATTTACTCTGCCCTCCACGTCTCAGTGTAAAAGGGGAAACCTGATCTTGATCAGAAAGGCAGTGTGCCAATATCCCACGGAATGAAACGCCAGCAATCTTTACGTTCGTGTTTGAAAAGATGAAGCAGAACAGCTCCATCCAAACCGAGGAGCTACGTTTCAGCCCACAAACCCAGTGCAGCAAGAAACAATAGCTTCAAAAGATTTTGTGCGTTCGAGCATAGAAGAATACTGCAGCAACTGAGATCAGCTCTTTCTCAGTAAGAGAACAGATCATCAGGATGTGACAGAAACAACTTGTGAGCCTAAACCCAACAGCAGGTAAATAACAGCAGTCACCTTCGTGTTAGAAGCGACCACACCGTTAAGGAAACAATTTTTCCAGTTCCAGGGGCCCACAGTGGAAGTGATCAGCTCAGGTCCCACTCCCTCAGCCTCCAGGGCACACACTGCTGCTGCTCCAGCTTTGCCAATGCAAGCACCATAAATGCACAGGGCAAAGCAAGCTGAGAGCACCTGAACACCTCTTACCTTTCTGCAGGGTACTGGGAAAGGACAGGGTAACCTTCTCGTCCTCATTTTGATAGTTGAACCCCGTGGCATGTACCTCTGAAAGACAAACAGATTTTGTTTGAAACACAATCCAGTGATGCTTTTGTAACTCCTGAGCACTTAAGATGAACTAGATCAGCTGAATCCCACAGCAAATCAATGAAGGCTTTGAATAATCCACAAGGATTGCTTTGAGCCATCACAGAAACACCAGCCTTTGTCTGGGGTCACCGTACCTTGCTTCACACCCCACTGCAGCACATCTCCTCCAGAGGGTGCAGCCACAGCCCACCACCATGCACCAGCACAGACTCAACTGTGCTGCCAACCTGTAAAGGTGCAGCAACACCAGCAGCCTGAGCAGCACTGGTACAACCACTGCAACCCCTGGAAAACGGGGAAAAACTGCACTGTTTTCCCTCAGTATTAAATGCTTACATCAGTGCAGCAGGAGTCCTGCTAATTATCCTAAGCAGAACACTTATGATTTCACTAACGATTTGTGGGCTGCTTTGGAAAGCACATTAATACCCACAGCGAGGTGGCTTCGTTTGGTTTCGACCACGAAGAACAACTCAGTGTTGATTTTGTTTAAGACTCCTCTTCGGGCCCACAGACCCGAGATTGTGCACCGTTCAGCAAGGGCATCCAAAAGCAACTGGAATATTACGCAGCCCGGCACTCACACAGCGTTGGGATCTATTTGTAGATGCAAACATCTGAACTATGAGAGCAAGCAGGAGAGCTGGGGGGAGGGATCCAGCAGAGCTGAGCTGCCCTCAGCCCCTGAATGGGGAGCCACCTCCTCCCAGTGCTCCCTCCCAGTTCCCCCAGTGCCACTGGGGCACGTGAAGCAGTGCACGGCGACGCTCCTCCAACCACAGACCTAAAATAGCTGCATGGGGCCTCACTGTGCAAGTTCTGCTATCTTTGACACCCTATAATTAACGGCTGCAACAACCAGCTATCTCTAAGGAATGCAAATCTGCACCGGAATGGATCAGCAGAAGGAGCGACCACGCGGCCGTGCCTCGAAGGAAGGAGCTGGGTAACCCAGGGCACAGCAACGCGGCGAGGTGTGCGTGGATCCTGATGTGTGACTCCAGCTTCCCTAACACAGTGAATATTTGGCAGGTCAGAACAGTTTGTGACCAAACCAGTGTCCAGTGACAGAATTCCCAGTAAGAGCTGCTCACCCCATCCACTGAGATCGAATCACTCAGGTTGGAAAAGACCTCGAAGATCATCGAGTCCAACCACGACCCGACCACACTGCCCTCACTCCAACAGCCCTCTGCTACACCATGGCCCTGAGCACCGCATCCAAATGGATTTAAACACACCCAGGGATGGTGACTGCACCACGTCCCTGCAGAGCCCATCCCAGTGCTGAACTGAACGACCACTTCTGTACAGAAGTGTTTCCTGATATCCATTCTAAACTTACCCTGCTGCAACTTAGGGCCATTTCCCCTCGTCCTGTCACTGTCACCAGTGAGCAGAGCCCAACCCCGCTGTCACTGTGAGCACCTTTCAGATATTGGAAGAGAGCAATGAGGTCTCTCCTCACCTATTCCCCAGACTGAACAGCCCCAGTTCCTTCAGTCCTTCTCGTAGGGCACACTCTCCAAGCCCTTCACAGCCTCGCTGCCCATTTTTGGACCTGCTCCATCACCTCCACATCCTTTCTGAAGTGCCCAAAACTGAGCACAGCACTCAAGGTGAGGCCTCAGCAGCGCTGAGCACAGGGGCAGGAGGACTTCCCAGTGCTGCTCCATCAGCCACGTAACCCGGAATGCAAAGCTTGTCTGAAACCACGCTGTGACTTACAGAACCCCCTGCCCTCCCTCTCGAGTGTCACTCTGAGAGCTCAGGTACGCAGCTCCGGAGGCAGCCCGAGCGTTCCCAAGATGTTCAGATAAGCTGTTCTATAGATAGAAGTAATCGGAGCTGTGTTTTTATTTCGTGTAAAACTGGAAGTGTTGTTGTTCTGCAATGCCACGCTCTCTGCCTTCAGTCACAGCAGACACCACCCTCTGCTCACTGAGCATACAAGCTGCACGAGTGCTGCTTGCACACTGCTGTGCAAACAAAGACCTTCCCAGGCTGGAAAACAACTCCAGACTGCATTGCTCCAAGATCTTAAAGATGAGCTGTAAGCAGGATGGGATGGTCCACTCTAACAGACCTGCTTGGGTTTGCCTGTTGGGAGAAGGAAACCGTACTGTCAGCAATGGAAAACTCATTGCTGTGAAGGAGCTCTGCTCCATTGCAACTGAACTCACACAGACAGCAAAGCCATGGCCTCCACTCACTGCCACTGTGCTTCACTTGGGACGTTTTCTGTCCTGAAGTACAGCAGGATCGACATCTCCTGGTTTCTTCTTCGCTGTCATCCAACTGACACAGCTCTCCAAGCAGTTACATACAGACACACATCACAAATATCACAACAGAGATGAACGATTCCAAGTGCCGCCCTCCGAACCAATGACTCAGCACTAATCATTGAACCCACGGTGAAAAGAAGCACGGAAAAGCACCAGCCATACCTGCAGCCCTTCAAGAGAACCACTCACAACAGAGATGTTAAGTGCAGCAAAGGCCGTCTGAATTCCTAACAGCGCTGAGCACAAAAGCTCCCGAGGAGAACAACACGGTTTTGGCAGCCTGCTCACTTTGGAGAGTCTGGCACTGCGAGGTTGCAAGTTAATCACTAGCACATTAGTGCACAGTCTGGACCAAGGAGCATGAGAAAATACAAAGCTGCTAGAGCTCCCCTGGAAAACACGCATCCGAGTCGGAGCCAGCGGCTCTCCCGGATTCAGAGCGCTGCAGATGAGATTTTACAGCAGCGTTTTAAAACAAGATTACGGCCTTCCTACAAAAGCACTTCCTGACACCGCACGGTAACGAGATGGAAACGTCAATTAATGATCCCAATTTCTGTGTTACACGCTTACAAACGTGGATCCTGGCCAAGGGTTTTAAGCGATGTCAGATGTGCGTGTATTACACAGCAAAGCCAAGTGGGAATGCTGGGACTGGGGATACTGGAAATGAAGCTGGCTGCAGAACGCTGCCCTGAGCACACAGGCTGTACACTGCAGAGCAGACATGTGTACTTTGACTTGGAAACGTCAGCCACCGTCCCTCAGCTTCCAGTCAAATTTGGGGAACTTATCTGATTTCCCTGGAAACGTGAGTTAAAATTCCAAAGACCGAACCCTACCCCGAGCTGTCCCCATCTCCCGAAGAACAAACAGGCGGAGGAGGAATGGGGGGGGAAAACGTTTTTCACCACAGCCTTAGAGGAGAAACCATCGTGCAGTTTAACTCACTCTCAAGCATTCTCCATGTGGAGGGCTCAGGGAAGGGACTAAGCCCTGCTGACCCAGCTCATTTCTGTTGCTTCATTGGACTACGTTTCATACTCGGTTTTCGAGACCAGTTATAAAATTACCATCCAGAAGCTGAGCACAATGGAGGCATTAGCAAGACTGACTCGATCTGTATCAACAGGTGCCAGCAAACAGTCTGCCAATTTCATGCAATTTTACTTCCAAAGCCATTATACTATTTGGCAGTTGACCAACCCGAAAGATACGTTTTAACCCCACGAAGCCAGGCTATAATTACAGAAAACACACCAAACTGAGCCTCAAATATGTATGCTAGGGCAGTTGGAGAGGTGAGTGCCTACAGAGCAGCCAGAGGGCTGCACTCAGAGCCCTTGTGTCCTCAGCACCGTGCCCATGCCAAGCTGAAATCAGAACGAAGGAATTAAAGTTACAGAAATGGACTCCCAGTTTACCCAGTTACGAAGACAAAAGCCTCCATGAAGGTCTGCTATCAGTACTCCAAGGAAAGCAGACCAGTGTGGAGGGATATAAAAGCAGACCCCCTGAAGGACAACTAAAACACAGAAACGACACACAAACATCCTCTCTATTTTATTAACTTTCCCTGACTTGAGTGGAAAGCGATCGTTCTCAGGCGCCTTTTCCATTTGTTTTCACTTTCTCAACAGCAAAATAAGAAGCCAGTAGGTGGTGTGGGCCCAGGGCACAGTGCTGCCTGGAATGGACCCCACGAGCTCCGCTCCTCCCTGTGTGCTCTGAGCTGCTCCCCTTGTGCATGGGGCAGCCACACCTCTGCTTTCTTTTCCACCACGTAAAAAAGCATCAACCCCACTTCAATGCAAAAACTCCCTGCAGATGTTCTGTTTGCCGCATCAAACTCTGTTAGCCTGAGGACAGTGCTATTTCAGAGACAGCACTGCAAGAACGAAACGGTCCCGATCAGACCAAGCTCAGGAAAGGCAGGCTCTTTGTGCAGGGGTTCAGGTACAGCCCCTCCCTCCAAGCTCCCCCAGCTGCTGGGGAGACATACCTAGGTATTTAATCCTCTCTCCATTGCCACAATCACTCCTTTAATTCACACTCAGGTTTTGATGCAGCTCCTCCTCACGCTCCTCCTCTGACTCTTCCTCCTGCAGAGCCTTCTGCTGTCTGAGTGATATAACCAACAGTTGTACCTCGTGGACCGAAGTACTGAGATGCCTGAGGCAGCACAGGTTCCCCACAACAGCCAGAAACCCTTTGCACACTCCCAAAGCATCACTCCAAGCAGCTGATTTCCCACACCTCAAACATTTCATACTTCAATCCCTACAACTCTTCTTGGGCCCATATACTTGGTGACAACCTCAACTACAGTGAGCGTGTGTCACCAACAGGGACGACTGCCTTCCCATCTTCCACTGACTCCACTCTCTGCTACACAAAACTGCCTTTTTCCACACTGCCACGCACTAGAAAACTCTGCTCAAAGTCAGCGAAGTTTTTTGCACCTTTTCAGACCCTTCACAGTGAGCATTTCCCACTGCCAGCCGTGCCTGACCCAGATCTCAGCCGAACCCTTGCTTTTGTCAATATTGCCAAGTCCAGAGGTACAGACCACGTTCTGTTACAGCATCTGCTGTGCAAACAATGTCACAACAGTCCTCCTGTGACACACCAACGTGAGAGCAGGACGTAGGAAGCTTGGGGCAACACAAATGGGAGGAATGGGAAAAGAATGAAGGCCGGGGAAGCCACTCACATCAGCTTGTCAGGTGGGTTAGCTCCTCCAGCGACCGTACCTTTTTTCCACTGAGGCTGTGAACTGTTGGCAGCAGCACTCCACATCAAAAGCACAACAGAAAAGCAGTCCTACCTTCGTCTCCTTCTGGCGCATAGGAAGCTGTAATGATGTCGATGTCAGCGCAGTTCATCACAATCTGGTTGGTGGCATGCTTCACCTGCAAGAGAAATGCCATCAGCGTCAGGAATAAGGGAGCACGGAGGGGAGGGCACCCACTCCCATCTCTGTTTCATTTCAGCTCCCCCATCGCCACGTGCCTGAAAGGAAACACGGTGCTTCCGAGGGGCAAAGAAAGGAAAAGATTTTCCACCGACCGCTCTCGCTCTTTCCAGAACGTGAACACTTGAACCCTGTTCAAACCCTCTGTCCCTGCTTATCAATGGTGTAAATTATTTAAGGGAACGGACTGCCTGTTAAAAACTGGCACACACAGTCGACAATAGGGCCCTTGTACACGGCCAGGAATCCAAGACCAATGAAAATAGATAGGGAGCTTTCAGCAGCGACCTAGAGGAGACTGCAGAACAAGTGGAATGCTTGTGAACACAAACCCACATCTTTCAGAGGCTGCAAGAAGCACAACCTACAGCACGGCGTCCTACGCTGGTGACGCTGGAAGAAGTTCTTAGGTTAAAAACATCTGCCAAGAAATTCCCTTTACATTTTCCTGAAAGCTTGCCTTCTGCCAGCTCTTGGCTTCGCACACTTTGCTTTATTTAACAAGTGGCCAGCTCCCAGCGTAGTAACAAACTGCCTCCCCGTGCCAGCTCCCTATTTGGATGCAAGAGCTTGAATACAGAAGAATTCAAATTAAAAATCAATTAATTACTAAGGGGCTAAATATTTGGGAACTAAACGAGGAATTATTCAGGACCTCACGGCTGCAGCCACCCAAAGCAGCACTCTGGATGGAGCTGGTGGGCCTGCTATGCAGGACACCACTTCTGGCAGCAGGCAGTGCCAGCTCCACAGAGCAAAGAGAACCTCTCCAACTGCACCTTAACGCAGCCACAGCCATCCCCAGCCCCTCGTTCCTTAAAGCACGAGGACTTACAGCCCCTCCTTGAGATTTTCTTTTGCTCCTATCATGTGCCCTGCCAGCCCCTGTGCCTCTGCTACCAGCCACATCAGCAAGCTGTGAGCGTGAGGGCTGGGATTCCACAAGGGACACTTGTGAGGTGTGAAGCTAACGGATGGGGCAGCTGGAGGAGCTCGGGCTGGAGCTGACACTTCCAGACTTGCAGTCTGAAATCCGTGTTTTCCATTTGGTGTGCGTGAAACCAAAGGATTGCAACACCTCCCAAAAAAACAGAGATGCATGCCCGATGATTTTCATCACAGTTCTAAGGTTTGGGGTTTTTCGAGGTCTTCTAAAACACTGAGAAAAATAAAATCAGGATGAGAAAATCTTTTTTATAAGAGTACTTGTAAAGACCTTTATTCAATCTACAAATCCAAATCTCACTGGATTAGGAACTCAAGATGCACAAATAGTTGTCCAAATTGCAGACAATACTGGATTTAACAATAGACTTGATCTGTAAAAAATGAACTCTTCTGAGGACAGAGGAATTTCCAGTGCAGCACTGTGCTGCAGAATAAGAAAGTTTAGGTTTAAGTGGAGACAAATTCAGAGGTTCCTTCAAAAGGCAGTTCACCATTCTTAGGTTTTCCTCACCTCCTACAAACAGTTTTAGGGCAGAGTTCAACCTGCTAGAAAGCATTTCAAGGGTCTGAGCGAGCCACGAGATGGAAAAACGTTCACCTTCCAGCTCTTGAAAGACAGAAGGGTAAAACTCAGCACGGACACGGACCACACACTGCACTGCGCTCTCCTGACTGAGCGATGGAAAAGAAGTTCCCACGCTGGCACAGAGGCCCTGGCTGAGCGCCGGCTCCCTCTGATCACTGAGATGATCAAGAACAGACACACCTGGAGGAACAACACCAGCACGGAACCACAAACCACCCGTGCTTTGCTTCTGATTCATTTATCTCATGAGAACCCAGCGGCACGGCGCGGAGGAGCGCGTCTCACCGCAAGCTGAACGCCGACTCTGCTCTTACACTCATTCTCTTCTGGAGGACAGGTCACGTTCTCACGCAGAGCTTTCCATGAATGCAATCATCACAAAGGCCAAAAGCACCTCACTGCATGAGGTACGAGCAATTAAGGCCTGCACACACACTGATGGCCGCCCTGCTTCACACCTTGCCCTGCAACAGCAAGCAGCAGCTCACCAGGGCCACTCAGGGTATGAGGAGGAAAAGCTCCTGGACAGCAGCATACCACAATGAAAGCAGCTCTGCCATGAGGCTGACATGCTCCCAAGAAGAGCTGAGATCGATATCTGGAATGAAGCAACAGAGTTTTAAAGCTTTAAGCTCGCTGCTTCCCACGGAGCTCCGGCAGCACCGGGCAGCGCTCAGAGCCAGCACTGCCCCACAACACACTGCAGTCCTTGGGATGCTTTGGTGGCACATCTGTTTCCACGCTCAGCACTTGCTGCTGGGAAGCCAAGTCTCACCCAACGGGACATCACAGCTCCCAGAAAGTTTTCCGCCGGGATATCGTGCTGAAAAGGCTGATTACTCAACCATTGTGCACGCCACAATGTTCAGTTAGCACAAAAAGATGAAATCACTCTTGCCCTAGTGCTGCACAGCTCCTTTCCCTGCTGGCGTTCAAGCCACATTTCCTCCTATGGGCACACACAGCCCAGGGGCAGGGGATGTGAGCATGGTCGCACCTACACCATTATTCTGAACATGAGAAACAATGAAGGCTTCTGCAGGGCTGTGCCAACCATGACTCAAAGATGCTATGAAGCCATTCATTTTCCCCAGCAGGAAAGGACTTGATGGAAAAACTTTTTTCGGGACGTGAGAAACAAGATTTTGAACGGCTCCAGTGGAATGTCAGCCTACCTGAAACACAGCACTGGGTGCACCAGAAGACACCTCCTGCAGCCAGAACTAATTCTCCAGGGCCCTCTGCAAGTCTAGGAGATTACATCTTGTAACTCTGCTTCAGAATACTTTCCTTAATGCAGCACGCTCTCAGCGTTTTACCCTCTAAAAACAGCTGAAATGACTTCAGTTCTCTTCTAAGATGTAGCTCTTTAAGAATTCCTGAATGCAGTGAGAAGAGTCAAAAAGGTTTTATCAGTTTGCGTCAGAGGAAATCGTGGTAGCTAAGCAGTAAAACTACTGCTAGTGAGACTAGTGGGCCCACTTTGTTCCAAGGACCATCCCAACTGGAGCAGCCACACACACTTCAGAAGAGAACAAGCTGCACAGATACATAAATCCCTTTGTAATCGTAATTAATACAGTCACCTTAGCCCTATGAATTACAGAGCTGTAGGGGAAAGGAGCAAAGACTGCTACTCCTGCACTGGTGCCATGAGGGTACTGGCTGAGAAGCAGCAGGCTCAGCTCACCTTAGTCAAATTCAGACCTAATTTAACGTGCTGCACATGCAAACTGCAAAGCTGGATTCATACGACCAGGTATTACACTCACCAACTTCTGGCCACCTCGAGAGACACTGAGCACAAATACTACACCTATTACAGCTTCAATTTTTCAAGGTTTACATACTAGAGTGTCAATCTTTAACTGGCACATAGCGAGATCGGAAGACTGCGTATCTCTAGCTTAGCTCACACTGTCTTATCAGCCTATTAAAAGCAACAGATACAGCTTAAACACTGCTAAATATAACAGAGTATCCCTAGGACACATTAAAAGGGCTGGGAAATATCTGTGAATGAGCCATCCCCCTTAGGTTGTAAATTCCTCATGGCAGAAGATGGGCACCTTTGCAACCGAGCAGCTCCAAAGTGTTTCTTGCTGCAGTTTGTGAGGGTGGAATCAGCTCCAAACTCCCCAAAGAGGGCAGCAGAAAGCCAGCACTGCACCTACTGCCCTGCGCGGCCAGGTGAGCTCTCAGAGCTGTGACAGCTTCCTCCTGCAGGCTCCCAGAGCAGCAGCCACACGTGGTTGAGCTGCTGTTACTCACACTTGCCTTTCAGCACCGGGTGCTGTGTCCTTCCAGCAGCAGAATGGCAAAGCACCGACCCAGGCACTGAGTAACAGGAGTGCACGGCGCTGATAACTGCACCCCGAGCACCGGGGCTGCAATAAATAAATCTCCAGCTAGCAGATGAATAAAGCAGATTAACTGCTTCCACTCAGAGAAAAGAAAAAACAACAACAACAAAAAAAACCCAAACAAATCTTCATTGTGCTCGTTCAGAAACATCCACACGCCCAAATTAACGGTTCAGAACTCCAGGAGGACAGCACAGGACCACAGCAGGCAGTGCTGCTCCAGCCCTGCTGCAGAGACACGGGCTCTGCTCCTCCCCAGCCACGACCCGTCCCAGCTGTGACCAAAGGGCTATTTCACAGGGAACCTGTGAGGGCTCCTGGGTTTTTATAAACCACGCCAATGGAAAACTGTCCGTTTATATAATTGTTACATAATTCCACAGGCTTCCAAAAGATTCCTGTGACCACCATTTACATGACTTAAAGATCTCAGGTAAGCACTCAGAGCTTCATTTTTAGGCTGCCACACACTTAGCACGCCCGGATTCAAAAGGCTAGGGTATTAAATGTTATCGAGAGACAGATTAGAGCATTGTTCTTTTATCGAGGAACAACAATTTCCAGACAGAGGGCCATTTCCCTAACTTGAAAACTTGAAAGTGCCTTAATAATAAACCACAGGCACGCATTCTTGCTTTGTGAGCCTCTGAAACCAGCCTGGTCACTGCTGACACTGAAGCAACCGCCTTATCTGGGCAATCACACAGGGCTGTGCCCTCTGACGTTTATCTGGAAGAGCCACGGAAGAGATGCATCATTTATTACTGGGGCAAAAATGCAAAGTGTTTCAAGTCCCTCACACACACGCCCACCTGAGCCCAGTGCCCCGAAGCCAAAGACTGAAGAGGGTCACTACACATTGTTCAGGGCTCGGTGGCTCAAGTCGAAGCACTTAACCTCTGCACAGAAGCCAGCTCTGAGTCACAGCAGCACAAACTCACCCATCCAGTGTCTGCTCCCGGTATTCTGACTGAGCATTACAGCCTTTGCTAATTCCACTTTGCTGCTGGGTATGCAAAACAGCAAGCGAACGCTTCTGAAGAGCGTAATGAAGTTCTGCAGTTAATCTCGATTGATTTCAGTGCCACAGTTTCAGCACTCGCCCTGCAAGCCAGAAAGCGTCGCTCCTTTCAGTATTTAAGGTGGATTAATGCTCTCCCAGCCATACTCACACTGGAATGGGGCAGAGGAGCTAACGTTACAATTTATTAATTATTAGAAAGATAATAACTCGGGACCTTCAGGAAGAGGCAGTGTTTCTAAGGATTATTTTCATTCCTCACTCAATACTTTGAAAATTCAGCTTGCCTTCATGTTAGGTCACTGTTCCCTCGATGCCTGCACAAGGCCAAAGCTCCCAGGGATGCTGAGAACAGGAGGAACCCCACTCCACCTCATCAAAGCAGCTAGCAGAAATGGCCAACGAGGCCTTAATTAAGCGGATTAGACCCAAAAGCAGAGTGTTTCTTTTCTTTCTGGACTCAATCTCAACTCAGTAACAACCAACCAGCAGACATTTGCACGCTCTCGCCAGGTTAAGCCATTCCCTTGCACCAGAAGCACCCTGTCCACCTCGCGTTGCTGGAGAGCCGGTTCTTCCTCTCTCCACGAGGTTGCAGAAGTTACCCTCTCATTTTCCAGCGCCTTCACCACAGTGGGGACAGCAGCAGAGCAGGCTTCAGATCTGCAGCACTCACCACATCCACCGTCAGCACAAGCCTGGGACACAGCCTGGTGATTCTTCAGACTACAGCTGTCACGTTACTCAGAGACTCAAGAATAAAGATGCATCGTATTAGAGACTTTTCCCTTTGCTTTTTCTGTACCTCTCCCCCACGGGAACAACGCGCTCACCGCGATGAGAGCTGAACTGGTGACAACCTTGAACCCTCCACACCAGCATTCCTCCTCATGCCCTCAGCTGGTCGGAAAGTCCACAGTTCTGCACTGTCAGGTGGTATCCTCTGCTCTAGGATATCACCGAGCAATCCCCTGAACAGCAGCAAAGAGCATTAACGCATCCCAGCGGGGCTAAAATCCACCAACCCCACACCAAACCCGACAGGAGGCTCCGAATTGATGCGATTCCTGGAATTAACCGAAGTTTCCAAGGCTGCGGCTCAACACCACTCTCTCCCAGCAGCCAGGCGGGCTTAAAAACCCGCCGCTCCCCTCCCCCCGCGTTATTTTTAACCGGGCCGATCTCAGTGATCCCATTTGCAGCGCAGCCCCACAGCTGTACCCAGGGCACCAAGTCAGGAATCGGTGTTCGGGACCGAGGTGGAAGAGATGGGGAATCTCTCTCTCCGGCCGCGGGAGGACCGGTGCCCTACCGACCCCGCGCACGTACACCTTTATTATTATTATTGTTATTATGATTATTTCTTGTCGGCATTTCTTCCACATGACACAAACTTACTCATCCTCCTGCGGGGCTGCGGTCACGAGGGCTCAACGTGCGCTCAGCCCCCCCCCCCCCCCCTCCCCCACTCACCGCCCCCCCCCCCCCCAATCTTCCTTCCCGAGGAGGGTCCGTCGCTCCGCTCCCACCGCCCGTGGGGCTCCGCAGCGGCCCCACGCGTGGCCCTCCCCTCCCCGCAGCCCTCCTCCCCTCCCCCACCCGCCGCCTCCCGCCGCGGCCTACCCCGACCCCCCGCGCCCCGAGCAGGCCTCACGGGGCGGGGCCGCTCGCGGGGCCGTCCTGCACCTGCCCGACCCTACCGAGAACGGGGGGAGGGGTGGGCTCACCTGCACGGCGGCCTCCAGCTTGCCCTCGAAGGTGAAGTCGATGAGGTCGGGCTTGAGGCACAGCCCGTAGTTGAGGGGGCTGACGTCGGCGGGCAGCCGCTCGAAGGGCCGCTTGGCCGGCATGGCGCAGAGCGCCCCCCGGCGGCGGGGCGGAGCGGCGGGGGGGGGGGGGGGAGGAGGAGGAGGAGGAAGGGAGGGAGGAAGGACGGAGGTGTGGGGGCTACGAGCGGCGACGGCGGCCCCGCACCGACACAGCGAGCGGCGGCGGCGGGAGGGAGGCAGGGAGGGAGGGGCGGGGGCGCGCGCGCGCTCCCGACACGAGGAGGCCGAGAGGGAGGAGGAGGAGGAGGAGGAGGGGGAGGAGGAGGAGGGACAGCGCGTGCGCGCGCCGCGGCGGCCACGCGGCCGCGCACGTAGAGCGGAGGGAGCGCGTTGCGTAAGGAGCGCGCGTTGCGTAAGGAGCGCGCGTTGCTCCGCCCCGCGGGGAGCGACGTGGGGCGGCCGCTTTTGGGATGGGGGGGGGGGGGGGTGGTGGTCCGGTGGGGGCTTTGGGCGGCTCGGTCCGCTGGAAGGCGTCGCTTTGGAGCTGGGTGAGCTCGAGGGTCCCTTCCGACCCAACCCGTTGTGATCCGTGAGTCTGTGAGAGGAGTCAGGCGTGATGGTGAGCGGCGCTGGGGGGTCCTCCTGCCGCTGTGCTCGGCGGTGCTGAGGCCTCACCTCGAGTGCTGTGCTCAGTTTTGGGCACTTCAGAAAGGATGTGGAGGTGATGGAGCAGGTCCAAAAATGGGTAGTGAAGCTGTAAAGGGCTTAGAGAGCGTGCCCTATGAGGAGGGACTGAAGGAACTTGGGCTGTTCAGTCTGGGGGAAAGGAGGCGAGGGGAAACCCCATTGCTCTCCTCCAATATCTGCAAGGTGCTCACAGTGACAGCGGGGTTGGGCTCTGCTCACTGGTGACAGTGACAGGACGAGGGGAAATGGCCCTAAGTTGCAGCAGGGTAAGTTTAGAATGGATATCAGGAAACACTTCTGTACAGAAGTGGTCGTTCAGTTCAGCACTGGGATGGGCTCTGCAGGGACGTGGTGCAGTCACCATCCCTGGGTGTGTTTAAATCCATTTGGATGCGGTGCTCAGGGCCGTGATGTAGCAGAGGGCTGCTGGAGTGAGGGCAGTGTGGTCGGGTCGTGGTTGGACTCAATGATCTTCGAGGTCTTTTCCAACCTGAGTGATTCTATCATTCTGTATGGGACCAGCTGCAGAACACCCAGCCCAGGTCCTGGGGCATGGCATGGCCCTGTGGAAGATGTTATGCGAAGAATTCCGCCTCCAAAAGCTCTGTGAGCAACACAGCGCGCGGTATTTACAGGGCAATAAACGTCCCAAGTGGGTGCTGCTGGACGGCCTCTGCTTTCGTGACAAACGCCAGCAGGAAGTTTAAAAATCCTTCATAAAGCCTTTATATGGGAAAGAAAAGGGCGAAAAATGGGATTCCAGCAGCCCTGGCCCTGCCCTGCGCTGAGTCTGTTCAGCCCCGGAGCCGTTCTGTGGGGCCAATAATTGCCTTCTGCCTCTGGAAGCCATGAAAATCCCCCAAAACCCAAAGATTTATTTTTGCTGTGACATCTCTCTTGTTTCAAATGTAAGCCAGCACCAGGCAAAGGGGGAGTGGGGATGTGGCGAGGGCGGGAGGAGCGTGCAGCACTGACTGGGGCGTGGAGAAAGTACAGACTGATCTCAGTGCATCCTTACGAGGACTGAGGAGATGATGGGCAGCGGGGGATCAATGGGGCTCTGCAGAGCTGCACTGTGCCCTGAGGAGCAGGAGGAGGACGGCAGGGAGCAGCTTGGGGATGCACTATGAGCTCCTGGCTCCTCCAGGCCTGAGGGATGCGTGGATGCGGGATGGAGGGATGGATGTGCTCTCGGGCACAGCACGGGGGAGAGGGCCGAGCTCTGTTTGCCAGCCCAGGCTGTGTGCGGGTGGCTCGGTGCCGTGCTCCCTGCGGCGGCCGCTGGCCCACACCGCTGCATTGTTCTGTGACAGATGCTGCTGTCAGCGAGCGGCACGAGAGAAAGGACGGGGAAAAGGGGGAGAGAAACCTGGCGAAGCCTCTGCTGTGCCCTGAGCAAACTGGGTCCTGCGCTAGCAGCGGTGTGGGGCAGAAAGCTGGGCTCTGTGGTGAGCCCCAGGTCTGCACCGAGTGCTGCCCGTGCGCCGAAAACGAGGGATAAGGGGAAAACCCAACAGAAAGATGCCACGGAGGCTTTTCCTTTCTCCCTTTTTCTGCCTGTGTTTCTGCCATCCCTGCCAAGAGCGGGAGCAGCCGGAGGGCACTGGCTAATCCTGCCTCGCAGGTCCGGCTGTGGCTTAGGGCTGGAATCTGTGGCATTTGGGAGCAGGGGACTGCGCTGGGAGCTGTGGGGCAGCAGGAGCAGGGAGGGCTGGGCGTTCCACACCACCACGCTGCACCGTGCCGTGCTGTGGCAGTGCGTGCAGGGCAGGCCCGTTGTCCTCCCGTTGGCCGAGCACCTGGGGCGGGTTGCACAAGCACCTCTGTAATGCAGCGATAGAGCCAAACCCTGCGTGGAAGAGCTGGAAGCAGCACAGCCCTGCGTGCCGAGCGTGCTCTGCTTTTTCCAGCACTCCCATCCCTCCAAACCCCGCGCTGGGGCGGTAAGGGGAAACGGAGCGGAGTTGCAAAGGTTGGGGTCACACGCTGGCTGGGACCGCTGTCACTTATCACCTCCAGAGGCACCGCCAGCATTGCTGGAGCAGATTGCAGCGTGTGCCTGTGCTCTGCTCCCCCCAGCTGCTGCACGAACCCCCCCCCCCAACGGTGTTGTGTGTGCTTTGGGGGGGGGGGTTGGCAGGCCCGATAGCAGCACGGGCTGGGATCAACGGTCTCGAGCACAGAAGAGCCGTCACTACACATTAACCAGCTGTCCGATGGAGCAACGCTTCCTCCGGGCCAAGATCAACAGCCCCCGGGAGCGCGGCCAGGAGATGGGAGCGAGCTGAGCCGAGCCGAGCTGAGCTCAGCGCAACCGAGCCGGGCCAAGCTGAGCTGCCGGGGGTCCCCACGGCTGCACGAGGGGCACGGGGGGGGGGGTTCAGCGTGGGGTGCCGTGGAGGAGCCCGCAGCCTTTCCACGGCGCACGAGGGGCTCCCGCAGAACGCGGGGGGGGGGGGGGGGGGCTGCAGCCCCACCAGCGCATCCATCACGCGGTGGGGTCGGGGGAATCCCCCCCGTGCCACGCGGGGCCGTGGGGCGGGGCCTCCCCCGCGCCCGATGGAATTTTCCACTCCGCGGCGCCGCGCGGGTTCCCGTTGGCCCCGCCCACTTTCGCGCGCCACTCTCCTCCCCCCCCACGAAGCCCCGCCCCCTTTCCCGGCGGGCTTTGCGGCGGAAAGATGGCGGCCGCCATGGCGGCGGGGCTGCGGCGGTTGGGCCGCGCGGTGCGCGGGGCTGAAACGGGGCGGGGGGGGGGGAGGGGGGGTGCGGGGATCGGGGCGGGGACAGCCGGGAGATGTGGGGCCGAGCGGGCGGAGCGGAGGAGTGGCAGTGTCTGGGGGGGGCAGGCACGGACAGGGCGGCTGGGCCTGGTCGCTTTTCCCCCCCTTCCCCTGCTTCACTTTTCCTTCCCCCTCCCCCTCTTCCCCCCCTCCCCCCCTTCCCTCTCCTCCCTTCCCCCTCCCCCTCTCCCTCCTCCCCCCTTTCCTCCCCCTCTTCCCCTCTTCTCCTCCCCCTCCCCTCTCCCTCCCCCCTTTTCCCCTCTCCCCCCTTCCCCTCCCCCTTTCTCTCCCCCCTCCCTCTTCTCCCTTCCCCCTCCCCCCTTCCCTCCCCCTCTTCCCCCCTTCTCCTCCTTCCTCCCCTCTCCCCTTCCCCTCTCCCCTTCCCCCTCCTCCCCTTCCCCTCTCCCCCCTTCCCCTCCCCCTTTCTTCTCCCCCTTTCCCTTGGCTGTGGGTTCCCTCTCCCAGCCCAGCTCTGTATGAGGTGGTGATGGCGTTTCTGTGCTTCTCTTTAGGCTGCAGAATCGCTGCTGCATCCCCCCGGGGCCCTTCCTGCCTGTCTTGTTGTCCCCGTGAGGACGAAGCGGAGACTTTTTGTCCCCGAGTGGGCCCGGGAACTGCCACCTGAAGAGAAGGAGAAGAGGATCCAGGCTTTGGGCAGAGTGCTTCCCGAGGGTCGCCTGGAACGGACCTTCTACTTGGCCTGCACAGGTGGCATTTTGTTTGGTCTCTTCTAAAAGGCACAACTGAGGCGGAGTGGAAGTACCGTGGCTGCACTGACAGTGTCTGTCTGCAGCAAACTGGGTGATTTGATCTGTCCCAGGGCAGTGATTGCAGCTGCTCTGGTGCTATCAGCCCCTGTTGGCCCCTTTGCACACAGGGAGCAGGAATAACGTGGAAGGCCATGCTCCATGCTGGTGATTTTCTTATCCTTGTACCTCAGGGCTGCATGGAAGAGGAGCTACACTGCTACAGACAGCTCCCAGTGCTCTTATTTCATCCTGCCGTCCCTTTCAGGATGTAATCCTGCTTCTCCAGCCCCCAGCAGCTGAGGTGCTGCCTCTCCTGATTCCCCTCTTGATCTCCCTTCTCTCGTGCAGCTGATATTATAGACCCTTATGTCCCTCCTGAGGGTGATGCCCGCTTGACATCCCTGTCCAAAGACGGCCTGAAGCAAAGAATGGAGAAGCTGAAGCAGACTGCTGCCTCTCAGTTAGCGTATGTACCTCTTCTTCAGTTAGCCTGCAGTGCTCAGTCTTGCACTAGAACTGGACAGCACAGTTGTCATCATCTGAACGCAGAGGAGACATTTTTCATTTGCTTAGAGCTTTTTCTTGTCTCTTCAGTCTGCGGAAGGTGAAGGGATCACGATCCAAATTTCAGCACTAAGACTTTCCCAGAGATGGCACAGGAGATATTTATTGAAGCCCACAACAGCCTGACAAAGTAAGAGCTGTTCTGACTGTCAGGGCTGTGTAGGGCTTGCTTCTCTTTGCTTACACACTCCAGCTTTCTTGTCTCTCTAATCCTTGTACCTCATTAGCAACAAGTACTTTACCTTTTGCTGCCCCTTGTCTCTGTGAAGAGGAGGTGGCATTGGAGGTTTGGGCCACAGGGAATGGTTTGGACGTCAGATGACACTGCACTGACTTGCTCAACTTTCTAGCAACAGAACACCTTTCAAAACTGCGTTGTTCTCAGTTACGGCTCCAGACATCAGTATAACCTTTAGAGCAGAGCTGGCTTCCAAGGGTTGTCCTCATGGCTTCCCCTCCAGCCTTTCAACCAGCTCGCTTTCTGGCTTTGTGCTGAGCTCATAGCTGCAAATCTCCCTTTCTTCTGCTTTGCCAACGGGGTTGTGAGTGTTGTGGGGAGGCAGGAATTTGTGAGTAAGCCTCTTCACAATGCGTGTGTTTGAGTAACTGGGTGTGTTTCACTTGCAGTTTTAACAAGCAGAAACTTCACTCCCTGGTAACAGAGCGCTGCTACCCGGTAAGCTTTTATCTGCATGTTACGTTTCCTTGATCAGCTTTCGAGAACCTTAAAGACTGCGGAAGGGTTGAGAAATTATCTCCTTTTCTCACCCAAATACAGTCCAGACAACATGGGAAGGCAGAGCTGAAATCTGAGTGTTCGTTCAGTATATAGCAGGTTCAGTTCACGTCCTGTGGGAGTCGGTGCTGACTTTTGCTTTCTTTGCAGGACATGGTCCGTGGCAACAGGTACAAAACCATCCGCTGGAGTTTCGTGGAGTCCCTGGAGCCCCCACGAGTGGTTCACATTCGCTGCACCAGCATTGTGAACCCGGGCAACCTGTACGGGCAGGTGACGGTGCGGATGCACACGAGGCAGGTACGTCCCCTCCCCCCCCACACACACATCTCCCAGCTGACTCCAGCTCAGTGTTTCTCTTTGCTTTGCAGACTCTGGCCATCTATGACCGCTTTGGGCGGCTGATGTACGGTGGGGAGCAGGTGCCCAAGGATGTTCTGGAGTACGTTGTGTTCGAGAGGTACTTGGTCAACCCATACGGCGCCTGGAGGATGCATGGCAAGATCGTCCCCGCGTGGGCTCCACCAAAGGACCCCATTGTTAAGGTAAAACCACGAGTGGGGTGCTCTGTGTCCCTTTGGCACCAAAACCAGGCTGTCCTCCTGTGCCAGGACCTCCCCCCCCCCCCTCTCACGCTTCCTCGTGCTTTTGTTCCATTTGAGGTTTGGAGGTGTCGTGCTGATTTTTGCCCTTGCTGTTTCAGACGGTGCTGATTCCTGGCCCAGCCTTGGATCCCTCGCAGGAGTATGAGGAAATGAAGTAGGGAACTGCAGTACGCAGACAGCAGTGCAAACAATCCCGTGGGGGGGGGAACAAAGCGCGGAATGTCTGTGGAGCAGCAGAGTGGATGAGCTGTGAGCAGACAGCAAACGAAGCAGCTCCAGAAATGGACTCCAGTCACTGAGAAATTGCCTTGAAGAAGGAGCAGGAGGGACTTGGGAGGTGATTCCTGCGAGCTCTGTGAGCTGCCGGGCTGCTCTCTGTGCTCGCAGGGCGAGAGCTGCTGATGGTGCACATCTGGGCAGATGTGGGGTACAGGACAGACCCCTGGGGGGGGACCTTCATTAAAGCCTTTTCTCATCCTTCCCCCATCTGCACAGATTTCTGGTCACTTTGTTTAAACAGAAGAGCAACAAGCACGCTTTGAATCGGTTTCTCCTGAGCAAGCAGGAGAACAGATCAGTGTGAGCTGCCTGCTTGGTGACCAAAGCACACACACGCACACACACACACACGTGGCTGCTCAGACACAACCACGGGCACAGTTCTGCTCAGGTTCTGATCAAAAGGAGCGTGTTCTCCAGGAGAACAGCATCTCCTCCCAGTCCAGCGCTGCCTCCCCATCACCTTTGCTGATGTTTGGAGCTCTGTGAGTGAGAAACCCCCAGGGAGCAGCAGTGCCCTTTCTGCTGCAGCTCTCCCCAAAGCACACCCCAGCAATCAGACACTGCACTCGGGGTAAACGTTTATTTCCCATCTGTACGCCTCCTTACACGAGCGAATGATGGATGTTTGGTGCTGAAGATCGCAACATGTGTCACAGCAGTGCTCCTCCCGAGGATGGAGGAAGCAAAAAGCACAGGGGGCATGGGATGAGCCCCACCCCCAGCAGTGCTGGGCTCTGGGCGTTCTGCTGCACCTTGCTGCCCCTATTTTGCCTCCCTCCGAGCTCAGAGCACAAACCAGGGCCCCCGGTGCCATTCGGCTCTGAATCTCTGTGGTTCCCGAAGGGCTCAGAGCTCAGATCTCCAGACAAAGATCCGGAGCAGCCAGCCTGGCCAGCAATCACTGCATCCCTGCAGCTTGTTGATGCTCCCATCCCCATCCACGGGTGTGTGCAGCCCCCAGGGTTGGGCTGAGCGTTCTACTCATGCTCCCACGGGCAGACCTCTGCGCTGGACCCCCCCGTGCCCCTCTTTTTCTCCCCGGGGCTGTCCCACGGGCACACTGCAGATGTTCCCTGCGTGGTGGTGCTGCCGGGGGACAGCGGCTCCTCGTCTGCATCCCAGGGACAGACCTCGGCCGTGCTGTGCTGCTGGGCTGTGTGTGCTCGCCCCGGTGCTGCGGGCGGGACGCGGTGCAGTGCCCGGTGCTCCCCCACCCCTACAGGGGATGCTCCCCCTGGCTGCGATTTGGAGCTCTCCCCAGCTCCGGGCTCTGCTGCTTCCCAGGGGCAAATGTCAGCTCTGCTCTCGTGCATTCTGGATGCTTCCTTCCCCATCGCTGTGCTCAGGGGGGGTTCCTCTGCCCCCACACTCTCCCAGGGGCACACAGCCCCACGTTCCACACCTCCCATCCCTGCGGCTCCGGAGGGACCCGAGCTCCTCGCCTTCCCCTCAGCTCCTTCCTCCAGATCTTCCTCCCAGGGGCAGATCTCGGCTTTGGCTCTGGCTCTGGGCCCCCGACCCCCCCCGCGGGGAGGATGCCCCGTCCCCCCTCTCTTTCTGCAGCCCCCGATGTGCAGCAGTGCCTTTGCTCCCTCCCGATGTGCCATCCCGGGCCTCTCTCGGTTCCTCTTTACCAGAAGGGGGGGCAGCCCCCTCCCAGGGGCAGATTTCCTCCCTCCCCCCGGAGCCCTCCAAGCTCTCCCAGGGGCAGATCTCCGCCTTTGAGCTCTCGGTGCTGCGGGACATCCCCGGGCTCTCCACGGACCGCGCGGGGCTGACGAGCGCTGCCTGCCGGGTGATGCGCTTCGCAGCCCCTCCAGAGCTCAGCTTCATCCTGGGCTGTTCCACGGGGGGGGTGGCCCCCTCCCATGGGCAGATCTCTGCTTTGCTCCCTCCTGACCCCCCCTGCTCCTCCCAGGGGCAGATCTCTGTTTTTTTCCCCCCTGACCCCTCCTGTTCCTCCCATGGGCAGATCTCTGTTCTGCTCCCACCTGATCCCCCCAGTCCTTCCCAGGGGCAGATCTCTGCTTTTTTCCCCCCTGATCCCCCCTGTTCTTCCCATGGGCAGATCTCTGCTTTGCTGCCCCCTGATCCCCCCTGCTCCTCCCAGGGGCAGATCTCTGCTTTTTTTCCCCCTGACCCTCCCTGCTCCTCCCATGGGCAGATCTCTGTTCTGCTCCCCCCTGAGCCCCCCTGCTTCTCCCAGGGGCAGATCTCTGCTTTGCTCCCCCCTGACCCCCCCAGTCCTTCCCATGGGCAAATCTCTGCTTTTTTCCCCCCTGATCCCCCCTGTTCTTCCCAGGGGCAGATCTCTGCTTTGCTCCCCCCTGACCCTCCCTGCTCCTCCCATGGGCAGATCTCTGCTTTTTTCTCCCCTGACCCCCCCAATCCTTCCCATGGGCAGATCTCCTTTTTGCTCCCCCCCTGATCCCCCCTGTTCTTCCCAGGGGCAGATCTCTGCTTTTTTTCCCCCTAACCCCCCCTGTTCTTCCCATGGGCAGATTTCTGCTTTGCTCCCCCCTGCCCCCCCCCAGTCCTTCCCATGGGCAGATCTCCTTTTTGCTCCCCCCTGCCCCCCCCCTGTTCTTCCCAGGGACAGATCTCCGTGCTCTTGGATTTCCTTGGCTCAGCGTTCCCCCTCTCAGGGCTCCCTACAGAGATCTGTGTGTCCCCACGCCCCCCCCGGCCCCCCACCCCTCTCTGCCCACCGCACTCCTTGCTCCTCAGTCTCACTCCATCCAGATTTGCCCTCCCCTCCAGGAACCCCGCACTCATCCTGCGGTGCTCCTCCCTCCCCCTCGACCCCCTTCTCTGTGTCCCGTGGGCAGACCCCCTCCCCACTGCTCCCCACCCCCGAAGCTCCACGGTTGGTGCCATCCTCATCCTCAGCCCCGCTGCCCTCTGGGGGGCAAATCCCCCTTTGACCCCCAGCCCCCACCCGGCCCCACTCTGCGCTCCTACTCCTGGGGGGCATCCCCTCGCTCCCCCCCCCCACAGGCAGCGGGCTGGCTGCCGCCCTTCCCCAGCACCTTCCTGGGTCCTCCCCCCACCTCTGGGACCCCCCCGGCCCCCTCCTGCTGCGACGCGGACCCCACTGGGACACTCGGCACTTCCCAGGGGCAAACCTCAGCCCTCGGCCCCGTGCCCCCCACGCTCTGTGCCACACACGGGGACTCTGTGCCACAGGGACGCGCGGCCACAGAGGGTGACACCGGGCCCCCCCCCCGCAGCACCGTCCCACTGTCCCTCTGCAATCCCCTCCTGCGCTGAGCTCTGGGGCGCGGAGCCGACGGTGATGCACCGAGTGGGGTCCGCGTCCCCACCCCGCGGGTCGGGGTCCGGGCTGCTCCCCGCTGGGGGGGTCGGGGGGGTCCCCGCCAGGCCGGGCTGCTCCCTCCCGCTTCCCCCCCTCCCTCTCGTGGCCCCCGTTTCCGAGCGCTGCTCTCTCTGCTCCCTTTCAGGCCGCGTTTCGCTCGGGAGCGGTTGATGGCTTTGATGGCGAGCCCCAAGCTCCTGAAGGCCCTCTGGGGGGGGGGCTTGAGGCACGGGGGGGTTCCCGAGGTGTCCCCATCGGGGGCGGAGGGCGGAGCTTCGCTGCCGCTCCGCTTCTGCCGCAGCTCCTCCTCCTGGAGCAGCTCCCAGGGGCACACGTCGGAGGGGGTGGGGGGCACGGAGCGCAGCCCCGACGGGGGGGACGCGGGCACGGACCGCCCCGGGGGCTCCTGGCGGTGCGGGAGGCTCTGATAGCGCACGGGGGGGGGCGGGGGGGGTCCTCTTCACCACCACCCGCACCCGCCCCGCGGGGTGGGGGCCGTCCACGCTGACGCTTTTGACGGGTGCGTAAGTGACGCGCTTCGTCCCTTTGCCGTCAGCCGACGGGGACGCGTCCCGCGGGGGTCCCCCGTCCCGCGGCGGGGGTGGGGGGGGCGGCGGCCGGGGCCGAAGCGGTGCTGCGGGGCACCCCCTCCCTCTCGGGGGATCCCCACCTCGGGGCTACCGCTCCCGCACCGGCGCTCAGCGACTTCTGCAGGAGCACCGCGTGGAGCCGGGGGGGCTGAGCGTGGCCCCCCAGCTGCTGGGCGCTGGCCGACCTGGGCAGCGGCGGAGGGGCACACAGCGATTCGCTGTCGGACGGCTCCGCATCGACGTGTGCGGGACGCTCGGAGCTGCGGGCTCGCTCATCTCCCCCCTCCCGCCCCCCCCCCGACGGTACCGTCGTGAGATCGTTTGGCCGAAGAGCGGCGGCTGCCGGAGGTGCGGGCCGGGGACGGCGCGGGGAGGTGCGGGTTGCGGGCCGCCATCCGCCGCGTCCGCAGCAGCTCCAGCTGCGCGTACAGCTGCTTCAGCTCCTCCTACGGGAGACGGGAACGGGGGGAAGGGGGAGGGAACAGGGAGGGAGCGCGTCCGACGGGACCGAACCGGGACCCGACGCACCGCCCCGGGGTGCGCCGACCCCCCCCCCCCCCCTCCTCCACCCGCTTTGCATCAGGAGAAAGATCGCAGCAGGCACCTCTTCCCGTGCGGGGCGGCACAGCGAGCGTCAAAAGAAGGTCCCGAGCGTGTCACCCACCCGGATGTCATCGGGGTCGACGCTGCGCTCGCTCCACGCGGACGCGATGCTGCTGCTCAGCCCCGAGCGCCGCGCGTCCACCTCATCCTCGTACACCTCCGCCGCGATCTCCTCCCGCAGCGGTGATCCGGAGTGCAGGAACTGCGGCGGGGGGCAGCTCGGAGCGGGGCACCGAACACAGTGGAGCCCACCGCCCCAGTACCCACAGCCCCATAGCCACCACCCCATAACCCACCTCCCCATATCCACCACCACCCCACTGCCCACCTTCCCATACTCACCTCCCCATAACCACCACGACCCCATTGGCCACCTCCCCATAGCCATCACCCCACACACATCTCCCCATAGCCACTGTCCTCCTTTCCATACCCACCTCCCTGTAGCCACAACCCTACTGCCCACCACCCCATATCTACCACAACCACACTGCCCAACACCCCATACTCACTTCCCCATAGCCATCACCCCACTGCTCACCTCCCCATACCCACTGCCAGCATCCCATACCCACCTCCCCATACCCACCATGACCCCATTGGCCACCTCCCCATAGCCACCACCCCATGACCACCACAACCCCACTGCCACCACCCCATACTCACCTCCCCATAGCCATCACCCCACTGCCCACCTCCCCATACCCACCACGACCCCATTGCCCACCTCCCCATAGCCACCACCCCACTGCTCACCTCCCCATACCCACTGCCAGCATCCCATACCCACCTTCCCATACCCACCATGACCCCATTGGCCACCTCCCCATAGCCACCACCCCACTGCCCACCTCCCCATACCCACTGCCAGCACCCCATACCCACCTCCCCATAGCCATCACCCCACACCCACCTCCCCATGACCACCACAACCCCACTGCCCACCACCCCATAACCCACCTCCCCATATCCACCACAACTACACTGCCCACCACCCCATACTCACCTCCCCATAGCCATCACCCCACTGCCCACCTCCCCATACCCACCATGACCCCATTGGCCACCTCCCCATAGCCACCACCCCACACCCACCTCCCCATGACCACCACAACCGCACTGCCCACCACCCCATACTCACCTCCCCATAGCCACCACCCCACACCCACCTCCCCATAGCCACCACCCCACTGCCCACCTCCCCATACCCACTGCCAGCATCACATACCCACCTCCCCATACCCACCACGACCCCATTGCCCACGTCCCCATAGCCATCACCCCACTGCCCACCACCCCCACCCACCTCCCCATAGCCACCACCCCACACCCACCTCCCCATGACCCCCATGACCCCACTGCCCACCTCCCCACACCACCCCTCACCCCCCATCCCCCATCCCCGCTGCCTTAGGGCCGTGCATCACCTTCGGGACGAAGAGCAGCCCCAGGGTGACGGTGACGGTGCCGTGGGTGTGGGCGAAGCAGAGCAGCAGCGTCCAGTCGGGGTGCAGCGACGGCACCGCAGCGAACCTGGAAGGGGGGAAATAGGGCAGCGCTGGGGGGGGTCCCACGCAGCTCCAGCCCCACACGCGAAGGGGGAACGCTTTGGGGCCGTACCTGACGGCGTGGAAAGCGGCCGAGAGCAGCAGCTCGTTGTGCAGCGCGATGCCCATATAACGCGGCTCGTGGAAGGCGGAGGGCACGGCACGCGCGGCCCAGCACAGCGCGCTGCCCCACAGCAGCAGCAGCAGCTCGGCTGTGGGTCAGAGAGCACGCGGCGTGGGCACCTCCACGGCCACGCGGAGCAGCGGGGAGAGCCGTGGGGTTCTGGGGGGGGGGGGGGGGGGGGGGGGTCTGCCGTCTCTCACCGACCACCATCATGTAGTCCCAGCGGTCGTGGCTGCAGATGGAGAAGCGCAGCCCACGGGCGGTGCGCGCTCGGACCACCAGGGGGACGTGGCGGTCCACGTTCTCCAGCGTCGCCACGGTCCACGCGGCCACGAACCACAGTGGGGGCAGCAGCAGCAAACCCAGAGCGCGCAGCACGCGGCCGCTCGCCGTGTAGGGCACGCGATGCGACCCACGGGATAGGAACGCCCTCAGCACCCTATGGGGCGCCGGGGCTGAGCGTGGGGCTGCAGCCCACCACGCGTGTCCCCCCCACCCCACGCCTCGCAGCCCACTCCCCCCGTCCTCGTACCCGTACAGCTTCAGGGTGATGGTGCCGTAGACGAAGGCGAAGCCGAGCACGCGCACCCAGCGCAGCGCGATGCAGCGGAAGGTGCTGGGTTTGAAGTAGAGGATGAAGACCTGCCGTGGGGATGGGGGGGGGGCGGCGTGGGGCTCCGTGTTGGGCGCACGGATCCCGTGGGGTCGGCGGGGGGGAGGGGTGGCGAGAGGGAATGATGGGGATAGCCCACCCCCCCACACACACACACACGCAGCCCGCCCACCCTTGGCTCCGTGGCACGGTCCACGCTCGCGGGGAGGAGGAAGAGGAGGGTTTGGCGAAGCCCCATAGCTCTGCCCCATGGCAGAGGGGGGTAGGAAGCGGGGTGGGGTGGGGGGGGATGGTTTGGCCGCTCACTCACGGGGAAGTAGAGCAGCAGCGACCCGAAGAGGATGCTCTCCAGGAGCACAACGCCCGACGCACGGATCCTCTGCGGGGATAAAGGGGGGGGGGGGACGGTCAGCGGAGCCCGGGGCTCGGAGGGGGGATGTCCCCCCCACACCCCCACCCCCGGGTGGGATCGTGGGGACCCCCGCGCTGCTCTCGCCTTGCTCCGCCGGCAGTGGTAGGCGAGCAACATGCAGAGGAACACGGCCAGCATGCAGCACGCCTGGCAGCACAGCACGGCCGCACGCAGAGCGCGGTCCTCCTGCACCTCGCAGGGAGCATCGTCCCGGCAGTTCGCGCATCCCTCCCGGCACCGGCGGCACGAAAACAGCGCGGCCCCCTCCGCCGACACTGCGGACGGATGGGTGTCCCGAAGCATCCCCCACGCGAGTCGTGCGGGTGGAGTGGGTGGGGGGGGGGGGGGGGACACGCACGCACCTGTGCCGGAGCTGAGCCCGTAGTAGCCCGGCTTGCAGCGACACGCGTACTGACCCAGCACGAAGCCGCGGTTCTGCTGCGGGATGCACTGCGGGATGGGGGGGGGGGGGGGGGGGGGGGAGCACGGCTGCACCCGAACTGCCCCCATAACCCCACGGGGCAGAGGGGGCTGCGGGAGCTCGAGGACAGCCCCCCCTTCCCCCCCCCCCCACGCGGAGCCCGAACACAGAGGTTAAACATTTGGGAATTAAAAGCCAAAGCCTGGCCCCCAAATCCCCCCCCCCCCGTAAAACCTAAATGGACACCTAATGCGGCACGCCGTTAATCCGGGGGGGTGGAACGGGCATTAATCCCTGCGGGTTGGGGGTGGGGGGGACGGGGGTCGGGATGGGGCGGTCACGGAGCGGCCCCACCGCTCCGCCCCGTCGGGTTCATCCGAGCCCTCACCTGGGGTGGGCACAGCCGCGGGGTGGGGGGGTCAGTGCCACCCCGCTCCCCCCCGGGGATGCTCGGCCCATCGGCCCCCGCTGTCCCCACGCGAGAAGCGGCCGCCGGGTCACCCCACGGCGCTGCCGCGGGAGGGAGATTTGCACAATAAATCGCAGAGCGCTGCGGGAGCGGCTGAGTGCGGCAGATGGGGGCGGGGGGGGGGGGGGGGATCAGCACCGAGGGACGGGCGGAGGGGACTGCAATGTGGGGGGGGGGGGAGGGGATGGGGAGGGGGGGGTGGGGACGACAGCGCGGAGCAAGCCCCACTGCGCGAGGGGACGGATCCGACGGCGCTCCGGAGGGTGGGGGTGGGTGCTGGGACCTGTGGGGTGCTGGGACCTGTGGGGTACCTGGGTGCTGTTGAGGTCGCAGCGGTGCGTGCCCGCGAACCAGCCCGTCCCGCTGTCGCATTGGTCGATGCCCACGTCCCGCAGCTCAATGTCCACCCGCACGGCGCCCCCTAAACGCGGAGTATGGGGTCAGCACGTGGGAGTGGGGCGGGGGGGAATGCACGGTGCCGGGACACAGAGCCCGTTTGGGGGTGGGGGGGGGCTCACACCCACACGTGTGCACACACGCACCGTCTCCCAGCACGCGCACAGCTGCACGTACACGCTTCTTCCCGCTCCCACGCTCGCATATCCACGCGTGCACGCAAGCACACCCCTCCGCGTGTCCCCCGACCCCCATTCCCCCCGCCCCTCACTCACTTGAACTCGGGGCTCAGGTCGGGTTTCAGCCCGTAGAAAGCAGCGGACAGCGCGACGGCCCAGACGGGCACGAACTTCCCATCGCGGCACTCGAGGAACGGCCGAGACCACCGCACGTGGCCCGGCCCCCGCCACGTACCCGTCCCCCCTCCCCCACTTGGGGGGTCTCCATGGAGCGGAGATCGTTGCTCAGCACCCGTTTGCGGAGCGGAGGACCGCGCCGTTCCCGCAGCTCCGCCACCCATTCGCCGTCCGTGCTGCGGTTCCCCGGCGTGGACACGTCCCGCAGGTGGATCTCCCCGTCGGAAGCCGTGGCTTGCAGCACCAGGCGGGGGGAGGGGGCCGCCGGGTGGGCGTCCAGGGCCAGCAGGGAGCGGCGAGCCCACGGGTGCCCCCCCGCCAGGGCTGCGGGTCAGAGCCTGGTACCACTCCACGTCCTCGGCCACGCTGGCCTCGCGGAGATCGTTGCCCTGCAGGAGCATGTTGAGGAAGTTGGCCGCCTGGGTCAGAGCTTCGGGGGCGGCCCGAAGGGCGGCCCGCAGCTCCGGGGGGGGGTCGGGCCCCGGGGGTCTCAGCGCGGTGCTGCGGCTGCAGTTTGGTGAGGGCCAAGAGCCGCGCGTCGCCCGTCCGCAGGAAGGAAAGAGCCCGCGGAACCCTCCGGGTCCCCCCGTGGGTCCGTCGTGGGGTCGTCGGGGGACGGCGGAGCCCCCGCCCGCGGCAGCAGCGGCAGCAGCAGGAGGACCACGGCGGTCCGAGAGCCCCGGAGCGGCCGCCGCCCCCCCGGGGGGGCCATGGTGGCACGGTGCCCGCGAGCCGCGCTCCGACGGCCGCCTGCTTCTCCTCCTTCGCAGACGTCACGGCCCCGCACTGCGCTCTGCGCTGCTCTGACCGCCCCCGTCCCCCCCCCCCCGTCCCCGCCCGGTGCTGCCGTCGGGCTCCGGTTCCCCCCCCCCCGTGACGGAATCAGATCCCGAATGACCCGCCGTGGCGACCGACTGCGGCCCCGCACCCCCCGCCCTGTTACCGGCACCCCGCTGTCCCTCTCTCCCGGTATCCCCGCGTCCCATTACCCCGCTCTGCCAGCGTCTCAGCACCCAGTTATCCCAGCAACCCGTGATCCCAACTTCCCAGCATCCCCGCGTCCCGTTATCCCAGTTATGTAATAATAATAATCCCAGCACCCTGCTATCCCAGCGCCCAGTTATCCCATTATCCCAGTTATCCCATTATCCCAGCATCCGACTTTCCCATTATCCCAGCATCCCATTGTCCAGACACCCCAGTATCCCAGCATCGCAGCACCCAGTTCCCCATTATCCCAGTATCCCATTAGCTCAGTATCCCAGCACCCAATCTCCCATCATCCCAGCATCCCAGTTCCCCGTCATCTCAGCACCCTGTTATCCCAGCATCCCATTGTCCAAACATCCCAGCATCCCAACACCCAGTTCCCCATTATCCCAGCATCCCGTTATCCCATTATCCCAGCATCCCAACACCCAGGTCCCCATTATCCCAGCATCCCGTTATCCCATTATCCCAGCATCCCATTATCCCAGCATCCCATTATCCCAGCATCCCAAAACACAGCACCCCAGCATCCCCCCCCCCCCCTCCCCCCGGGATAGAGACCCCGAGAGCCCCCCACCACCCATAGGGATGAAGGGGATGAGGGCGTGGCCTGAGAGGTGGGCGTGGTCACACAGAGCAAGGGGCGTGGCTTGGCGATGCGGGCGTGGTCATACAGATGAGGGCGGAGTCTCTGTTTGTGGGCGTGGTTATAGAGATCGGTGGGCGTGGCCTGGCGCTGTGGGCGTGATCACACTGAGCAGGGGCGGGGGCTGGTGCTGTGGGCGTGGCCATACAGATGGAGGCGGAGCCTGGTACTGTGGGCGTGGCCATACGACCAGGGCGGCGGAGCCTGGTGATGTGGGCGTGGCCATACAGTTCAGGGGCGGAGCCGGTGTGTATGGGCGTGATTATACCGCTCAGTGGGCGTGGCGTGGCGAGCTGGGCGTGGCTCGCTGCTCAGTGGGCGGAGCCTGAAGGAGGAGGCGGAGCCCCCGCCGGAAGTGGTGGGCGTGTCCTGCCCGCGGAGGAAGGAGCGGCGACGGCGGCGGTGCCGCTCCGGTCCCGGTGCGCCATGCGGCGGCCGTAGCGATGCAGCGCGCGGAGCTGCGCGACGGGGAGGCGGCGGCCGCGGCCTCTTACCGGGTGCTCAGCCGCCTGCTGGGCTATGGGGCCGGGCCGGACGCCGCCGTCGGGCCCGGAGCGTCGGCCGCGGGAGCGCCGGGCCCGGGCGGAGCGCGGTTGTCGCTGCCCGCTCCGGGAGGGGCCGCTCGGCCGCCGCCGCAGCTGATGGTGTTCCGTAACGCCGCCGAGGGCCGCCCCGGTGAGGAGGAGGAGGCGGCGGCGGCGGCGGCGGGCGGCGGGGAGGGCCCGACGGGCGGGCCCCGAGCTGCTGTGCCCGCGGCACCGCTGCGCGCTGGAGCCCAAAGCGGCGGTGGGGGGCGGCTGGGGGCCCCCGGCGGGGCTGGAGCTGCAGCTGGCGGCCCTCGGGCTGCGGCCCCCGGCATGGGAGCCAAGGGCTCCGCCGCCGCTTGCCCGTGCCTCGGGCCGCCCGCCCGCCGAGGAGACGAGCGACGCGCTGCTCGTGCTCGAGGCGCTGGAGCCCGACGACACCGAGAGCTGCTCCGAGGAGGAACCGGGCAGCCCCGGCCCCGCCGACCCGCAGGAGCAGCCCCGCGGAGCCGCCGCCGCCGCGCGGAGAACCGGGACGGCGGGCGGCAGGAAGGGATCGCTGCGGGTCCGCCTCAGCCCGCCTCTTCCGCACCAAGAGCTGCAGCGGAGGGTCGGCCCCGGGGGACGGGAGCGGCGGGAGCCGGCGGGGCGCGGAGGCTGGCGGCCTCGGCACACAACCTGAGCGACGGCGGAGGGGCCCGGGGCCGCGGGCAGGAGGCGGGCAGGTACGGAGCGGGCGGGGGATGCGGGGTTCGGATGCGGGAAGGGATCCCCGCGTGGGGATCGCTGAGCCCGGAGGGGAGAGGCGGGGAGGGATGCGCGGCTGCGGGGGTGGGTGCGTGGGAATGCCGTGAAGCCGCGGGGCTGGACCCACAGAGCGGCCTTGGGGTCGTGCGGGGGACCCGTGTGCTCCTCCCCGCGGTGCAGAGGGGTTTCCTGGGGGGATGCTGGAGGAGCTGATCCCGCAGATCACAGAGCTTGGGGTGCTGCTGGACGCGGGGTCCTCCTCTTGCTTGGTGGCTTCACCCTGCGGGCAGATGGGGCAGCCTGAGCCCCTTAGGAACCCCTTAGGATTCGGGTTCCGTGCTTCTCGCTCCAGCTCTGCAGCCCCATGGCTGCGGTGTCCCCCCAGCGTGCTGCTGCCAGGCTGTCACGGGGGGGCACAGCCTCCTGCCACCGCCTGGCACCGGCTGGCCCTCACTCCTTGCATCACCGAGGGCACGTGGTGTGGCTTCAGCAGCGTGTGGGGACCGCACGAGTCCTCCCACGGTTGCCCCATCCCGAGTAGCAGCTCGTCGGGGTGCCCCACAGTGCCAACCTGTGCTCTGTGGGATGTGACAGCGCTGAGATCAGAGGGCACAAAAGCTGCAGCTCCATCCCAGCTGTGCTTCCTGCCCGGTCAGCACGGCGCTGGCTCCTCGTGGTGCTGCCCACGCTCGTTAGGCAGCGTTCTACCAAAGGTTACTTCAAGGTGTCTGATGCAGCAGCTGCCGTGGTTCAGGGCCTCTGCTTCCAGCAGTGTCCTCCTGCCCGACATTGCTGCAACGCTGCTCCTCGTGCAGGGCTCTGGAAGCTGCATCTGTGGGGCTGTATGTGCAGCAATGTGTAGCTTGGAGTTTGGGGTCCTCAGCAGGAGGACCTGGAGCTGCAGCTCTGCTCCAGGGCTCGGATCAGCCCGGGTTCATCACAGTGAGGAGCTCTCCCAGCCCGAGGAGATCCGATGCTGTTTGCTTTGGGGATGCTCTGAGTCTCTCCGTCTCCCTTCGTGACTTCTTTATTTCTTCTTATTTCCGATAGGAAACACAGACTGACAAGAACTCAAAGTGCCTTTTCCCCGGTCGTTTTCAGCCCCCTCTTCAACAGGTAAAGGCTCGAAGCGTTTGTCCTTCCTCCTTCTGTTTCTCCAGGAGGAGAGCAGCGTGTGCTTAGTGCTCCCTGCAAGGTGCAGGTGGGTTCCTGCCTGCCACGTGCGTTCACTGAGCACGTCAGAGCTGCTCCTGCACTGTCAGCTGTCACTGGGGGAAGTTGGGAGCACAGGATCTGTAGTTCCCACACCTGCTGGCACCTCAGCATCTCCCGGCTTTGTCTGTATGAGGCAGTGCAGCTCAGCCTACCTGGCTGCTCTGCTGGCAGGGCATGGAAATGAGAGAGCATCCGTGTGCACCCCCAGCCATGAACCCCGGGGGAAAGGGGCTTCAGGGGAACGACTGCCCCGGATACCCCTCTAATGATACTGATTAATGGGCAGAGAGCTTCTAGAGGCAGGAGGAAGCTGAGTCAGTGTCATCCTGCACGATGTGGCAGGGCAGGTCGCAGGAGGTTGAGGAGCTGCTGCTGCCTCTGGAGCACAGCTGGGGGGGTTGAAGTCTGAGGCAGCGGGGATCCTGTGGTCCCCTGAAGCTGTGGGTGCTGTCTGGGTGCTGCTGGGCTGATTTCTGACCCATGCTTTGGCTGTGCTGTGTCTGTGATGCTGAGGCTTTAAGTGGGGTTTTCTGTGTCGTTTTCCTCCCGTGATTTCAGAGTGAAACCTCAAGCTTTCCCCAGCTTGCCTCGCATATCTTCGTATGTCCTGGGTTCAGAGCCTTTAGGTTTAACCAAGTTCCAGCTGCTTAATGTCAAAGTTTGTCCCTCTCCCTGGTGAATTTTAAGGGTTGCTGCCTTCGTAATCTGTAGGGTGAGATGTGTCTCTGTTAAAGCACCTGAGACATCCGCAGGCAAACCCCAACCAGAGCTGATGGGAGCTGCTGCCCCTTCCCCTGTCCCCCTCCTCCCCGTGCAGGAGGAGCAGCACTCACCATTTGCCTCTGCCTTCCTGCAGGTGAAACCGTGACCACTGGTGGATGTGGACATCTCTCAGCGAGGACTGAGCTCCCCTCACCCTCCGACTCCACCACCACCTCCGCGCCGAAGCCTCAGCCTGCTAGGTATGGGGTTGTGCCTGGGTGCTGCCCCAGGGCTCCCTCCATTGCCCCACAGTGTTTCTCACTCTCCCTCCGTGGCATCAGCGTTCCCTGTGGGTCCCTGCCGTGCTTCAGGCTTTGTGGGGGGGGGTGCCAGGAGCTCCTCCTGGCTGCTGAGCATCCTTCTCTGCTCTCAGGACAGGGCAGCCCCAGCGAGCAGCGCTCTGTGCGTGTCCCACATCCTTCTGTAAAACGCCTGCCTTGTGCTGCAGGCTGAGTGCACGGAGGTGGCCAGGCAGGGGAACCGATTCCTTTGCTCTAGAGTGTGTGGGGCTGCCCCAGAGGTCTGCTGGAGCATCGCAGGCTCCATCTCCTGCTCCCCCCGCGGCGCTCAGTGCTGGTTTGCTCATCCCGTGTTGCCAGCAGCGCAGGGGCTCGCTGCTTTCCTGTCTTCTGAATGCCCTCTCGCCTCTTTTCTCTCCTAGATGATATCAGTGGGACACTGCCTACGTCTGTCCTAGTGGGCCCGATGGGGTCTTCCCTGCAGTCTTTCCCCCTGCCCTCCACCTCCTCCGCCCCACGCCCCAGGTCAGCGCAGCACTCCTCCTATGCGCTCCCCCCTTCGGTTTTCAAGTTTCCTGCCCCGGAGGACCCAAAGGGCTCGAATTGCCCCTTTGTGTTGGGATGGGTTCATTCCTTCCTTTGCTGCCTTTTCCCTCGCTTTCCCTCCGAACCAGCACAACAAATTGCAGGTGGAGGGGGCTGAGCCAACCTTGCTGACACCTCCCCACCCCGTGCCGTCCTCCTGTCCGGTCCCGTCCTGCTCCCTCCTCTGCCTGCTGTGCCAGGAGCTGAGCACGCTGGGGCTCAGGCAGCTCAGCACTGACCACAACGTGCTCTCCTTTCCCCTGCAGACGCCTTTCCCCGGATTGTGCCCCTCCGACCCACAGAACTGGCTCCCCACCCAGCCCGCCCCACACCTCCAGTGCCCGCTGTATCCGCCCGGACTCGAGCAGCTTTGCAGCCAGCTTGAGAGAGCTGGAGAAGGTGATGTCCACACGGGGAGGGGCTCCGTGCTTTGAATCACATTGTATAAGTGGATAGAATCACTTGGCTTGGAAGGGATGCTAAAGGTTGTCTGCTTCCAAGCCCTGCTCTGTTCGGGGTGTCCCCACCGGGCTGCTCAGAGCCCTGTCCCATTTCATGTGGGCACCTGCAGTGCTCTGGGCAGCCTGTACCAGATCCTCTCTACCCTTTAAATATAGAATTTCCAGCTCATGTCTGACCCAATCCTCTCTTTTAGTTTAAAGCCATTCCCCCTCATCCTACTGCTGTCAGACTGTGAAAAGTTGCTCTTCCTCCTGCTCAGAAGCTCCCTGTAAGTGCTGGGAGGCTGCAGTGAGACCTCTCAGAGCTTTCTTTTTCCAACAAGCCCAGCTCCCTCAGCCTTTTTTCCCAAGGAGAGGTGCTCCAAGCCCTCTAGGAGCTGCTTTTGGAGCTGATTGGGAGCACAGGGTTAAGGCAGGACCAGAAAACCCCTCCAGCAGTGCACTGATGAGAGCAAACGTGGCCGTGCCTTTAGTCCCCCCCCACTAGCAGCCTGCTGACATGGCGTGTCTCCCTCCTGCAGTGCGGGTGGTACTGGGGGCCGATGAATTGGGAGGATGCAGAGATGAAGCTGAAGGGGAAACCGGATGGATCCTTCCTGGTCCGGGACAGTTCTGACCCCCGCTACATCCTGAGCCTCAGCTTCAGATCGCAGGGCATCACCCACCACACCAGGATGGAGCACTACAGAGGTGAGGGACAACGGGCAGCTCTGGGAGCACTGTGACCTCAGGGATGCAGAGCAGTGGGGGGCAGCAGTTGGGTGCCCTCCCTTTGCAGTGGGTGATGCTGGAGGCATTGGAAGCAGCATTTGAGTGTGCAGTTTGTGCCTCAGGCACAGCTCACCTCGGCATGCTGGGATGTGGGGGGCTCTGCTTTGGAAAACTGGACTGGCGGGGGGGTGGAAAATCTTGGCTATGAGTGTTGCTGAGGTGCAGTGTACAAGCAAGAGCTGTCCTCATAGCTGCCTGGTTCCCAAAACCGAGAGTGTTTCCCTGTGAAGGCAGAGCCATCTCTTGCTGTCACCGTGTGCCACCCTCGCTGTGCCCTCCCCACGCTGGAGGGATGCTCAGTGCTGCTTCCAGTGGTCCAGAGGTTTGTGCTCTGCTGCCCTGTGTTTTCATCTCGAGTGCTGCATGTGTGCAGCTTGCACCCTTTCTTCCTCCATCCCTGGAGCAGCGTTGCTGGCTTCAGCAGCCGTGGTGGCCTCGTGCTGAGTGGTGTGAAACTTGCAGAGCTGAGCACTCTGCCAGACCAGGGAAGATGACAAACGCTGGGGGCTGAGGGAGAGGTGACCTTCAGGTAGGCGTGAGCAAGAAACTGCAGTTCTTGTCCTTTTCTTTTTGATAGAAGGACTGAGCCAGCAGCCTGGGGGTTGTTAGGAAGCCCTGCTGGGTTTGTCTTTTGCATCTGCTTGCCAAGGGCTCCCTCGGGTTGGAGCTCATCCGGGGGTCTTTTCCCAGTGAAGCAGAAGTGCGTTTGGATGCTGTGAGCTCTGTTCAGCCCCTCCGTGGGCTGAGCTTCGGTGCTCTGTGCTCATCCTCAGTGCCCCTGGGCTGGGATGTGATGTTGAGCACCGGTTTGGCTGCAGCTCCTTAGCCCCGAGTGCTGCTCCCTGGTGTGAGAAGCAGGGAGTGCGTGCTGGCAGCACAGAGAGCAGCCTGCCTTCCTGCTCTGCGGTCTCACTGCTTGCTGTCCAGGCTTCACGAGCCCCGTGTCAGCTCTGCTGGGGGCTGTCACCCCTCCCATGGGAGCAGCAGAGCTGTGAGTCCGTGCCTCGTGCAGCCAGCAGCGCCGCGGTGACGTGAAACCCCTCTGTCCTGTTGGCAGGGACCTTCAGCCTGTGGTGCCACCCCAAGTTTGAAGACCGCTGCCAATCCGTGGTGGAGTTCATCAAGAGGGCCATCATGCACTCCAAAAACGGGAAGTTTCTTTACTTCCTCAGGTCCAGGGTTCCAGGTGAGCATCGCGTAATGGGGTCCGAGGGGTAGCAAGGAGTGCACCACGAGCATCCCGTGCTCGAGAGAGACAGAGCAGCAGGGAGCAGGGCTTGGAGGGAGGGGGGGGAGGCGATGCTTTGAGCAAAGCAGCCGTGCACGGAGGCAGGATGGGGAGCAGGGGAAGGCTGAGGTCTGTCTCTGAGACCAGGGCCGTGCTCTGTGGCTGGCGTTGGAGCTGCTCGGTGTTGCCCTCTGCTGCAGGGATCGCTGATAACTGGCCGTGCTGGAGGCTGTAGCGACGTGCACTGCTTCCAAAAACGTTCAGCGTCATAAGAAATAGCTTACTTTGCTCATCTTATATCTGTTCCCCCTGAGGACGGGGCTTAGTGGGCTCCGTGGGGCTTTGTGGGCTCCCCAGGGCTCCGGGGCACGTCTCTTAGTAGAAAGGATTTGCTCTGGGTGCCCTTCTGAGAGCCGTCCTTGGCTGTAAGGCCCTGTGCTGCTGCTCGAGGAGGGGATGCTCCCCGTGCAGCTCGTGCTGTGTCCCTGCCCCGCTGGCTGAGCTCCCGGAGGCGGATTCCTTTCTGGTAGGAGAGTCGGAAAGGGGTGGAGGGGTTTGTGTGTGTGGAGGGAGGGGGGGGGAGGAATTCAGCCTTCAATGGCTCGCTGTTCTTTGCTCTCTCAAAAAGCTGGCTCGCAGCTTCCTGAGCTGCCCGCAGCGCTTCTGAGCCCATCTTAGTGTGAAGAGCTTTCCCTTTCCTCCTTTCACTCCGTTGTCCTCGGAGACGAGCCAGCAGGAGGGGGCTGGAGCGTAACCGGCTTGAATCCTTCTGTGCAGACGGATAAACCCTTACACAGCGAATGAGCCCGGCTCCCAGGGATCCCTCCTGGTGCCTCCGCCGACCCCTGGGCTCTGGGGCTCCATTGTTGCCCATAACCCGGGGGTAGGAGGCTGCTCCTGCGTGGGGGGGGCTGGCACAACTCTGCCTTTGTGCCCATCCTCGTGACCCCAGGAATGAGCAGCCCCTCGTGCTGAGCAGCCCCACCCCGGCTTCTTAATGCCTCCGACGGGCATTAAAGGCCCCCCCCCCCCACCCGAGGCTTTGCTCTGCATCCTTCTGAATCCTGTTGCTTCCTCAGTGCCAAGTGATGCCTCGAGGGGACGGACTTGGGGGTGGAGGTGGCACGGAGCTCTGCTTCTCCTTCCCCCCAAAATAACCCCCACTGAACACCCAACGTTTCTTTTTGTTTCTAACCCCCCCCCCCCCCCTCCCCTCCCCCCCAAGGTCTCCCTCCGACGCCCGTCCAGCTCCTGTATCCCGTCTCCAGGTTTAGCAACGTCAAATCCCTGCAGCACCTTTGCCGCTTTCGGATCAGGCAGCTGGTCCGGATCGACCACATCCCCGAGCTGCCTCTGCCCAAGTGAGTCAGCGTGGGGGTGGGGGCTGGGTGTGGGGGGGTCCCACTGCCCCAGAGTGCTCGTGGGGATGGGCAGAGCACACTGCTATCGATTGTGGGGGGGTCGGCTGCTTCCTTTGGCCTTGGGGTGGTGGGAGGCACAGCTAAGCAGCATGTCCTGGTCTTCCTGTGGCTGATGCTCTGCTCCCCCCCCTCCAAACCCCCCCCCCCCAGGCCCCTCATCTCCTACATCCGCAAGTTCTACTACTACGACCCACAGGAGGAGGTGTACCTGTCTCTCATGGAAGCTCAGCTCATCTCCAGACAGAAGCAGGACGCCCAGCCCTCCACGTAGCGCGCTCCGCATCGCCCTCATTGCTCTCACTGACGGTACGTGTGCCCCCCCCCCAAAAAAAAAGATGCTGCTCTGCCCTTTACAACCCTTTCTCTTGGAGTGGGGGAAGGAACGAGGCTCCTCTGCTCCTTCCCTGTGCTCGTTCTGTGCTGGTGCAGCTGGGTTCATCCCTTTCTCATCTCTTTTTTTTCCTCCCCCCCACCCCCCCCAGGAATTTGGTTGGTGCCATCCAGCTCAGCTCAGGCTGCAGTGGGGCCGAGGCCCACGGAGCTGCAGCTTCTGCTGCACCGCCTTCAGCTCTTCGGTGGAGAGAAGAGGGGCCCCACACCCCCACCCCCACCACGCACAGCCAGGAGGAGGAGGAGGGGACCCCGGGTGGGGGCTTTGAGGGGGGAGGGGGCTGTGGGGTGGGGGCTTGGAGGCGTCTGAGCCCCACGGACTCCGTGAGGAACGAAGAATGTCGTGGCACTATTTACGGTTTTTTACAAGTTTTGTTTTATTTTGACATCTTTTTATTTATTCTTTTTTTTTTTTTTGGGGGGGGGGTGGGGAGGGTCGGTTTTTCAGCATGAGGAATACTGAGTTTTATTCCCCCTCCCTTTGGAGAATTAAAGGGGAGGGCTGAGAGAGAGAAGGGGGCTCTCCAGGACCCTGAATTGGGGGGGGTGGGACCCCTCTCCTCCCCCCCCCTTCGTGGCATTGCCCTCCATCCTCGGGTGCAGCACAGCCCTGGGGGGGGGGGCTCAGAGCTCCTGTGCCAAACGCTGCTGCAAAGGGTGCTCAGCAAACACCCCCCCCTCCCACTGTGAGCATCACCTTCAGCCACAGTTATAGCTCTGGGGGGTTTGGGGGGGGTCTGGGTGAGACCACGAGTCCTCAATGGCTTGCAGAAATACGG